>LPNX010680651.1:491965-570957 GCA_001517045.1 Pseudotsuga menziesii | reverse complement strand
GTTCGAAACCCCAAACCTGCAGTTAGTACCTGACCAATCTAAACTTCAAATCAAAACGGCCTGAAGAAAAACCACTTAAAGTAATCATGAAAATGCATGAAAGATAAAAAAACCCCCTCATCATTACCACAGACAAAGATACCAAAAGACAGTGATCAAAGTCAATACATCAAAGAAGGACCCAAAACTGCGCTGATGATCCCAAAGAAAAGAACCGACACAATCAGTGGATTCCCAAAAGAGGGTTTGTACTTACCCTCGAACAGATCAACCACTCACGGGAGGAAAATAAGTCAACTTTTAACCAAGAATAGAAAATAACGTAACAGAAAGTGACCAGCCATGCAAGGTGGCGAAAGAAAAATCAGCTAAATAAACCACAGAAGAGCCGCCAGAGAAAATACAGAAACTATACTAAACTTCCCACTTTTTTTGTTAACCCCTGGTTGGTACTAGTCCCCTGCATGAGGGGAGGGACTCCAAGGGTGACGGGCTTCTGATTTCATTCAAACCCACATGCAGACAAAAAACAGACCAATCTCTTTAACGGAGAAAACCCATTCCCAGATACAAACAAAAATGTGAGCTCAGACCTTCTATCTGCAAAGAACAGTAAGAAAAACCGAGAAGATATCGCCCATTCTACAGCATTGTAAAACCCTACCCAGGAAAGGCTAAAAAGCAAACCTGTCAAATAAATAACAAAGAACAGGAACCAGCCAGCCTTTAGATACCTGTGAAGATACTCCAAGGCGTAGAAGGGAGAAGCCATGGCGCATTGAGGAGTGGAGGAGGCAAGCGGTACGCTATCGGTACCAGGAAAGCACCCATCCTCTCGTAAATAATAGCATTATATCCATGACATCGCCATCCAAATAATGACTTTATCATCTTATGATCACAAATCCTCTTGATTATGCCGAACCGTTTTGCAAAGTTGGAGCTTCAGCACTTGTTTTTTATGCGGAGGTCATTAGAGATAATTGATTTTGAAGCATTCGAAGGTAAACGCCAAGGAAGTAGTGTGGATGGCTCAAGCTGCATTTGAAAAGAAAAACACCAAGAAATACTGTCGAAGGGTAAAATAATGAAAGGAAACAGAGGCAGAATATCAAGAATTATTAACCACAGTCATCATTTAACGCTACCAGGACATCTAGAAGACATGAAGCATTATTCATATACATGGAGCCAAGAAAAGGGTCCTCGCCATAAGATTGGAAAGTAGTGGTATTACACCTAGAGGTAGAGGAAATCTGTTAGCATAATGAACTGAGAGTATCAAATTCAGATCAACATCTAAAATGAATCTCAGCTTTTCAGGGCATGAATACAGTAGACGCACAAGAAGCAAGACACCTATCACAAGCAATTTTGGTTTGAGTTCATCTTCACGTTTCTAGGTAATATCTTCGCATCTGAAAGCACATGTGACAGAGTATTTGGAAAAAAAAACAAAAAAAACCAAGAAATGAGCTAATTTACAGGAACTCAATTGGTATCTTGACCTATATTTAGAAAGGCGCAGTACAAATAGTTCTTGATCTGAAGGCATAATTGTAGCAGTTAGAGGATCGATTCCAGATTTCCAGGAAGTTTAACTTACACAGAAAAAGCATATGGAAGCCTAAGATCATTACCCAATAGATTTATTCCACAGTCGAAGGAATTTGAACTTCAGCATCCCAAAATTTGTGGCAACAGTAAATCATTGGTAAAAGGATCATTTCCAGCACTTCAAAACATGAATACAACAAATGTACATGTGGCAGGGCATTGATAGGAGAAGGCTAGCAATTTAGGAATAATCTCCAGATCACTATTCCGAAGACATTTTATCGCAGCAATTCAATATTCTTGTAAAGATTCATATATTTCTTCTATTTTTAGAATTATTCCTAAAACTTGTTGTTTCTAGAAGATTGTATTTCCATAAATGTTGACATGGGCAATAGGGACGGGGAGGAGAGTTCCAGCCAAGGGCTGAGGCAGGGTTAGAACAGACTGCTAGTGTTTATTGCAGGCATGTATGCATTTTGTATATCTTAATATGAAATGACTGCTTTGAAATGATTATGATCATTTGAGCCATGTTTTGCTTTAAAAACTGAATTACATGCTATTCATGATTTTGTTCTGTCTATAGTCCTATTTATCTATGTCAGAATTCTTATGTTGCACATGAAATTATCTTTAATATACCTGATGCAGAACGTGACTCATTTCCTTTGTAAATTCATGCTCATAGGCCTTTTCTGTTATCGTACTGTACAATGATGTATTTCCTGTAATTCAATCTTTAAACCTATCCTGATCTCTGTCCTGTATCTACCTTGTTTACAACTATCATTCCTATCTTTACATATTGTTAAGATTCACTAGCCATGCTCCTTATGCAGTCAAGGTGCATCTTTTAGTGATAACAGGTACAGATCCTTTTTATTTCTTTGTTGTATATTTCTCCTCGTAAGAAGGGCACAACCTTTTATTATTTTTATATTTGATGTAGAACACTCCTCGTGGAAGAGAAGAAGGGTACAACCCCTTTTTATTTTTCTTTGTTGTAGAGTCACAACCTTTTATTATTTTTCTTTTTGTTGTTGTAGATGAACTCCTCGTGGAAGAGGGGAAGGGTGCAACCCCTTTATTATTCTTGTGTTGTAGACACTCTCCTCGTAGAAGAGGAAAAGGAATAGACCCAATTTCTTGTTTACAAAGTATTTTTTCATATATGATTGCTACATGAGGTCCATGGGAAGGGCACAGGCCAGATTCCTTGATTGCAAAGTAATTTCCATATTTTTTTAATATATGTCTGATGCAAGAGGTTGGGAAGGGCGCAGGCCCTATTCCTTGATTACAAAGTAATTTTCATATATTTTTAATATATGTTTGATGAATGAGGTCTGTGGGAAGGGCACATGCCCAATTTCTCGGTTGCAAAGTAATTTCTATATATTTTTAATATATGGTTGATGCATGAGGTATGTGAAAAGGGCATATACTCGAGAGTCGATTCCTTGATTTCAAAGTGTGTGTGTGTTGCATTAGGTTTGTGGGAAGGGTGCATGTCCGATTCTTTGGTTGCAAAGTTTTTTTTTCATATATAATTTAATATGATTGATGAATGAATTATTTGGGAACGGGGCACGTCCAGTTCCTTATTTATATAGGATATGTTTTTGGATGCCACATATTTATTATAGATTATGTCCACATGTTAAAGGGAGTGACTGTAGTATATCATCCTTGTGTTGATTATATTATCATTATGCATTGCATAAACCAGTGAGGGCACAACCCTAAGTCAATCGTTTCCTTATTTTAAAAAAAATGAGTCAATAAGGGTTTAACCCTAGACTTAATACTTGATTGCAATTTAGACTGGATGTGGTAAGAGTAAAGTCCTAGCCTTTATTGAGTTAAATTATATTAGGCTTTAATTACATATGAAAGAGAAGTATATGGTTGGTATATCCATAAGGAAGTGGCCTTAGTTTGATGGATTATAAGAGAGAGGGAGTGCTCTTGATGAAGTAGAAACTCTACATTAGTGGATTCTTGCCTAGATCGGGGGTGGCCTCTCAACAAAAGGAATATACGCCAGGTAGAGAGCCAAAAGGTCGGGTGGAACTTTGCAGTCAAGCCTTCAGTTGCATCAATCTATCTAATTTAGATAAGTGCTCTTCATTTGTTATGTTAGTATTGCAAAATTGATGTTGAAATTCAATAAAGATGTATCCTTATTGTGTTGACTTAATTAATTGAGTGCAAGTCTATAATTATTCCTCCATCTTATAAGAATGTAAAGTTATTGAAGAATATGTTATTAATTATACATTTGATAATGAATGGTGGTTTTTATTAATGTAATGTCATGGTTATAATTGATTAAATGTAAGTAAAGAATAATATGTATATAAGTTAATTATTATTCTTAGCTTCCAAAGATTTTTTTTCAGAAGAAAAAAGCCAGTGTTTGATATTCAATAGAATTATCCAGTCTTAGCCAGTCTTAGCTTCCAAAGATTATCCATTAGTCTTGTACAAGTTATAATTCTTGGACCCCCTGAGGAAGAGATTTAGCTAAATCAAAATAGCGAATTTGTTCCATGTGAACTTTGTTCCTTCGGCTAACTTGGTAGCACTTAATAAAACTATTAACCTACCTGTATCATCATGGTTGCCTCCCTTAGTTGTAACATATGAGCACAACGAATATAGGTCTGATTCAAATCCTATACTAAGAGTAGAACCCTAATCAATAAGAGTGCAACATCAGTGTCATTATGTACCAAATAAGATGTGATGGTTTTATTAATGTAATGGCATGGTTATAATTGATTAAATGTAAGTAAAAAATAATATGTATATAAATTAATTATTGTTCTTAGCTTTTTTTTTTAAAGGGTTAAGTTAAGGAGGTGGTTCACCATTTGTAAGAGGGATAATCCACCTGTTAAGTCAACAAGTCGTGTCAAATCAACAAGTCCAACACAAGTATTGAGATTACATCAATCACTTATACAAAGTGGCTCAACAAGAGCATATATGTCACTTATATGAATTGAACCTGGGTGGGGAGGATAACAATCATTCCTCCCAACCACCCAAGCTACAACCAATGGACAAATGTTCTTAGCTTCCAAAGATTATCAATTAATCTTGTACTTATAATTATAAGTAACTTTTACTAGAGACAAAATATTGCAACATTATACGGTAGATCCATCTCATGTTAGTTACTTGAGTAACTTGCATATTTCTCACGAGGGGGCCTTAGTTGGTGGTGGAGTCGATATGTATTTTGGAGTGGAAAACTCAATAACCTAAGGTCAAGGTCTAGTGGGATAGCTATAGTCTGAGCTCTGCGACCTAGGAGGACACATTAGAGATGCGTGAATAGTTTCCATATTTGTTTTAGAACCTTGGGATGAAGCTTCTTAAAGAGAGGGGGGGGGGGGGGTATGTAATGCCCCGTCTTGTCATTTAACTTTTGACAGTGTTGTAACACTATTATTTGAGAGCATTCAGTTTTGAATGACTTGACCATGTGTGGAACCGGTACTTTGATTTTTAAAGATAATTGTTTGAAAACTATTTATTATGAGACAATGTTATGATGATGATTTATGGATTAAGGCCATAGATAAGCCGCCCAAAGGTGTTTATAACATTTGGAGTTGTCTTGTGTCGTCCTTTCAAATCTCGAGAGATTGGGTGGCTTGAGTACCATGCTTTGGTACTTATCAAAATGGTTGGAATCCCATAATGTGGGGTCCAAGTAATTTCAAACTCCCTCCTCAACTCACTAGAATTATTTATACTCTGGGATATGAAACTCTTCATCAAATATATTTGAGGTCTGATGCTCCTCGTATGGCCACTCGTTGGGTGGGAGCACTTCAGTTGGGACTTGTTGAATATTTGAGGTCTGATGCTCCTGGTATGGCCACTTGTTGGGTGGGAGCACTTCAGTTGGGACTTGTCGGAGCTTTTACTGAAGAGTGGTGTCAGTATAATTTTCGGAACTTTCCAGAACTCTAACTGTATGTTTTGTAAATATAGAAAGAATTTATTATTTTTCTAATTTAAAAAATTAATAAAACATATAAAAGAAAAAAATATTATTATCATAGAGTGGATATTAATTTATACTTTTATTGCTTAATATTGATGTATTTTAAATTACATTCATTATTTAACTTATTTTGTAAAAAAGAACCATTTTAAAGTTAAATGAGCTTATTTTGTTAAAAAGAACCATTTTAAAGTTAACTGAGATTAGTTTTTTATCTTATAATCTATGCAAATTAAAAAAAAATCTAAATAATTGTTATTTAAATAATTTTTATCTTATAATTACTATGTAAATTAATATTTAAGTGTTTTAATCATTATATTGAAAATCTATATTTAATGGATGCATTCAAATGTAACATGCCGGCACGCAAAATGTCAAAATCTCACCGGAATAGAATTGGGGGACATGCACGTATTTCAGTCATCAACTCTCAAAACCCTAGAAATCCAACTTTTTATTAAATTCTACCAAGTTATAATTATATATGGTTCTATTAATTTATAAAAAGTTAAATAAAAAATAATCACAAAAATTTTGAAATTCATATAAATTTATGTAAAAGAAACATCGTTAAATAATGTGAATGAAAAATTATTTCATTCTAACCACAACAACAAAGTAAAGTTAAAAAATTATTTCATGTCCCAATGGGGACAGTGTAACGGTTAGTTTCGAATTATGAAATCTTTGTAACGGAGGAGACCTATGTTCAATTCCTGCTGGGCCTTGACATACAAATAAGTTCAAAAGCCCAGAATTTCCATGTGAAAAAAAAAAAAGTTAAAAAAATAACGTCAACAACTAACTACAAAGTAAGTTAAAATATTACCGTCACAAAGTAAGTTAAAATATTACCGTCAACCACTTAAATTGAGGCATTTAAATGTACGGAAAATGTCAAAATTTAAAAATTCTCACCGGAATTGGAATGGGGCGACAGCCTGGAATGTACAGTTTTAACAACGGATTTCAGTACGTGACACTGTGACAGCTTCGAAATCAACTGTCGACAGCTTAGAAATCGGATTTAAAAAATCTCATATGCATCACATTGTCCAACTTGCGACATGCCGGCACGGGAAATGTCAA
The DNA here is from genome assembly GCA_001517045.1 of Pseudotsuga menziesii. Classification (NCBI taxonomy): domain Eukaryota; kingdom Viridiplantae; phylum Streptophyta; class Pinopsida; order Pinales; family Pinaceae; genus Pseudotsuga; species Pseudotsuga menziesii. The sequence continues at coordinate 564,284 of LPNX010680651.1, read as the reverse complement.
AATTTAAAAATTCTCACGGTAATATTGCAGTTTTTAACAAACGGATTGAAGTACGTTTGACAGCCTGGAATCAACTGGCGACAGCGTAGAAATGGGATTTAACATTGCGACAGCCTGGAATCTGGGACGGATTTTAAAGATTACAAAACCTAATTGTTAACTGGACGGATTTTAAAGATTACAAAACCTAATTGTTAATGGGACTGATTTTAAAGATTTCAAAACCCAATTGTTAATTGTTACATTGAAAATAGAAGTCTTAATCTTATTCTCTTTGCTGAAAGAGGAGCGGAGCCTAACGGAAAGAGGAGGCGAGCCGAACACACAGAGGAGGAGCTGTGTTGAAACGAAGCGTAGGGGAGCCGAACAGAATCGGGGAATTATCTTCATATGGGATTTCTCCTCGGAGCCGAACAGAATTTGGGGTTTATTTTCATTTTCATTTGAGATTTTTATTTTGTATTTCTTATGTTTTATTTAAGCATGGCCATGCTGTTTCTATTTGTAGAGCCTTCTGTGTTTTTTTTGTTCTTTTGATTTTTTCTGTGTTTTTTGTTTTTTGTTTTTTACCGTGTTTATTTTGTTTTTTTCTGTGGTTTTTGTCTTTTGGTTTTTACAGTGTAAATCTGTTTTTTCATGTTTTGGGTCTGTTGTTTGGAATAAGTCTCTTGGGTGAAGAGAAAAAAAGGCTACTACCCAGAAATACAAAGGAGAGGTATGTACTGTTTTACTTTTTTTGGCAGCACTATGTAATGCAGTTATTATTTGTCGATTATTTTGTTTATGTTTTGATAATATTTTCTATTTTTTTCTTCACTAGACAAGCAAAGCTATCAAGATCATAAATACGCTTTGAATCAAGATTTGTTAAGTTACAAGCTCTGAATTCACATCACATTTATGCAGCCAATGATTTGCTAAATAAATAGGCATAAGCTTTGAATCCACATCGTGTCAGATTTATTCAGTTATACATTTTAGATTTCTTTAGTCAGGCTAGGTTTTAATCACATCACCTCAGATTTATTCAGCAATAGATTTTTTATTTTGATTTCCGCTCACATCACCTCAGATTTATTCAGCCATAGAATTTTTATTTCTTTAGTCAGACTAGGTTTTTATTTATATTTATATTTATATTTCTTTAATCAAAGATTAGATTACAAGTTATAGGTTGGATATATCCTGTTATTTGCCATTATTTTGTTGCGTTTATGAGATTTAATAATATCAGAATTCAAATCTTTAATAACTTTATATATATAATAAGTTTGTGTGGTTTATTATTTTAATTTTAATCTAAAATCATTTTGAATATATCTTGTCATTTGTTTTTCTAAATTTATGATATATTATTTTGCTGCATTCATGTGATTTCATAATATTTTGTTCATAATGTGTGCTTGTTTTAAATTATTTTTAGTTTTTTATTAATAATGTGGAATTGTTTTAATTTTAAATTTTAAGTTTACTGGATTTACTAATATAAGTTTATATTGTCTATTATTTGTTCTCTAAATTGTTTTCAGATTTAATTTGTTTTAGATTAAGATTCAATTAGTATTATATTTGTTAAGTTAGATTGAATTTTAGTTAAAAGTGACCTAATCTGTTTTTACATTTGGTTTTAATCTTCTGTTAGGCATTAATCTGTATTAGATTTGTTAAGTTAGATTGGGTTTTAGTTAAAACTGAGATTACTATTTATATTTTGCATTTTGGATGTCTTGGGTTAATGCAATTTAATATGTGTTCTGATTTATTTAGTAGTACATTTTGTATTTATTTATTTTGTTTTTTTAATTTCATGTAACTCAATATTATCATTTTGGTTTTTTTGGGTTTATGCACTTTTAAGTTAGAATGAAATTTTAGATTACAGTTTATATTTTATATTTTGAAATTGGAATGAAATTTTAGATTACAATTTATATTTTAGATTTGTTAATTTTTTTAGATTCATGTAATTTAATAATATTAGTATTTTTTATTTTTTAATAATATAATTCAATTTTAATGATATTAGTATTTTTTTACTTTTATTAATATATATATGTTTTCTTTTAAATTGTTTGGTTTTTTGTTTTTTAGAATCAATAAATTTAAATTTTTATATTAATTTAATATAAATTATTCTTGTTTTCCTAGTTTAATATTTAATATTTTTTTAAATTATTTGAGTGTATATTTTTTTAAAATTATTTGAGTTAATAATTTAGTAACGGTTTTAATCTTTTATTATGGTTTTATAACATTAATAATAAAATTAAATCAAATTTAGATAATTTTTTATTTTCTATTATTTTATTCAATAGTATTGTAAATTATTTTCTAGTTTTAATTTGCAATTTTTTATTTATATATTTTTTAAATTTTTTAGTGAAATAATTTGTAAACTTTTTATGGTTCTGTTACAATTGTTTTTACATTGTGTTGTTATTTGCAAGTAACAATTACTTTGGTATCTAAGAATTCTCTCATAGTGTGACTTACCTTTTAGGTTTCTTTCTTTTCTTTAAATAAAGAAATAGTGGACATAAGAATACTTGAATAGGTTTTTTTTTGTTTATTATTAAGGTTTTATTATAAGATTTTATTTTCTTTATGGTTGCAATGACCTAATGAAGTTGTGTTGTACAGGTGTCCATACAAGTTGTGTTATACAGGTGTCCATACAAACAAGAAGTTTGTTGCTTTTGAGTTGAATTGTATGACAAATGGAGACTATTAAGAAGAGTGAGTGTCACTCTTAATTAAATGCTGTATATTATATTCGAAAACAATATCAGTTTATTAATCAGTTTTTTTTTGCTTTTCTTTCAGGTGTATGAATGGATATGAGTGGAGGATTTTTGACAAAGAATGCCACATTTAAAGGAAGATGAAGAATATGTTGTAACAAAAAAATATTTTAGAAAGTATATAAATTTTTTGTATGAATATATGAGTGCATTCTCATATAGTTTAAATTGTAATTTCTATTATTTTTATGTAACACAAAAACCCTATATATTAATAAAATTATCATTATTTTTTAGGAGAGAGGGCTTTTTCCCTCTCTCAAAACTCATTGATAGCTATGACCAAAGCTATCTTTGAGATGTCCACTCTTTGGGTTTGTGTTTTGTTTTTAGATTTTTTTACTTTTATTTTGTCGTTATGTAATTGTTATTTCCTTTATTCACTGTATGTTGATTTCTATTTTTAATGGATCAACATGTTTATACAGTTTATGGTTAATTTGTTGTATTTTTAATTAATTAAATAAAAACAAGTTTATCATAGTAATTACAATTACAACATTTTTCAATTAATTTAAATAAAAACAGTTTTAATATAAATACTACATTTGCAACATTTTTTTTTATTCCATTAAACTTAATACATTTGCAATATTTTTTTATTTGATTAAACACATTATATTTGCAACATTCTTTTTATTAATTTAAAAAAAAAAATATACATTGAAAGCATTACATCTTCAATAGAACTTTATTATAAACACTACACTTGATTATGAGCATTGCATTTTGAAAATTGACATGATATAAAATTGCACATTATAAGCATTACACTTTAAGTATTATATTTGCAATTTATTTATATATTAAAAGCATTACATCTTCAAAAAAAACACTTGGTTAAAATATTACATTTGCAACATTAACTTATGCAACACAATTTTATTATAACCATTACATATACATCAATTTTTTATTTTATAACCAGCATTACACTTCAAAAATTAATAGTACATTAACTTTACGACATTGTTATATTGAATTTAAAATAAAAAAAATCAATACTAACCATAAATATCAATTTATTAGAAGCACCACATTTTATTATGAGCATTACACTTTAAAATTTGATATAATATAAAAGATACAATTTAAATTATGTTAGTGTTTTGTAATGTTGTATTGTGTATGTGTTGTGTTGTGATGTGTTGTGTACAAAATGTACACATGAAATATATATTTATGTAATATGTTGTACACACTACAGTTTATTATAATTATTACATTTACAAAAAATTTCAATTAATTTAAATAAAACAATTTTAACATAAGTTATTACATTTGCAACTTTTTTTTTATTTCATTCAATTTATCACATTTACAATTTTTTATTTTTATTTCATTAGACACACCACAGTTGCAACATTATTTTTATTAAGTTAAATAAAAAGCAACTTTATTATAAGCAACACATTTGCATTTTATTTTTATTTTTTATAATACATTGAAAGCATTACATCTTCAACCAAACTTTATTATTTTTATGAGTATTACATTTTGAATATTGATTTAATATAAAATCTAGGATCGTGAACTTTACACTTAGGTATTACATTTGCAATTTTTTTTATGTTTAAAGCATTACATCTTCAAAAAATTTTTGTTATAAATATTACATTTACAACAAAATAGTTTTATTATAAACATTACATATGCATTAATTTTTTATTTTATAATGAGCACTACTTTTTAGAACATCAAAACAAAAAAGGCCAATATATTGAAAGCAAATCAGACACACAATAATTCACACAATTAATGGTGCATTAAATTTACAACATTATTATATTAATTTAAATGAAAATCAAATTTCATTATATACATTACATTAACAAGAATAATTTTATAATAAGAGTACATTTTATTATGAGCATTACACTTTAAAAAATGATAAAATTTAAATTATTATGTGTTTTGTAATGTTGTGTTGTACATGTGTTGTGTACAAAATGTACACCTGAAATATATATTTATGTAATATTTGTAATTTCTATTTTTAATGCATCAACATGTTTATATAACTTATGGATAGTTTGTTGTTTCATGAATTAAATAAAAACAAGTTTATGATTATTATAACATTTATAACATTTTTAAGTTTATGGATAGTTTTGTTGTTTCATTTGAATTAATTTAAATAAATCTTATTATAACATTTATAACATTTTTCAATTAATTTAAATAAAAACATTTTTAACTTATGGATAATTTAAATAAAAACATTTGTAACTTATGGATGGTTTGTTGTTTCATTTGAATTGATTTAAATAAATCTTTTTTTAACATAAATATTACATTTATAACTTTTTTCATTTATTTAATAAGTCTTATTATACTTGAAATATATTTGTATTTTATTAAACACACTACATTTGCAACATTATTTTTATCAAGTTAAATAAAAAACAATTTTATTCTATACATTACATTAACATCAAGTATAACTTTTTAATAAGCAGTACATATTATGAGCATTACATTTTATAAAATGATATAATATAAAAATAAATTTCAAACTATTATGTATTTTGTAATGTTATGTTGTGCATGTGTTGTGTTGTGATATGTTGTGTACAAAATGTACATATAAAATATATATTTATGTAATATTTGTAATTTCTATTTATGTAATATTTGTACATGTTTATATAACTTATGGATAGTTTGTTGTTACATGAATTAAATAAAAACAAGTTTATGATTATTATAACATTTACAACATTTTTCAATTAATTTAAATAAAGACATTTTTAACATAAATATTACATTTGCAACTTTTTTTTTTTATTTCATAGAACTTATCACATTTACAACATTTTTTTATTTCATTAAACACACTATAGTTGTAACATATTTTTTTATTAAGTTAAATAAAAATCAACTTTATTATAAGCAACACTCGCAATTTATATTTTTTAAATACATTGAAAGCATTACATTTTGAACTTTATTATTTTTATGAATATTAAATTTTGAAAATTGATTTAATATAATTATTTCATGAATTAAATAAAAACAAGTTTATGATTATTGTAACATTTATAACATTTTTCAATTAATTTAAATAACAATTTTAACATAAATATTACATTTGTGACTTTTTTTATTATGTTTTATAAAACTTATCACATTTACAATATTTTTTTATTTCATTAAACATAATACAGTTGCAACATTTTTTTTATTAAGTTAAATAAAAAAGAACTTTATTATAAACAACGCTTGCATTTTATTTTTATTTTCTATAATACATTGAAAGCATTACATTTTGAGCTTTATTATTTTTTTAAGTATTACATTTTGAAATAAAACGAGTTTATGATCATTATAACATTTATAACATTTTTCAATTAATTTAAATAAAAACAATTTTAACATAAATATTAAATTTGCAACTTTTTTTTTGAATTTTATAAAACTTAACACATTTACAATATTTTTTTATTTCATTAAACATATTACTGTTGAACATTTTTTTTATTAAATTAAATAAAAAACAACTTTATTTTATTTTCTTTTTATCTTTTATAATACATTTTTTTTTTTTTTTTTTTTTTTTTTTTTTTGGACTAGGGGAATCGGCAACTGGGGCCGGGCTGGTACTCGCGTGACACGGGGTCCAGGGATCCATTCCCGCTACCACTATAACCCTAGGTGCCCACACCCGCCGCAAGACATGCGACACAGGTAAACCCGGGTGGGATTGATCTCGTGACCTCCAATTGACAAACAACTTCATTACAACGGAACCGCCATTGAGCCACACCCGTGCGGCTATCTTTTATAATACATTAAAAGTATTATATTTTGAACTTAATTTTTATTTATTTATAAGTATTACATTTTGAAAATTGATTTAATATAATTTTATTTTTATTTTTCATAATACATTGAAAGCATTATATTTTGAAAATTGATTTAATATAAAATTGAGAATTGTGAGCACTACACTTGATTATAATATTTACAATTTTTTTTTTTCTATGTTAAAAGCATTACATCTTCAAAATAAATTTGGTTATAAATATTACATTTACAACAAAACAATTTTATTATAAACATGACCTACCCATTAGTTTTTTATTTTATTATAAACATGAGCATTACATTCAAGAACTTCAACACATGAATAAGTATAACTTTATTATAAGCAGTACATTTTAATATAATATAAAAGATAAATTTTAAACTATTATGTGTTTTGTAATGTTGTGTTGTGATATGTACAAAATGTACACATAAATATGTATTTATGTAATATATTGTAATTTTTATTTTTAATGCATCGACATGTTTATATAACTCATGGATAGTTTTGTTGTAATTTCTATTTTTAATGCATCAAAATGTTTATATAACTTATGGATAGTTTTGTTGTTTTTTAATCAATTAAATAAAACTAAAATTATCATAATAATTACATTTACTATATTTGTCAATTAATTTAAATAAAAACAATTTTAACATTTTGTAGCATTTTATTTTATTTTATTTTATTAAACTCATCACATTTGCAATACTTTTTCCTTGTATCATTTAACAAACAAACTACATCTGCAACATTATTTTTATTAATTTAAATAAGAAACAACTTTATTATTAACATCACTTGCAATTTTTTTTTTATATATTGAAAGCATTACATCTTCAATTATACTTTATTAAAAGCACTACACTTTATTATGAACATTATACATTGAAAATTGATATAATATAAAATTGAAAGTATAACATTTGCAAATTTAAAAGCATTACATTTACAACAAAACAATTTTATAGTAAACATTATATAGCAAGTTTTAATTTTATAATGAACATTACACTTAAAAAATTAATAGTACATTAAATTTAAAAGTTATTATATTAATTTAAATAAAAAACAAATTTCATTATATATATTACATTAATAACAAATACAACTTTATTATAAGCACTACATTTTATTATGTGCATTACACTTTAAAATTTGATATAATATAAAAAATAAAATTTAAATTATGTTAGTGTTTTGTAATGTTGTATTGTGTATGCGTTGTGTTGTGTTGTGATATGTTGTGTACAAATTGTACACATGAAATATATATTTATGTAATATGTTGTAATATTAAGTTTTAATGCATCAACATGTGGTTAATTTGTTGTATCTTTAATTAAATAAATATAAGCAAGTTTATCTTAATAAGTACATTTACATCATTTTTTAATTAATTTAATAAAAACAATTTTAACATAAGTATTATATTTTCAACATTTTTTTATTTCATTAAACTCATCACATTTAGAATTTTTTTAGATTTTTTTTTTTAACACACCACACTAGCAACATTATTTTTATTAATTTAAATAAGAAACAACTTTATTATAAGCATGCCACATTTGCAAAAAAAAATTATACATTGAAAGCATTACATCTTCAACAAAACTTTATTATAAATAGTACACTTTATTAAGCTTAGGCTTCATAAAAAAAACATAATAAAATAATATTTAATAATTTTAATTTTGGAGGAAGAAAAATAAAAAACTACTTTTTTTGTTCATATTTTCGACATATCTCTTTGTGTTTTTACTCAAATTTCAAGTGGCTCCTCTAGACTTAACAAAGTAGGTTTCTAGACCTAGCAGATTTCCTATGCAGCAGGGCGCCTCTTTCATCCATTCATGCCCCTCTCTCTCTTGAGGGCGCCTTCCACACCTGTGGGCTCATCTATGGATGGATTTCAGTTTTTAGGGTTGGAGTGGGGGCACCTTGCCTGGGTGGAGGCCTCCCCTCACTCCCGGTTCTCCGATTTAGGTTTGGACCTCTCTTTGGTTACTCAAATTTCAAGTGGCTCCTCTAGACTTAACAAAGTAGGTTTCCAGACCTAGCAGATTTCCTATGCAGCAGGGCGCCTCTTTCATCCATTCATGCCCCTCTCTCTCTTGAGGGCGCCTTCCACACCTGTGGGCTCATCTATGGATGGATTTCAGTTTTTAGGGTTGGAGTGGGGGCGCCTTGCCTGGGTGGAGGCCTCCCCTCACTCCCGGTTCTCCGATTTAGGTTTGGACCTCTGTTTGGTGGCCACGCTGGTTAGAGTATGAGGATTGGTTTTAGGGTTTTAGCACTCTCTCATTGTACAAATAGAGGCTCCTTTAGCTCTATTCGGATGGATTTTTGTGTAGAGAAACTCTAGAGAAACTTTTGTAATTGCTTGTTGTTTTTATGCAGCCATTGGAATAAAATTAAGGCTTTGGAGGCTCATGTGGTCTGATTCTTTGGATGATTGCACTTGATGGATAAGGTGATGTTTTTTTAATGCTCTTCTTTCTTGTCTATTTGAGATTATGATGTTATGTTTTAGAAGGCTTCTGTAAGCACATAAGAATAAGTATTTGCGGTTTGCAAGTTCGTTGTTTATTGATTTACTTTTAGAACTTAAAAAAGAGCATTGTTTTATTCAGTCATAGTTCATGCTCTTCTTTATTTTAATTTGTGAACAACATATGATCTAATCTTTTGTATGGCAAGTTTATGAGTGTTATTTTGTAGATCATTTCATTCAATCAAACAGAAGTTTGAGCTCAGCTGCATCTTCTCTTGGAGTCGAGTACACTTTTCTGGTAATTGCATGCTTCACGAGATCCAAGTGCTTGAAAAAAAAAGATCCACAGGTTTGACCACTCTCCTTACTTTTATTCATCTTTTAAATTAAAAATCTTTATTTTCTTGGGATTAGGGCACGTTTGGGCTAAAGTAAACATTCATTCACTTAGCCTTTTCCCCGGTTGGATGCCTTGTGATTTATTTTCAGCCTTTTAGGCCTTTTATTTGTAGCCTTTTCTTCCCTTAGTTTGCTGTCCACTTTTCTCCACTTTTTACCCTTTTGGACAGCCCTCTTTTGTCTCCGTTTTCCATTTTTTGTAGCCCATTTCCATCCTTTTTTTTGGGCTATCTTTTGTGTTGTACTTTCAGTGTTTTTCACCCTCATTTGCAGCATTTCCTTCATTTTTTTCTCTATCCACTTTTCCCCATTTTTATCTTTTTGGACAGCCCTTTTTTGCCTCTTTGTTTCCACTTTTTGCAGCCCTTTTTCATCATTTTGTTCAACCATTTTTTGGGCTGTACTTTCAGCCTTTTTCACCCTCATTTTGTAGCCCTCTTTGTCACTTAGTTTCCACCATTCTTTGACTTGCCTTTTGCTCTCTTTCCACTCTTCTTTCACCCCTTTTGCTTTGCCTTTTTCTTGTCTCTTTTCTTCCTTCTTCTTGGTGAGTTTGGGTAAATGTTTTTAGCTAGTTTATAGATTAAATTTCAAGTTATTTTTGATCAACTAATATCATAACAAGTGTGTGTCTAGAGCTCTAAGATTGCAGACAGGTGAAGAAGAGCCCAAAGACCACAAACGAACAAGGAGTGCAAAAGAACAAAAAGATTGTTATCCCTCTTCTTTCATCTCCTTCTTTCCCCGTTCTTCCAAGAAGCAAATAACACATCATCATTATAAAAGATTAATAAAAAGAACTGAGTGGGAGGAAGTCTCATTCCTTTTCTACTTTCCCTATTTTGGGGAAGTGTGTCTTGTGTTCATTGTCATGATTTATTTAGTATAGTTTTTCTTAAGCAATTAGTTTAGTTATTTGATTAGACTTAGTTTCATTCTTACAAATTGCTAGATTCATTATTGCTTATTGGTATCTTGTTATAAATTGTTAAGTCATAAGAAGAACCAAAATCTCTTGAATCTCACCATAAGGTGGATCAAGAGTGCTCTCTGTCGGAGTGTTTTAATCAACCACCTTTCATATTAATTGTTGTGTTTGTTTAATCAAATCATCCATAAGTAAGACTCTTGAACTTGCAGAAACACAAGTCAAGAGCACTCTCTATTAGAGAGCATCTTAGGTTTGCACAACCCTTGCATTAGTTTCATCGAGATTAGCTAAGTCTTTTAAACCACTGTCATAAGACGAGGTTAAGAGCGCTCTCTGTCAGAGGGTTTTAATTAATTAACTTAATAAAATTTGCAACTCGCCTCTTTAATTAATTAACCCCCCTCCCTCCTTGCCGGAGTATGCTTTGACCGATCCTAGAACGGAGTACTCAGAAACGACACTGGAATTTTAAACCCCGCAAGAGTAACCTAATAACACTTAAACACCCCGTAACCAATGCACCGACGTTGTAGAGATTCTTCCAAAGTACTTCCTAGTAGAGGCGTCGAAACCTCCCGCTGTCATAGATTCTCGGCTAGCTGGTCACTTGACAATATCAGCCTGGGATACTTGGCGGGCCCGACATGTCTTCAACGGAGGCAACTTAGAAGAGTCTCCCAGCTTTGATAAACCTTTTTGCTGACACCCTAAATCAAGACCACTGTCAAAAACTCTTAAAAATTACCAAGAGCACTTGCAAAACCTAACATTCACTGGCATATTTTGGGATTCACATCTTTCTAAACACGAAGCATCTCCGATAATTTTACTCCATAGGCACTGGTTCCATCTTTTAGCATTGTTGATAATTTGGGCCATTTGTCCATTGAATGTTTGATTACAAGTCATATCTATGAATGCTTTATTTATTTTCATGAATTGCTCAAATATTTGTCTATATTTTAATTCCAGTGATAACAACATGGATTTCTTTGTCTTGTGCTCAATTTATCATATTAATCATCTAAAATCACAGAAACTCCTAAACAAAACCCATCTGCATATGAAAACATTTAAAACTTAACTTAAACATTGAGCCATAGAAAACTCTTTGTTAGGGACTACTCCCCTTGGCTTCGTTAGGAGTTAGCCTAGACGGAGGAGCTAGAAGTAGGTGATAGTACCTAGCTCTATGCTTGCCCCCAAGGTCACACCTCTCCCACTTTCCTAAGCGAGGAGACAACTTTCGGAAGATTTCTGCTGCTGGTGTGCAATCGACGGACAAGAGCTCCCTGTATGCAAAATTAAATTTTTTATCCAACGAATACCCACTCAACATACATACTTTTGACGGGCTCCACTACCCCAAAAACAAGAAATCCTGAAAAAACGTGATGATGATGTATCACGTTTTTTTAGGTATTTCTTGTTTTTGAGGTAGCGAGGTTCATCAAAAGTATTTTAATTTGAGTAAAAACACAGAGAGATATGTCGAAAATATGAACAATTTTTTTTTTTTTTTAATGATACCTATCCCCAAATTTATATTAAAAAACTCTTTAAGATCTATACGGTATTTCAGATTTAAAGCAATTTCATTAGCTAACACATGATGACATGGCATTTGAATTATGGTTAAGAGGGTCATTTTGAGTCGAAATTTCTTCTAATGAAATTTTACATTTACAACAAAACAATTTTATTATAAACATTATATCTACAACAACTTTTTATTTTATGAAGAATATTACATTTCAAATATTAATAGTACATTAAATTACCACATTGCTATATTAATTTAAATAAAAAACAAATACGATTTTATTATAAGCACTACATTTTATTATGAGCATTACACTTTAAATATTGATCTAATATAAAAAGAAAATATTTAAAAATATTTAAATTATGTTAGTGTTTTTGTAATGTTGTATTATATATGTGTTGTGTACAAAATGTACACATGAAATATATATTTATTTAATATGTTGTAATTTTTAATTTTAATGCATCAACATGTTTATATACTTTATGGTTAATTTGTTGCATCTTTAATCAATTAAATAAAACAAGTTTATCATAATAATAATTATATTTACAACATTTTTCAAATAATTTAAATAAAAACAATTTTAACATAAATATTGCATTTGCAATTTTTTATATATTTCATTAATCACATACATTTGCAACAATATTTTTATTAATTTAAATAAGAAACAACTTTATTATAAGCATCACATTTACAATTTTTTTTTATACATTGAGAGCATTATATCATCAACAAAACTTTATTATAAATACTACACTTTACTATGAGCATTACACTTTGAAAATTGATATAATATAAAATTGAGCATTAAGCATTATATTTTAAGTATTAAATTTACATTTATTACATAAACAAAGCTTTGTTATAAATATTACATTTACAACAATTTTTTTATTATTATAAACATTACATTTACAAAAAAAATTTACTTTATAATGAGCATTACACTTCAAAAAATTAATAGTATATTAAATTTACAACATCGTTATATTAATTTAAACAAGAGCCACGTGGTGGAAATGTTCCCGACATTGCCACTTGCTATGGGGAGGAGCTATTTGTATGTAGCTTTTGAAAATTGATGCATTTGAAGATGAATGAATTAATTGTTATTTTGGTAAAAGAGGAGAGATATCGATGTATATATTTCAATCCTCTTAACTAGGTTTATGAGGCATTTGGAATCACCCATTGTATCACGTTAAAGAAAACTTGGAATCACCCATTGTATCAAGTGGATAATGACAATAATGAAAACTTGGAAACACCCATTGTATCAAGTGGATTTGTACATTAAGTAATGACGATAATGAAAACTTGGAATCACCCATTGTATCAAGTGGATTTGTACATTCATATATTGTCGACATCAATTTTAAAGCTGCAAGAATTTGTGGATTTGTACATTGATATATTAGCGGCATCAATTTTAAAGCTACCAGAATTTTAAAGCAACAATTTTTAAATTGCCGGAAGTGTCGTGCATGTTATAAGCACCCGTAGGCACACTTATCATGCTTTCAATACCTTAGCATAGAAATAATACACAAGGAGAATATTATATACACAATTATATACATTAGTGTAGTCCGTATATTTACCTTTCCGAATGGTTCTGTATAGACCAACGCTATATCTTGGTAATTGCTCACTCCCATATGAAGAATGTTGCGAAGACAGTAATATCCATTATTTAGTGAAAAAAGCATTCATATATATATCCACATTCAAGCTTGGAAATATCTGCACTGCTAAAACAGGTTTACAAAATTTAATCATTTAACCCGAAACACCTGCGAAGATTGTCTTCAATTTCTTCTTCATACCAAAAGCAGTAGCGTCGCCCCTCTTCAAGAGTGTGGTTTCGAATCCCCGGTACTTCATTGGAAACAACCGCTGTAGTAATCCAGTTGTCGTTCCCATTAGTTCATGTTAACATATGCATTACTATACGAATGTCCATTTCCATTGATGGAAATAGTCATGAAAAAACACCATGTTTTAATTAGAGCCTAAGCGATTCCCACTAAAGTTAAACGTAGAATTCTCTACATTTGCACGGCACTGAAATCAAGGAAGTCATATATTCTTGTACTGCAATGCAAGCTATTCATTTTGTCCTCTTCCGTCCTTATTTTGTCAACATCTGTTCTTCCTTTCCTTTTTTATTTCCCTGTTATGTCTATTCGAAAATGATAACTCAAAGGAAAAAATCTAAGCAATAAATAATTGATGTCACAACCTTCGAGTCCTGTGAAGGATTTGAACGCTGAAAATTTACTAGTAAACCCTGAAAGGAAAGAAGTATGTAACAAAGAGAGTAAAGTAACTCACCTCCCCCTAATTTATTCCTCTTACTAACCATCATCATAATAAACTAAAGGATCAGTTGGGTGATACCCTGGAAGGTAAATTCCACAACTTCAATTCAGGAAGGCTGAGAATCGCAATGTTCAGGATCTCTAGCATCAGCGTTGAATCCCACTTTTCACATTTGAAACATCCTATATAGCTTCAGAAACATAAAAAAAAAATACTAATATGCAGTAAAGTGACTAAAACAGTAGTACTGTAAATTAAAAAGATGAAGAAATCTCATTGTCGTACCATTATTAAAGTGATAATAGATGGAGAAAACTGGAACATAGCATGAGGGATGTTCATCTTCTTTGGGACCTATAGATCCCATGGAAGAAATGGGTTGTAAGTGATACAACGCACAGGAGGAGCATCCCCCTGGCCACATTCAGCCGTTGGATCAACTGCTCTAATGAGCAGGTAAAACCTAACTGTTCTTACCAAGTAGATCAAGTTTTAGATTCAATTAATATAAACGACATCAATCCTAAAAGGAATGTTTATTACCGAGGATGTTACTCAAGGTAAGCTGAATAATCTCAAACACTTTTTTGACCTTATGGGACTTCAATCAAGGTAAGGTTGAATAATATGAGACAAATTTTTGAACTCATGGGACTACACTTAACTTTTCATTTTCATTTTATGTAAGAATACATAGTTAAACCCTAAGATTTATGATGCCGCGGGTATCAAACTGTGTGAATTGACAACGCGCAATCATACCCATGTCATCTATAGAAGAAAAAAACAAATACAATTGAATACAATCATGCTTCTCTTGGTTTTGGATTGAAATGGCTAATTTGGTGTCCTTAGCATTTTATGAATCAGCCCCAATGAACAACAATCCCTAAACAAAATCTTGGTTCCATAGAATGCTTCAACAACAAGTATCGACATACCAAAGTTTAAGCTACAAGAGTCGGTTTGTTTCTAAGTTTCATGAACAAATGAAGAGAAACCATAGATGGAATAGGCTGCAAACAAGAATGCTACACATAATGAAAATGTATAAAGAGCTTCAACGAAAGTATGAATATGGTCTAATTTTTGCAGAGATAACCGACACATATCCGTACCAAAGCTTTTGATTTTTTCTTCTTCTCTCTGGAAAAACATGCAACAACAAACAAATTTAGATTCCGTGGGAAGCTTGAAGACTGAGAAGCTAGGAAATGGTCGAATATGGAAATCATAATGAAAGATAGTGATTGGTACAGCAAACCTTTGAACAGTGGGTTTGCATCCCGAAATTGATGAAAAAATTTTCATTATCTGCTGGATGTCAATTCCAAACGACTTTCAAATACTAATCTTCGATATTATCCCCATCGCCTCTTCGTTCAACTGCGAGCTGGACATTAAACATTCAAATAGATTGTACAAATAAGCACTGGGATAGGATTTATTTTGAAGAATCATGATGTCTAATTGAACCAAGCAAAGGTAAAATGTATGGAATACTGAAATCTACCGTTTGAGTATGTGAAAAAATTGTTAGGTGATTGTTTCAACAAATTTTCGGTCTAGAATTTACCAAATAAACAGGTATAAAAGATAGAATTTACAAATTTAACTTTAACAACGTCGCTGATACAATTTTTTCCCCAAATAAAAATAGAATCCATTTGACCCATTTGTCACAATCACCGATAGAATCCATTTGATCCAATATTAATTTATCGCACTGCACTGTCTTTTATTTTCTTTTAGGCCAGTGGGAGGTATTACAAACTTTGAAAGAATGATAAGATCAATGTGGAATTCAAATCCTTATCGTTACTTCGGACAGTTGGCTATCTCGGCAAAAATTAGAGCACCTTCATACTTTCGTTCAAGCTCTCTATATATTTTAGCTCTCCTTAACATTCCTTTTTTGTACTCCAATCCATCTAGGACTGCTTTTCATTTCTTCATGTAGCTCAGATCCCAGTCAACTGTTGTTCATATTATTGAAAACAACATGGCTGATGTTTGAGTCGAGGAAGGTCTTCTGGAATGCACTCCAATTATGTTAGGAGCTTAAGTTGTTCTAGATATTCCTTGGCCTGAATGACTCTATCATGATTGTAGCTGAAAGTAACGAAGGTGACGAGTAAACCCTTGAAGGCGATGCTTTTTAGCGAATTGAAGCATTGGATTTGTATGGTCAGTCGCAAGGTATGACAAGACCAGGACGTGAGCCTCATAGTATTATCTTGTGTATCCATGTCTGAACTGCAAGAGATTAAGCGTATTGCATTGTATAGTAATAGGTATAAAACTTGCCTCACAACACAACCACAGGCAGAGAAACAACCAACCATAGAAATTTAAAGACGTGAACAGAAGGGTTAGGAAGCTCAAAATGAAATTTGCTTGTGTTCTATGTGAAAGGGCCAAATTATACAAATGACAATAGAAAAATGACTGTATACATAATTCCAACCAAACTTTTCTGGAGAGCATTAATCATGATACGATTTCACAAAAATGGTCTAGGCGATTTCATAAGCACCATTCATAGTTTAATATTTCTAGTCAAGTTTAATATTTCTAATCAACTTGACTTCTGGTGGGCACATGAAAAATATTCACTACTGTCGATATCAATCCCCTTTCACTTAACGCAGAACGCACGAAAGAATATTAAACACAACCATCAAGTGGTTATAATATGGACTTCGGTTTCAAGATAGCAGTCCCATAGTACACGCCATTTGATTTAGAGCCATGAGGTGGCAATGTCCCCGAATTAAACAAATAAGCTAAATAAAAAAAACTTAAAAAAAAACAAATAAGCTAAACAACTAAAGGAATAAAACTTAGAAAAAAAACAAATAAGCTAAACAACTGGCCTATACTTATTTTATTCAATTAATTTTGACAATGACTTATACATTTTAGAAACCCAATAATTCTAAAAATGGATAACTTGATTAAGAGTCATAAACACATTTATTTGCATTAATTTATCTATTTTAGAAACTTATCAATTGTAAAGATGGATAAATTGGATGAAGAGCGAGTTAATTTTTTCAATACACATATTATTAATAAAAACAGTATGATATTTATTTACCAACTTGGAAGAGGTGAATTCAAAAGTTTAGAAAATTTTATTTATTTTGTGGGACATATTATAAGAGAAGTTTGTTAGTTATACTAGATGATAAATCTAAATTATTTAATAAGGAGGGTTTGAATGTTTTGAAATTTGTGAATATATATAATTTGAAAAATAAAAATCTTAATATTAAATGAAAGAGTATAGATTGTTTACTCTGTTGAATGAAAAAAAAGGTTGAATTTCCAAATATTGAAAATCTAAATACTAGGGCATAGGGCATGCAAAACTTGTGAGGAATTTTTTTAATGCAAAATAAATATATGAACATAAAATAAATTTTAGTTTTTAATTGTGCTTATTAATAACTAATGCATTAATAATGACTACAAGATATATATAAAACTTTGGTCACACATTAGCTTATGTCTAGGTTTTTGTTAAAGCTAGTTAATTACTAGCTAAAACATAAATACTTCAATTTTAATATATAGTGTATACAACTTTTGAAGAGATCCAGTTGATGTGCTAATAAATACTTCAATGATCATGTTTTATTGGTCAAAGGCACTTTCTGATTTCTAAGGTGAATTAGAGGATTAGAAAGCAACTTCTAGATAAGGATTCTTTTTGGGAAGGTGATTTTTTTTCCATTTTTTTCACCTTGCCATACCTAATCTAAGGGGAAAAAAAGCATTATATGTTATTATATTTCCAATATAATATTGTTGTCTTTCATAAAGACTTGGACATCTAGATCAATGGGGTAGAGATGGGTGAAAACCTTCATCACATCATAAATGATTCATTGAGTTTTCATTTATATGATTAAAAAGATAACACAAAGTATTTTTATATTTAATGTGAACAAATTAGTTCATTTTCTTATCCTTTATATAATAATTAAAGGGATAAAACAAAGTATTTTTATGTTTAACATATATAATATTTGTTTTATTTTATTTTATTATTATGTTTAATTATGAAATAAATGTGGAATATAAATAATTTATTAAAATTTATCATGTAATTATTTTAATAACAAAAAAATGTTTTTTTAATGTGATTATTAAAAAAGAAATAATATAATATGTTTAATAAAAGTAAATCTTTCAAATAAAGTACGAGCAAGTGTTAGAAAAATAGGCTGAGAATAAGAGCAAGTGTTAGAAAAATAGAGTAAGAATAGTGTAAAAAATTGAAAATTATATTTAACACCTTTTTTGTATCCCTACATAGTGCTTATATCCAAACCAAATAGCTTCTATGTATATATTTATTTTTCTTTATCTTCTTTCTAAGTATACATTTATACATATACACAAGGTATATATCTACCAAACTAAATGCTCATTAGACTGATCATATTATGTATGTACTGTAGATATATGTCTACAAACCAAAACTATCCACAAAATAGACAAATAATAGAAATGTGGTATTTCAAGTGAAAACTATTAAAAACTACAAAACTTAGTAAGCTTCCATAACCTATCAATTTTATTCTAGAACAAGTGAAAGGACACATCCTACATGACTACACTATGAAAGTTATCACTATATTATGGTGATTCTTTAACTCAACCTATGATTTAATAGAACCCTCTTTTATATTATGGCTCTTGAAAACAAGTATATATAATTAATTTTATGGCTCTTAAAAATGCATAGGGTGTTTTTTTTTAATGTTTTTTTTCTTTTCTTCCGATTAAATTTGATGAAATCTCACAAATACTTTTTATAATTTTTTCAAAATAGTGTTTAAATTATAAAATATTACAAATATCTCTTGATTTTGATTTTTTTGTTTTCTTTTCCTTCTTATTAAATATGATGAAATCTCATAAGTAATTTTTATAATTCTTTCAAAATAGTGTAAATTACAAATATCATGGAATTTTTGAAAAAAAATTAAACAGCACAAAATCAAGATTTATTAAAAGACAATCTCCAAACAAGAAACTTGCGGTAGACTTTTTCAATTCGATAACGGACATATTGAATAGGACTTAACCGATATATTTAATAGGACTGCAAACTGGTAGTTTCAAAGGGATGAGCAAGATCAGGTTTATGAATATTTGTCTTTGTTGGAAGCCATCAACTTAGATATTTTAGATATTGAAATATAAAATATAAAACTACACACTAAAGATATAAAGACTATTACTATAAATCTACAAATAGTAAAGATATAACTAAGACTACTATCAATTTTTAAACAAAAATAAACAAAAATATAAAATATAAAAAGTTAAGAAAAGTTAAAATTTCTATGTGAAGATTTCTATTTATTCTCCTATATTCTCTCAACAAAATAATAAACTTTAAAATATCTATGTGAAAAATTCTAATTATTCTTTCCAAAATACAATATTAAGCACATAAATTTAAAACTCATCTTATAAAATCCCATTTATTATGAGTAATAATGTACTAAATTTAATTGAGTGAGCATGCAATTTGGCAAGGTAAATATAAGTAGTACACTATCTATAAATATATACAATAAAGATTGTGAATTACCTTTTCTTTGAACGTCATTAAAGCTTGATTGCTCTTGGTGGCAGGCAGAGGCAGGCGCTTGTTATAGAGGGAGAGTTTCAAAGCGTTGTCTTCCCAACGTTCTTCATACCGAAGTGACTAAAGTTGCAGTATGGTTTAAAGTGATCCATGGCAGGTTTTGAAATATAGGGTTGCATCATCATCTGGTAGACATTAATTTAAGGAGGTGGAGGGCACCGTTATTGAAGGTCAATTTTGGGTAAAAAGTGACATATGTTTTACTGCTCACCTAGCGCATTTAGAGTGTTATTCAATTTGTAGATACAAATCAGTCGGTGATTGGATCTTTGAAGGCAAAACAACAGAACAACAATAAAAATATGATGCACTAATCTATAAACTAGGGCCACAACCGATGAACATGAGAGAGAAAGATTCTCCGAACTGGAGGCATCGCAGTCTTTAACAATTATTGAAAGCAATATAGTTATAATTATGGTTTTAAACACCACAAATTGGCTGGCTTTTCCTCGCTTTCCTTTCTGACATTCAAAAGCATCCATCGTTGCATTATCGGTACTATTATATATTAGCCGACAGAACCTATCTATCGTGTAACACCGGTCTCGTAGCTTGGGTAGTGCATATAAGGTTGTTGATGAACCTCCTTCAACAAACATATATGGAATGGGCTTAGCAATCGATGCAATTAGAGTTGGGTTAGTAAAGATGCTCCAAGGATGAGATCCATGGTATTTTCCATGGGACAAAGAGGAGGGAGGCCTATGGGAGGCTCAAGGACATAAGAAAACTCAAAGAGTCAAGGGACCATGTCCTATGGAACCGGGTGGATAGTATTCGTAGGTTTGATAAGGCACACCAGACACAGAGAGATGCATTTGTTGGGAAATAGCCAGGCGCTAAAGAACTGGGTCGAGTGCTCAGGAACTAGTTCAAGAGTGTGTCGATATGGTCAATGTTGGGTGTTGGATGCAAGTAGAGAAAAGCCATCTCCGCTGGATATAGGGCTGCTCGATACAGAACCAGTCCGCGAGTGACTAATTACAAGCAGGATATAGGGCTGCTCGATACAGAACCATTCGACAAGGTAAATATACTATTGGAAGGATCATCCAACTATAATGATTTGCATATCATGCACTTAGTAGTGATTCATGACTTAAAATAATCTCCACTTGATCAAAAAACCATGATTTACAGATTTATGCTTCTAACGCATAATCAAATTTGATAGGGCCTTTTCCTATGATATAACTTGTAGGTAGCACATAATGCTTGCTATAGAAGTAGTTTACTTAATCTATAACTTCTCATAATCTCAATCAAGAAACCTGCTAGAAAATTAGAAACAGATCCAGTACACCACGATTAATAGCCATTGCTAGATCAGCATCATTCCATATCAAGATCTGGAACTCTCCTTTCAGAAAGTCAATATTTATATATGTTGAAAGTGAAATTTTTAAACAAGATAGTTTCACATACAAAAATGGCGTACAAAAACAGTGTCAAATACGGACTCTTCAATTTGCCAGATTGCAAATCCTAAATCATAACAATCATAAGTTGCGAAACAAGGAGATGACTAGAAAAGAATAACAATTATCAAACTTGGATTTGGAGCTTGTCAATATTTTCACATATAAACCCATATATTGTCTAGCGTTGAAAACAACATTGAGGAAAACCCTAAAGTTACGTCACAAAGAAAACAAGATATCATTCTCTAAACTACTGATGTCGAGGCAACTTATAGCTTTGGAAAACACCTAAATCTCTAGTCTCACTATAAGTTAGTTTTATTGCCCATACTACCATTTCAGTTTTACAACTTAAAAGTAACACCCATCTGTCACCCTAAAAAGGCTGCAAAAATATAAAACAAAAGCCAATAGGGCATTGGTTCACTGGTGAGGTTGAAGGACCATTAATATTTCCATATGGTCTTCCCACCCATTCTGTCAATAAAGATGAAGCATAATTATCATATTTTGGGCCTACAAACCTACCTACCTCCCCAAATGCAGGCATCTCCCACAGGCAAGTAAAATCATTCAGGCATGGAGCTATTATGATCTGCCCATCCATTTTGTCACTATAGATAAATCATAATTATCATAATTTTGTCCTACCAACCTACCTGCTTCCCTAAAGGCAAGCATCTCCCGAGTGCAAGCAACATCATTTGAATCAGAACACCACTGATAAATATCATACAAGTCAGAAGCAAAAAAGAGACAAAAGTGATTACGGGAAATACAGACATGGATGGTGTGTTAATTACAGTTATGATAACCCTAAGGGTTAGCTCAATTGGTAAATGCTCTTGTGCTAATTCTACAGAGGCCTCGAGATCAAATCTCATCAGGTTCTTTGGGGTTCCCAGCTGCTTATGTAGCTGGTGGTTGAAAGTGACATAAGTTGGTGGTAAGTATGAGGGTAGGGTGATTTATTGAGGAAAGAGTGGCTACCAACTGGATCTCTTTCTTGAACTAGACCCAATTCTTGGTAGCTACTCCTTACTCTCCTATCTCTATATATGTGATTAGAGACAAAGAAATAGAAACGCAGCATATCTGTTTCAAAAGATGAGACCGGGTGCAAGTGCCTGTGATTTTAGTAGAATATGTACCCCTCTGCCCTAGTTTATAGACCTAGAACCTAAGCTGAAGGAAGTATAATCTTTACAACATGGACTTTAGGGATCCACACTGTGTAACAATGCATTGAATCTATATGGCACATTGAATGTGGACACTAAAACAGACCATCTAAACTTGTGTTTGATATGAGGTGCTTATCATACCAGAGTTTAGAGGGGTTTGTACTAGTAAGCCATGTGATAAAAGACTTCAAAATATAAGCTTATGCCTATGAATGTTACCTGCAATCTCTCGCTATGATAGCAAGGCCATCCATGCTGAAGCATTCACAGCTGGCCAATGATAGAACTCGAAAGTTACGGAATTAATGAGCCAAGAGCTCCAAGATTTCATCTGTCACCAGCATCCTCTTCAACATAAGCTCCTCCAACATGGGATAAGAAGACGACATGACAACAAGCCATGGAAGAACATCTGCTCCCCAGTTGGGTGGCACCAGATTGAAATCTGCAAACCTCAGCTTGCCCTTAAGAGTTACCGACCTTATCCTTGTAAACCTCATCACCATCATCTCTGGAGAAATAGCATATATATTTCCTATGTTTAAGTTCCTCCGCCCCCATGACTCAGCTCTATACCATGCCTTGCAAAGAGAGAGGCCGAATTTCGATCCTGTGCGGAGGTCAAGAATACCAAAACATGCTCCAGAACCTCGTCTGGGAATGAGGGCATTTCCTTCTCATCCATTAAAACTCAAACTCAAATAACCCACAACCGCCCGTTTAAGGGACATTGATAACCAAATCAAGCTTTGTTGAGTATTGAGCTTAGATGTATGCGGGTACAGAATATGGTGCATTCATCACACGATAAATGCTTCAAGTAAATCAACACTGGTGTCAGTAATTGAAAATGTCACTTGGGTTTGAAGAAAATTCAAATGGTGCACTTGGATTGCTGCGAAAGATAAAGTTAAAAGAAGCAAAGATGAGTAAAAGTAAGTTTTTTTAGATTTTCCTACTAATCAGAGGCTTCATGATGCAGTAAATGCTTGCAATAGAATCTCACTGATAGAATCTAATGTACGTGATGAAAATTGCCACCTGGGTTCACAGAAAATATAAATACTGCATTTGGGCAGCTGCAAATGATGAAAAGTCCAAGGGACTAGGGCTTGAACAACCTATGTTTTTCCATGCTTTTCAAGCTACAAACAATCAGTTGGGGTTGTTTAACGATTAGTAATTACCTTTTCTCTGAACATCAATAAGGTTGGCTTGCTTTCTTGGCCCATTGATCTGACCTAGATTTGCATTATTCCATCTATGTTGCCATGCCAGATTCATTCCACCAATCTGCATTTTTGCCCTGTGAAAAACTAAAAAGGCTAGTCGTGAAGCAAAAAAAGCTCCTGCGTCCCTGCTTCTGAACCAAAGGATTGGAATATCTAAGCAACGACAAATATACTGAAATGAAAAACTAGTAAAACTAGTAGCGGAAAATTCCGATGATGGGTGGGTAGTCCAACACTTATGATAATTTCCTTCCAAGGGATGATTTTAACATTGTGTTTGGCTACCAAGTGTCAATTCTCCTTGTCAATCAATGCAACCAGCCATTAATATAGATTCCTCTTATGCACATACTTATCGATTAGTGGAGGGATTGAGACATTCAAGGTGCGTGGAAAACCACAAATTCTTTATATAAATCTCAGATATTTGCAGACTGTTTATTTGCAAACTGTTGGGTTCTCTGCTCAAAAAAATGAAAATCATTTTCTAATACATGTCAATGGAAATGCTTAGGTCATCTGGCCGCCGGGTCTTGGGGCACAAAGTCCCAAACAAACGTCACCTGCAAAAGACCAATAGAAGCTAAGTTAAATCAATATTTAAATTATTCAAAAAATAAAAATTAATCAAACTATAGTAAAAACATTTGAAAAATAAAAATTTAAATATACCTTTCAAATTAATCCATCTAACCGATTCATATATATTCCCTGTCGGGAACATAATAAGAAACAAATTTCATTATATGCTTTACATTAACAACAGATACAACTTTATTATAAGAGTGGAATATGGAAAAAATCTCTTCCATGAGATACAAAGATGGTTCTATTTTAGATTATTAATTTTATATGATTTCTATGATTGACAAATGTCATGTGGTAAAACATTCAAAGAAAATTTAAATCCTACAGGTTATAAAAAAAATAGCAAAATTAAAGTGCATAAATGATTTTTCTATAGATTGTAATTTTGATATATATCATATCTCATTGAGACATGATGCAGGTACATCTTGATAGAAATTCTAAGATCTAAAGTGTTAAGGGTCGTTATGAAAGGAAACAAAGAAAACATGTTTATTTTGATTTGACATTTTATATATAAACATATAAATGTATGTTGAAGACCAAATCTTGAAAAATGTCAACACCACAGACTGCGTACCTTTAAGGGAGGGGGTACTGTAACATCACATATTTAGGCGGGTCATCATAATATTAACTTTAATCTTATTTCAAAAGAGGAATCTAGGTGAATTATTTAAATTATTAATCAATATCGTACTAAGAGAATAAATAAGGAGAACGGTTGGGGTTTCTTCAAAATAAGAACCGTCTCCATTTTCTTGGATTGGGAAGAAAGAAAATTAAGGAATAGATGGAGAGAAATGGGGACAGCTTCCCAATATGATATTGGGGGCCACAATCTATGTTTTTATGGTGATGGCAACCTCAAGGAGGATGAGGGGAAACATCATCAAGAAATGGAGAAAAAACAGTCTTGAGGGTGGGTCGTAGTTCAAAAAAGGAGACAGTCTCTGTATTAAGGAGTCAACCCATAACATTATTGGCATTTAGTTAATGGGAATACCTGAGTAATGGTCAATACAATTGAAGAGAAAGGATTTGATCCCTTTACAACTGCAATATTAAAGCCCTGCAAGTTCCATGACACAATCTTAAGAACAGAACCATGGTTGATTCCTTACCCTTAAAGAATTAAAGGAGAGATTCATAATCCACGCATGGGCGCTCATGGAGGAGTTCGTTTCATGCTAGATTGATCATTTCAAATTGAAGTGCTCCTGAAATTGAGACAATAGTTACTGCACAGTCAAGAATCACATTTGAATTTTTTTTTTTTAATAAATTGAAAGCATTATATCATCAACAAAACTTTATTATAAGCACTACACTTTATTATGAGAATTACACTTTAAAAATTGATATAATATAAAATTGAGCATTATGAGCATTACACTTTAAGTATAACATTTGCTTTTTTTATATTAAAAGAATCACATCTTAAAGAAAACATTGTTATGAATGTTACATTTACAACAAAACAATTTTATTATAACATTACATTTACAACAATTTTTTACTTTATAATGAGCATTACACTTCAAAAATTAATTGTATATTAAATTTACAACATTGTTATATTAATTTAAATAAAAATCAAATTTCATTATATACATTGCATTAACAACAAATAAAACTTTATTATAAGCACTACATTTTATTATGAGCATTATAGGCTTTGAAAATTGATATAATATAAAATTGACCATTATGAACATTACACTTTAAGTATTACATTCGCAATTTTCTTTTAATATTATTAAAAGAATTACATCTTAAACAATTTTTTGTCATAAATATTGCATTTACAACAAAACAATTTTATCATAAACTTTACATTTGCAACAATTTTTACTTTTTTTTTCACACAGAAAATGACATTTTTAAATTTATGAAATTGCGCCTTAAAATGACATTGAATACATCTTGTCCAGAATGACAAAGCAAAACTCCACACATAAGTTCAGTAACCTTCGCACCAAATGCTGAAACTTTCTCTAGTCAACGTCTAGAAAGACAAAAAACATTCAGACTAAGTTCCTTTACAGACAAAGGATTGGTTCCTTCCATGTCAGATGTGAGTGCTGAGCCATTCTGATATGACTGTAGGATTGGTTCCTACATGATTAGATATAAGGGCTATTGCCATTCTTGGAATGGAGGTGCATGGTCAGTTACCGGGAATACTCGGTCTAGGACTGAGGGCCATTCTGATATGACTCACATGATCAGATATGAGTGCATGGCCATTATGATGTGATTGAGGGATGTGTTCCCACTTGATTAGATATAAGGGTTGTTGCCATTCTTTGAATGGAGGCACCTGGTCAGTTACCAGGAATCCTTAGTCTAGGACTGAGATCCATTCTGATGTGACTGTGGGATTGGTTCCAACATGATCAGATGTAAGTGCAGAGCCTTTCCACAGATGATAGTAGGTATGTCCTATCATGCTGGTGGATGTGAGTGCTGGCCTTTCCACATATGATAGTAGGTGTGTCCTATCATGCTGGTGGATGTGAGTGCTGTGCCTTTTCACAGATGGTAGTAGGTGTGTCCTACCATGCAGGTGATTGTAAGTGCTGTGCCTTTCCACAGATGTTAGTAGGTGTGTCCTACCATGCTGATGGATGTGAGTGTTGTGCCTTTCCACAGATGATAGTAGTTGTGTCCTATCATGTTGGTGGTTGTAAGTGCAGAGCCTTTTCACAGATGATAGTAGGTGTGTCCTATCGTGTCGGTAAATGTGAGTGCTGTGCCTTTTCACAGATGATAGTAGGTATGTCCTATCATGCTGGTGAATGTAAGTGCCGGGCCTTTCTGACATGACTGGATTGGTTCCTATCATGGTCAGATGTGAGTGTTGGGTGTGCCTTTTTGACATGGTGTTGGATGTGTTCCTCTCATGGTTAGATGTAAGTGCTGGGTGGGCCATTTTGACTTAGGGTTAGATATAAGCGCTAAAGAAGACCTACATGGAGGTTAGGCCTACAACCAACATGAAAAAGGGCTGGCTCTGTAGAACTTCCTGTGACGAGAAGAATCATGAGATAGCACCCGTGATGATCCAGTGATGATGATCTAGTAGTGATGATCTAGATCGAGTGATGATACAGATCCAGTGATGATGTCCCAGTGATGATCCAGATCGAGTTATGATCTAGATCTAGTGATGATGTTCCAGTGATGATCCAGATCGAGTGATGATCTAGATCTGATGATGAAGATGACTTGAAGATGAAGATAACTTGAAGATGAAGATGACTTGAATATGATGAGGACTCGATGATGATCCAGATGATACAGAGAAGAAGACTTGTGCTAATAAATTGTGTCGAGAGAATACCTTCCTAGTTAAGAGGGAGTGTTGATGTAATTGTAACTTCGAAATGTATTCACTTGTATTTCTTATGTATTGTACACCGATGTTTATTCCGGGATATGTTTGTAATGTACTTGATTCATGTCATGCCCCGATGTTCCTATCAAGAGGTTCTATAATGTAAACAAGTCATGTCAAGTCATTGTGGGTAACCCTCCTATTGATCAAGGGTTAAAGTCTCCACAGTTTCAGGGCACTAGGGTTATTAGACTCTCCTAGAGAAGTCGGCCCTAGTAGGTTATTGTCAAGTCGGGAATTAGTATAAATAGAGAGTGAGCCTCTCTATTTATCACTCACTCACTCACACTCATTTGTAGCGCATAGCTGAGGAAGAAGAAGAAACTGGGGCTAGGAAGAAAGAGGCTACTGCTGTCGGGAGATCATCTTACTGTTTTGGGGTTTTACTTCTGGTGTTGATTCTATCTCTAAGGAAGTTGCGGGGTTTTCTCCATTTATGGTTTTCTCGAGGAAAAACACTATGTTCATTGTCTCTTGTGTTTTATTGTTGTGCTTGTTATTCTCTCAGTTAAAAGTTAAAGATCCTAATATAATGCTAGCTTAATGTTAAAAATCTAACACTGATCT
The DNA here is from genome assembly GCA_001517045.1 of Pseudotsuga menziesii. Classification (NCBI taxonomy): domain Eukaryota; kingdom Viridiplantae; phylum Streptophyta; class Pinopsida; order Pinales; family Pinaceae; genus Pseudotsuga; species Pseudotsuga menziesii. Next base: position 535,914 of record LPNX010680651.1, on the reverse strand, counting down.
ATCAGCTTTGCTGTACCGATATTCTCTTAGGGATACCATAAAATCTTCATTGAATTCTTCCCTCATCTCATCAATGGGGGGTATACTGATGCATGTGGATATCAGAGAAGTGGTTTGAGTTGTGGTGTGACAAGGAATAGTCATACTAATAGGAGAATTAGATGGAGAAGGGTTAGCTTTCTGAGTAGGAATGACTTCAGGAGCTGAGGAAATGTTAGGAATTGAAGTTTCAACTGATGAAACTTGCGAAGTAGTGATATTGAGTGGTGATGATGAAACTGCTGAAGTTTTCTCAGCCACGTGGGATGACACTGAGCTGAATGAAGGGATATGCAATGGAATATTTAAAACTGGAGGTACATCAGATGAAGGAATGGACATATCTACAAAAATAGGTGTAACAGATTCAGGTAGACAAGTAGAATTTTGATAAAGCTGAGTCATGAAAGGTGTCATAGTTGAACCATCAGATAATGAAGATAATGCTATTATTGATGAGATAAGTACAACTGAAGGGGAAGGGCCATACCAAGAAGAAATTTGAGATTGCAAGGGAGGTGATGAAGGCTTGTCATTATCACCATTGGTGGAATTCAGTAAATCATTACCATTTCCAACTTCAAGGGTCACAGGCACAAGATAAACCCTCTCATCTTCTTCTTCTGAATGAGTCAAGTCAATGGTAGAGGCGAAAAAGATGAGATTAAAGATTGTAGCCATTTTAGAGGTTCCCGTTCGATCTGTGCTAGTACAGATTGAGTATTCACAACCACAATGGTCACCTAAGCATCTTCAATTGGTTGAGACGTTGTAACTTCCTGAGTGTCTAGTGCTAAAGTCATCTTGCACAGACTTTATTTGATTTTCTCCGAGGTCTGCAAATAGCCCTTGACCTGTTGTTCCACAGATGTTTGGGGAACTTCTTCCATGGGAACTTTTCCTTTACCTGTGTCTAAACTGGGTTCTGTGGATGCATTGGTGGATTCCAGAGCCTCCTTTGCTGACTATTTGAATGAAATCTCCTCAAGGACCAACCTGTTCGGAATGACCTTTGGCAACATATGGGCAACTTTGATACAAAAAACACTGATATAGGTAAATGATTCACCGACATACTAGTCTCCCATTGTAGCTACGAGGGCTTTAGCTTCAGGTGAGAACATAGGAGCTTCCTTGTTAAAAATCAGGAAGTAGACTCGGTCGAGGATACTCTCACATATATCATAAAACCTAGTTACATAATTTGTATCCCATAGCTCAAAATGATAAATATGCACACACAGGGCTACTAATTCCCAACTCCATCCCATATTGGGGAAGCGGAATTCGGCACAAAAGATATCCATAATGAAGGCAAAAAGATAAAAATTGGGCTTCTTGGTGGCTTTCTGGAACTCGTGTATGGAATTTTTGAGTTCAAGTGATAGGATTAAATCCCAATGAAAAGATTCACTCGTAGTTCTGACATGGTGAGCAATGGGGGCCCATTCTTCCTTGAAGTAAGAACAGTTGGGGAGACCATAAATCCTGCATAACATTAACGCAAGTAGAGAATAAGGTTCCTTGAACCACTCGATAGGGTAAATTTTGTCTTTCCTTTGGGATAATTTGTGTGGTTTAGCCATCCAGGATTTCAGCATTTGGTCAAAATTGAACCTAGACTTAGTAGCATTAATAAAGTCTGTATCAAGGAGCTGCGTGAAAGGTTTAAGGGCGTAAATTCTCGCAAATGTTTCGAAGCGAAAACTAACCAATTCCATTCCAATACTGGTGTTAAAGGAACGGTCTTTCAGGTTAGTGTGGTCTATAATCCATCTAACTGCATCATTATAAGGGAGGATGGCTGGTCTTGCAGCAATCATATGAAGGCTAGAGTCCCTAATTCTATCATAGAGTTGATTACTCTGGAAGTCTGAAAGGTCATTATTATCAAAGATGGAATAAACTCAAGACTAGTCCAACTGGTAGGTTTCAGACACTCGGCCACTGGTGTCGAAAATGACACGAAAATTCGGGTCTCTCGAAAACATGTCTTTCTGGAGATTTTTACTCCTAGTAATTAGGGATGTTTTGGATGTTGCCATGTCTTGTTCTAATGCTGACATCAGTAATTAAATTGAATTGTACAGGAAGCACAGTAAGCAATTCGGAAGTGACTTGATAACAAATCTGAAACTGTAGCGAACCCTATCGAGATTGCTTGGTAAAATCTGGATGTAAATTTACGCAGGAGAGCAAATTACGATGGTAAAAATAGTGAAAACCTGGTAAATAAGACCACCATATTTATAATTGATGGGAAATAATATAGACCATAGGATTAGAATGAAAAGAACGGCCAAGATCATATTTTGCGGGGTGCGGGACCAAGCATGAAATTCAAAAAACTTATTATTCATTCCATAATCCGCATTCCAGATTTTGCAAGATGTGGGATGCGGAATCACAAAATAGTGAAACTTTATTCAATCAGCTCCGCACCCTGCATTCTGCAAGTTGCAGAATGCGGGTTGCATGCACATGCAAACCAAACAATTAATAAATGACAACTCCGCAACCCGCATTCCAGAAAATGAGGGATGCAGATTGCGGATCGGAAAAAAGGCATAATTGTAAAAAAAACCTCCCGCATTCCACATTTTTCATATGGGGGATGTGGGTTGCGGGAAGAGAAAAATTGAAATATTTAACTAAAAGATCCTGCATTCCGCAACTTGTGGGTTGCGGGATGCGGGATGACAAAACAATTCCAAACAAAGACAATCTTTCTGAAACTTGAAACAATCAAATCAAGCATGAATTTTTTAGAAATTTGGTTGAGTTAGGGAATCCCTTGAGTAAATGAAAAATGTAACAGAAGCCTATAAGGTCATGAAGGATCCTACCAAGTTACCTTCATATGTGTGATTGGGCTCTCATCTCAAAATAACATGGGATTTTTTGTACCTACAACAAATGGTGACTGGCTGAAAGAACTAGCTATCTCTGCAAATAATAACCCTTTTCCAATCAAACCTATCAGCAAGCAAATGATTAACTCCCAAGAAATGTTAACACATAAATGTAACCAACCAAGGATTATCAACATTATTAATGCACTTCCATCCATGAACATTTTAAAGGATGAAACTCTTATTCAGATGTCATTGGAGGATCGGGATCATTTAAACTCAAGCTGACATAGGCATGCAGTTTAAGGTTGAACCTGGGATCAGATATTTACCACTTCGGGATTTCACACAAGGGTCACTAAAACCAATATTTGTTCCTTTCGTTTTTTATTTTATTTTAAGAAATGACAAGATTGTAATGACATAAGATCACTGCCCCATGTTCTGGTGATCAGTTCCATTCACAAACCTGACTTGGAAACTGAACAATTTAGCACAGTAAGGAGACCTATTGTCTTCCAGCTATATGGCTGAAAGAAACTACCATGGCTTCGTTACCATCTAGTGGTAGTTTCAGTCCAAAATCAAGCCTATGATCATAGTGAGGCTGTCCTTAGATAGGACCCCCTCGTCCTGATGTACAGTACTCTCTTATTTGGGAACGACTGGGTTTTATTTTGTACATGAATTACAAGACACCGCCATGGCTTGGTGTCCATATGTAAGCAGTGTTACTCACTGATGCTCTGCAGATCATGAATAAGTTGACATGTGATAAGATCTCTTATCTTCTAGAGAGCTGGAAGCCATCTCCCTATATTAAATGGCAAAGATGTCATTCCACTGAGCACCTATGATCCTAATGAGCTGGCTCGTGGTGAGATCCCTCATATTGTAGTCCACATGATAAAAGATATGGCCATGGTTAAGTCCCAAAGAAGAAGATTGACCATGCTATGAAGATTTGCCACAGTGCTCTAATGAGACCTTTAGACAGGATGAACCTTTCCCTCCACAAATATCATCATCAGAGTAGGGTATGTAGAATATGTTAACCTGGATGAGAGAGCATTAATACATAATTCTGCAAATATGGTTATCATTCAGATATAACAGATCCCAAAACGAGTTAGAAAAGATAGAATTGACAAATCTGTTTCGGTTGAGAGTATTGAATAGTGAGAAAAATTGATTGCTCATTATTGCCAAGGGTGTAGATATTACCAAAAGTTACCAAAATCAAGCAAACATTCAGAAAATAAAAGGAAAATAACACACCAAACCTATATACAGGGTTGAACCAACCTTTTTCAAACAAAGTACTTCTTAAGCATAAAAACATTCACTGGATAGGTGTCAATGACCCCTTCCAGTGTTTGTAGTCAAACTGTACTAGGACCAATCTTTTATGTAACAATGAATGGTCCTAGCCAAAGTCACTGAAACTTGGTGTACTCTTTGTTGTCCTTGTGTTGTTTGTCCCATCTCAACACTAAATCTCCCACTCAGAAGTCTTTTTCTGATGAATACCTCTCGTCAAACCATTTCTTAACCAACTGTTGATGTTGGTAGAATTTATTCTTTCCTTTGTCTCTATCCTCTTCTAACTTGAGCAAAGAATCAACCCTCTGTTGTAATGGGGAAGAGTCGTTCTCTTGGACAGACTGGGCCAATTTCAACGAAGGAATGGTGAGATTAGCTAGCAGGACAACTTCCTTGCCATAAATAAGGCAATAAGGGGAGTTTCCAAGGGCCGCCTTTAGGGTGATTCCCAAAGAGAATAGTAAATTTGGGTGTGACAGTCTTTATGATGTGAAGCCATTGTCTTCTTAAGGATGCTTATCAATTTTTTGTTTGAGGATTCTGCAAGCCCATTTCCTTGAGGATAGTAATTAGCAGAAATATTAAGCTTAATTCCCTTTTCAAGGGCATAGCTAGTTAGGTCAATGGATTAGAAGTATGAGGCATTCTCAAAAGCTAGATATTCGGGGGTGCCAAATCTGGTGATTATCTGATTTTCAAGGAAGGAAATTACATGGTTCGTGTTACACAACCTTAAAGGGACTGCTTCTATCCACCTCGTAAAATAGTCAATGGCTGTCAAAATGTATTTGTGTTGTAATGAGGATACGGGGTTGATGGGTCCGAAAAAACCCACCCCCCACTGCTGAAATGGGAATTAGACTGCTACTGGCTGTAAGGGGTAAGCAGGTTTCTTAACTTTGCCAGCGCACTTCTGGCAAGGGTCACATTTTCTGACAAATGAATGGGCATCTCTGAATAGGGTAGGCCAATAGTATCCTTCCCTAATGATTTTATGAGCCGTTGTAGCACCTGAGAAGTGTCCACCTGCAGGTCCTGCATGGAAATGAAACAGGAAATCATCAGTCTGATCTTTTTCCAGGCATCTAAGAAACACTCCATCATAATTCTTCCTAAATATAACATCATCAATAAGTTGATAAAGGGCTGATTTAAGCCTTAATACTCTACATTTTTTGGGATATAGGGTTTCAGGAGCAAACCCATTATGAACAAAGAATTTGATGTGATCATACCATTCAGATGCCGCAGTTTCAAGTGCATTAACAAAACCTATAGGAGTATCCTCTTCTTGTTTCCAATCAGCTTGCTGATTTTCAGGGTCATTTGACTGGGCGGTGAGTTGACACAAAACTTGTCCTCTGACGATCTTCACAGGCTTAATCTCTAGATCATATTCTTGAAGGGTGGTCATCCAGTGAGCTCTCTTTTCTCCCAACTCCTTTTGGACGAGGACATTACGAATTGCCGCATAAGGGAAAATCACCTTAGTTCTTGAATTCAAAAGATAAGGTTTGTAATGTTTTACTGATTTATATACTGTGTAGGCTTGTTTGTCAACCTAGGAGTAATTGATTTTAGCTCCTTTGAATGTTGAACTCATGAAAGAAATGGGGATTTTGGCGTCTTCGTGGTTTTTCTGCATGAGGACAACTACATAAGAAAAGTCAATAGCAAATGTATAGAATATAAAATCTTTACTGAAATCTGGGAACTTAAGAGTAGGTGCTTCTGCTATGGTTTTCCGAATTTCAATAAATGCATTATTTTGTTCATCAGACCACTTAAATGGTACATCCTTTTTTACAAGGAATCGCAGGGGTTTTACAACTTAAAAAATTTGGAACAAATCTACGAACGAAACCGATCTTACCCAAAAATGACTGCATTGCCTTACGAGAGTTAGGGAGGCCGATCTTGGAGATTGCTTCAATGTGTTCTGGATCGATTATCATACCTTCCTTCGAAACTACGAAACCCAACAACTTACCTTCTTTTACTGCAAAGATGGACTTCTTGGGATTGAGGGAGATGCTAAATTTCCTGCACCTTTTGAATACCTGTTTTAAAGCAGACAAATGATCCTGTCCTTTTTTAGAGTAAATTGTAACATCATCTAGGTACACAATGACAAAATTGTGGATCAAGCCCCTGAAATCTATGTCCATAGCTCTCTGGAACATGGCTCCTGTGTTTATTAGTCCAAACGACATTCGTCTGTATGCAAATGTTCTGCAAGGGGTCCGGAAAGCAATTTTCAGTTCATCATTGGGTGCAACCAGGACTTGGTTGTAGCCAGAAAAACAGTCTAGTAGCGAAAACATCTCTAAGCCGGCCACTTTCTATAGGATCTGCTCCATTGGAGGAACAAGGTAGTTGTCTTTCTTAGAGGCCTGATTGAGATTCTTGAAGTCTATGCAGAGTCTAATTTTCCCATTCTTCTTACAAACAGGAACCAAATTAGCTATCCACTATGTATGTCAGATGGGAAATATAATCCTAACCGAGAGCAGCTTGTCTAGTTCTTTCTTGACAGAAGGCTCTACACTAGGGTGCATTTTCCTCAATTTTTGCTGATAGGGTTTTACATCAACTTTCATGGGGATGTTACGATGCATGATGGTAGTATCAAAAGTCCTGAGTTCATCGTATGTCCAGGAAAAAATGTCTTTAAATTCCATGCATATTTTGATAAAAATTATGCTTTCGTCACGGGAACAATGTATTCCAAGATTGATAAGTCAAGGTTCTTGCTCTGTTCCTAAGTTGACAAGAGTGTGATTCAAGGTTGAGCTTTGAGTCTTGCAATTGGTGGTTTGTCTGAATTTATCTTGTAAATCATAGAACTTCTCCAGACTGATGACATACTTGGGGATGATATTGGAAGGATCAGATAGAGACTTCTCATGATTAGCTTCGTCAATAGCCATACCCTCGAAGGTACTTTGGGCTGATAGGAAGTCAAGTATTTGATGGTCGTCATCAAACGCCTTCCAATTTGTGACATTGTCGGGTATGGAGGGTTTGTACATCAATTCGATAGAGAAGATTTGTGAAGACAAGCCTTCAGGAGGGATCAGTCTAGATGCAGTGTTGGCTAATAAATCTGTGTCAAAGTTCTAAGATCTAGGAACATATCTAATATTAAATGCTGAGAAGGAATTAGTCATGTCTCTGATTAATCTTTGATAATTAACTAGATTTGGAGATAGATAATGTATCTGATTTCGTACCTATTTCACAATGATTTCGGAGTCCCCTATGCATTCAATTGCTTTCGATCCCATATCAATAGCTTTCCTGAGTCCTTGGACTAATGCCTCGTACTCAGCCACGTTATTGGTACATTCAAATTCCAACCTGCATGTGATCATGGTTTTTATCCCTTTAGGATCAATAAGTACACATCCCGGGCCTGCTCCTTCCTTTGATCTAGAGCCATCAAAAAACAAACTCCAAACTATAGGATCAATTTTGAAATTGGTATTTACATTATATACATTATGAACAACAGTACTAGAGAATGGAACAGATGTAAGATGAGTTATCTGACAGTGTTTCTGTTCATTCTCCGTTGGTGCGACATCAACAGGTAAGTCTCCAAAGAAAGTATCAAATGTGAAATGTTCAATTTGATTGCTAAAGAAGGAGACAAATTCATTGGAACCATCGAGATAAGTTACAGTTTGTTTCATGAATGGTTCCCTGTCAACTTTGAGCTTGTTAGGCTACCCATTAAGAGGCAACCATAAGTGGGACCAATCAGTAGCAAAGCAACCTTTAAGTTTCTCTGACCAATCTCGACTCATCCACATACCGTAAGTCTCTAGAATATCTGCAATTACAGTATCGATAGTTTGATGAACCTGAGGATCTGCAGATAATCTGAGAAGAACATTCCTCATCCTCCCTACGACTTTAACCTTGGACCTATCTAATTGCACAATTTGAATAGGACAGGTTTCCCAGGTGGCATTGAGTTTCTTACAAACAAAAAGGGGCATAACATTCGATGATGCACCTGAGTCTACCATACAGTTATGCACGTTCTTGTTAAATATTTCAAAGGTAAGTAAGAAGGGAGGAGTGCCCTTGCTTCCCGGTTTTGGATGGTTTGGTCGAGGAGTGGAGTCAAAATTAGTATTCTGAGCTTCTCAGGGTTGATTTATGATCATGCTTTTGGGTAAGGAATCCCTTATGGAAGGTATTTTGAGAAGATTAAATAAAGATATGTTTTCCTTGAGTCTTTTAAGATCCTTAGCCAAGTTGTATTCTGGCTCAAGAATGAGGGTGTCCTTCTGAGTTTGAGTCTTACCTTTGCTAGGGGTCTGTGTCGGAGGAGGTGTTCCTTTAGACCTGGTATTGTGTGTGTTGTAGGATAAAAATAGTGTCAGGTTCTTCTTCTTCTTCTTCTTCTGAGAAGAAGCTCACAGAGCTAACCTGCTGGTCATCCTCCTCTTCCTCTTGGGGAGGTTGTGATTCTTGGGTGGACTAATCTTCAAGGGGTTATGGAATGTCTGGTGTTCCTGCAGCTAAGAATTTCAAGACAGAGAAGATCTCTTTTGAGGTGAACCCCTCTCTAGGAATTGGAGGTGGTGGATTTTGAGGAGGTTGATTTGGCCTAAAAGGTGGCCTGTTGAATCCCCTATCGTTTGATTGATTTTCATTGCTTGTCTTCTTGACATATACCATCTCGTTAGACATTCTTTGAAGGATCTTCTTTACTTCACTCATATTGAACGGATCTTGGCTGGTAGCAGTAGGTTTAGGGGAACTGTCACTTTTCCTATGTGAGGTAGACGCTTGCTCAGATGTAGTGTCAGGGTTTTCTTTGAGACATAATATGTCCCTTTTGACTTGTATGGATTCGGAAAAAGCATCTTGTAAGGACTGTTTGGGATCCCTTTTGACCCACATGGCTATTTGGGTTGGGAGAACCTTTATATAGTATGCTACCGGTAATTCCTCAACAGGAAGTAGAGTATTTGGGATCCTGTTTTTTAAATATGAAAACCGATGATTGTAATCTTTGACTCTTTCTTTACCCTTAGTTTTCATGGAAGAGAGCTCTATGACTAATTCCTCCGGGGTCTTGTCATCTCAAAAATTTTTAGTGAAGAGTTAGGAAAACACATCCCATGACGTCATGGAGCTAGCTTCTAAGGAAAATTACTAGGTAGAAGCCTTTCCATCAAACGTGTAAGGGATTAGTCTGCAAACCACGTCTTCATGTATGATGTTCCTAAGCCTGATGGCTTGCATGAAAGATTTGATTTGGTATTCCACAGGGATTTTGTCATCTGGATTAAATTTTGGAAGCCACTTCTCGAGGTTTTTGGGTAACCTATGCTGGTCTCCTAAGACAGACATGGCATCCCCATCTAACCATGGCATGTTGTGATGTTCGTTAGCCATAGAGACATATTCTTCTGAGGAATATGAGGATTTAGAATCTGACGATTCTTCTGAGGAATGTGAAGTAGAGGGAGGAGATGGGGGTGGTCCTCCTACTCGGAAGATGTGTCGAATCCTGAAATAGGGAACCTAGATCAAGATTAGGAGTGGATGGTTCGATGAAAAGGTCGTGACATCTCTCGGAGTTTTGGTCACCTGGAATTAGCCTGTCTTGATTATTGTTTTGGAGAGGATCCTTGGTGGGATGTCCTTCAGCGAATTACCTTCGAATCTTGGCAACATTGTGGGAATTACCCTTCAACAGTTGTTCAACTGTGATGGGTCCTAGGATGGGTGATACGAGAACGCATCTGTCTGATTGGGTAGTTTGTTCTTGTCCAGGGGTAACAGGGGTGACGTATGAACCTTGTATTAGTTGTTCCCTTGATGTAGATGCATGAGAGTGACTACGGGTGATGATCGGATCTCTTACTGGAGGAGGTGTATGAGTATTTCGTTTAGGCATGATTTGTTGGCCCTCCTTCTAGCGCCATTTTTTGAAGCCCCAACTGTGTATGTGGTTGATTAGGGTGTTTAAGGATTGCAACACATGAAGAAAACCCAACCAAAGGCTTCAAACAATCCCATGTAGGTAAATTGTTCTATCCTCGAGCTATTTGGGATGGTAATCTCCCATGGATACTTTTGTAGCCTCTGTTAACTTATGATTGGATTTGATCCGCAGAGGATCTGTTTCCCCAGTTTAGGAAACAAGGAAGATAATATAAAGAATAGGGAAACTTAAACCTAACTAGGAAAGGGAAATTGATCTAGATCTAAACTACTCTGAAAAAGATACTGGGTTGATCTGTAGGTAAACCAGATGTGTAACCAGACAAGTATTTTTCATTCAATCAACAAAAATGTAAATCAAATTAGAAGCTCATCACTTAATTCACAGCTAATTAATGAAAATCAATTAGTTGATGACTTAAGATTCTATCAATTTGAATAAACCTGCATAGCACATGTAAGTTGAAAAACAAACATATTATGCTGCTGAATATTGCTGTTCAATTATTCACAGAAATAGATAAAGACAGTTCATAAAATAAATTGTATGAAACTTTATCAATGCATAGATAAATAACAAAGATAAATCTGAGTTAAATAAAACACATTTAATGATTGTAAATAACTCACAGCATTATCTGTCCATCTGAAATAAAGAAGATTGAAATCTGTTTGAAGAAATTCATCCAGATAAAGACAAGAGATAAGAAATGACAATATTGTATTGATTTGATGTCTAGTAACAAATTACATAAACCATATGAACAACCATAGGTGTTCTCTTGATCTCCTGTATCAGTCATCCTTATTCCAAAAGTCCAAAAGTTAAAAAGTCCCTAATACATTCAAGATCACCTTCTTAAATAATTATTACAAAAAAAATGGATCTTCCCCTAAAGGGAATCAAAATCCTAAACAAAGCTACTATCTCAAAAAATCTCTCCACATCTTCCAGATATGGAGCAACTCCTCGATATCAAGGTAACTAGCTGATTCAATGCCAAGCTAGGCATTGCACTTATGATCCTCAATTTCACTCTCAACCAGTTTATCCCAAAATAGGATAAAGATGTGGCTATTTTTCTCCACCGTAAATGGCTGTCCGATCAACTGATCTACATCATGGATGCTGACATGGTCAAGTTTCTTGATCTTTTCCTCTCACTCATCTCGTTGCTGCTCCACTTACTCAATCATCAATCTAGGTGGATAAGCCTTTTCAATCAACACCATTGCAGGAAAGGACAAATAATCCATAATGTTGTCAGCTGCATACCATTTCTGCTGCAAATGGCATGTGCTTTCTTTATGGATTCAGCTAGTGTCTCATCTAGGTCTTCCCAGGCTCTCAAGATAGTCCTGATTCTCTTAATTGGAAGTTAGAGAGAAAAGTGACATTATCTGGCTTATCTTTCATGTGCCTTTTCCAGTCTACCACTTCATCATAAGCCTTTGAGGCTTGCTGTCTCTTCTCAACTAAGTCTTCCAAAACAACAAACATCTTGCCAAAAACCATGTGAGTTTCAAAGATATTATCTAGCCTTTTAAATATCTCACAAACCAAATCATAATGTTCCTTGTGGGTTCGAATGGAAAGCTCTTTGAATTCCTCTTGGGAAAACTTAAAATACAAAGACGAAGCTGCACTCGCAGTTGCATCTTCACACTGTCCCTCTAACAATGCAACCTTCTCAACCAAACTGACATTAATAGTCATTTCTCTTTGTAGTTCTTTGTTGTGGGGAACATTCATCTCTTGAAGTTCATCACACCTGTTCTCATGTTTCCTTTTAAGTTGCACCATCTCCTCTTTCAGTCAAACAATTTCCGCTTTTTGTTTATCAAATTCCTAGTTCAAAGTGTTCACAGCATCAAAATTGGCTCCTATAAAAGCCCCCAAGATAGATGCAGCATCAGTGGCATATGCCTGCGGGTCACTTGAATGCTCTGTCCATACCACCTCATTTGCAACAGACATGTCCATATCACTCTGATACATGTTCCTCTTCCTACCTTTCTTCACCACTGATCTATCAGCTTTGTTGTACCGATATTCTCCTATGGATACCACAAAATATTCATTGAATTCTTCCCTCATCTCATCAATGGGGGGTATACTGATGCTTGTGGATATCAGAGAAGTGGTTTGAGTTGTGGTGTGAGAAGGCATAGTCATAGTAATAGGAGAAGTAGATGGAGAAGAGTTAACATTCTGAGCAGGAATGACTTCAGGAGCCGAGGAAATGTTAGGAATTGAAGTTTCAACTAATGAAACTTGTGAAGTAGTGATCTTGAGTGGTGATGATGAAACTGCTGAAGTTTTCTTAGCCACAAGGGATGACATTGAGCTAAATGAAGGGATATGCAATGGAATATTTAAAACTGGAAGTACATCAGATGAAGGAATGGGCATATCTACAAAAATAGGTGTAATAGATTTAGGTAGACAAGTAGCATTTTGATAAATCTGAGTCATGAAAGGTGTCACAGTAGAACCATCAGATAATGAAGATAATGCTATTTTTGATGAGATAAGTACAATAGAAGGAGAAGGGCCATACTGAGAAGAAAGTTGAGATTGCAAGGGAGGTGATGAAGGCTTGTCATTACCACCATTGGTGGAATTCAGTAAATCATTACCATTTCCAACTTCAAGGGTCATAGGCATAGGACAAACCCTCTCATCTTCTTCTTCTGAATGAGTCAAGTCAATGGTAGAGGCGGGAATAGATGATATTAAAGATTGTAGCCATTTGAGAGGTTCCCGTTCGATCTGTGCTAGTACAGATTGAGTATTCACAACCACAGTGATCACATGAGCATCTTCAATTGGCTGAGAGGTTGTAAATTCCTGAGTGTCTAGTGCTGAAGTCATCTTGCTCAGTCTCTGTTTGATCTGCACTGAGGTGTGCAAATAGGCATTGACCTGTTGTTCCACAGATGTCTAGGGAACTTCTTCCATGGGATATTTTCCTTTACCCATGTCTAAACTGGGTTATGTGGATTCTTTGGTGGATGCCAGAGCCTCCTTTGCTGCAACTTTAGCTTCCCCACTTTCCCTATCTTTTATTACCTTTTTATGAATGTTTAACTCCATGGACCTGTAATGACGAACTTTGTCTCTGATCTCCTTTTGATATTGCAATATATGACTTTGTTCTTCCTTGATTTTAGCTCTTGCCAAGACTTCAGAAAAAGTGTCAACTCCCTGGTAGATGAAATCATTTGGAATCTCTTCATGATCATATCCTGTTTTAAAATGGTTCTGCCTGAGGTGGAGGTCAACAATCCCTTTGGGATCATGCTGCCTTTTACTAGTGAATCCAAGCTTAAGTGACACTATGTGGTCACTAAGCTTTGATGCCCAAGTAGAAGTAGGTATACTTAGAGATCCAAGGGTTATAGGAAAATTTGGCCAAACCTTTCTCTTTGGTGCAGCAGATTTCTTGTAAATCCATTCTATGACTGTTTGAAATGAAATCTCCTCAAGGACCAACCTATCTAGAACGACCTTTGGAAACATATGGGCAGCATTGCTACCAAAAACCTTGATATAGGTGAATGATTCACTGACATACCAGTCTCTCATGGTAGCTATGAGGGCTTTAGCTTCAGGTGAGAATGCAAGAACTTCCTTGTTAAAAATCAGGAAGTAGACCCGGCCGAGGATACTCTCACATATATCATAAAATCTAGTTACATAATTTGTATCCCATAGCTCAGAATGATAAATATGCACAGGAAGGGCTGGTAATTCCCAACTCCATCCCATAGTGAGGAAGTGAAATTCGACACAAAAGATATCCATAATGAAGGCAGAAAGTTAAAAATTGGGCTTCTTGGTGGCTTTCTGGAACTCGTGTATGGCATTTTTTAGTTCAAGTGACAAGATTGAAGCCCAAGGAAAAGATTCACCAATAGTTATGACATGGTGAGCAATGGGGGGGCATTCTTCGTTGAAGTAAGAACAGTTGGGGAGACCATAAATCCTGCATAACATTGCCACACGGAAAGAATATTGTTCCTTGAACCACTCGATAGGGAAAAGTTGGTCTTTCCTCTGGGAGAATTTGCGTGGTTCAGCCATCTAGGATTTCAGCATTTGGTTGAAATTGAACCTAGACTTATCAGCGTGAAAGATTTAAGGGCGTAAATTCTCGCAAATGTTTTGGAGTGGAAATTGGCCAATTGCATTCTAATACTGGTGTTAAAGGAATGGTCTTTCAGGTTAGCGTGGTCTATAATCCATCTAACTGCATAATTATAAGGGAGGATGGTTCTTCTTGCAGCAATCATATGAAGGCCAGAGTCCCTAATTCTCTCATAAACGAGTTGATTACTCTGGAAATCTGAAAGGTCATTATTATCAAAGATGGAATAAACTCAAGACTAGTCCAACTAGTAGGTTTCAGACACTCGGCCATTGGTATCGAAAAAGAGACCAAAATTCAGGTCTCTCGAAAACATGTCTTTTTGGAGGTTTTTACTCCTGGTAATTAGGGATGTTTTGGATGTTTCCATGTCCTGTTCTACTGTTGACACCAGTAATTAAATTGAATTATACAGGAAGCACAGTAAGAAATTCGGAAGTGACTTGATAACAAACTTGAAACTGTAGCGAACCCTTTCGAGATTGCTTGGTAAAATCTAGATGTAAATTCACGCAGGAGAGCAAATTACCATGGTAAAAACAGTGAAAACCTGGCAAATAAGACCACCATATTTATAATTGATGGGAAATAATACAGACCGTAGGATTAGAGTGAAAAGAACGGTCAGGGTCAGATTTTGCTGGGTGCGGAACCAAGCGTGAAATTCAAAAACCTTATTATTCATTCCATAACCTGCATTCCGCATTTTGCAGGATGCGGGATGTGGAATCACAAAATAGTGAAAATTTATTCAATGAGTTGCGGGCACACGCAAACCAAACAATTAATAAATGACAACTCCGCAACCCGCATTCCACAAAATGCGGGATGTGGATTGTGGATCGGAAAAAAACATAACTGAAAAAAAACCTCCCGCATTCCACATTTTGCATATGCAGGATGCAGGTTGCGGGAAGAGAAAAATTGAAATATTTAACTAAAAGATCCAGCATTCTGCAACTTGCGGGTTGTGGGATGCGAGATGACAAAACAATTCCAAACAAAACCAATCTTTTTGCAACTTGAAACAATCAAATCAAGCATGAATTTTTTGGAAATTTGGTTGAGTTAGGGAATCCCATGAGTAAATAAAAAATGTAACAAAATCCTACAAGGTCATGAAGGATCTTACCAAGTTACCTTCATATGTGTGATTGGGCTCTTGTGTCAAAATAACATGGGATCTGTTGTACTTACAACAAGCTGATTTTACCACACCTGGTTGATCACATATTTATGGCTTTCCCTATACCTCTACAAACTCCTGGATCCTCTTTTCCCATATTATACTTTGATGTTCCAAGATTCTCCCCAAAAATCACCTATTTATGCCTATACGCGACTTTTAAAGCTATACTCATGTGTACACGGTGCTTTTGAGCCTAAACTTGCGTACATCAAGAAATGTGCACGAGGACAAATATTTTTGGAGTTTTCCTCATAGGGGTCCAAATAGCTTGACTTTTGGCCTTCCATATGCCTTGAGAACGCTCGAAGTCAACCCTCCATTGCCTATTTGGAGTGCTATATATTGAACCTCTTGGATACATTGAAGGAGGAGAAAATTGAGAGCAAAGAAACTGTAGTCCATTGTTGCCTCACTTGTTATGCTTGAGTCTACATCCCTTTGTCCCTTTGGACAACACAGTGTTGTTGTCCCAATCTTTCCTTTTCTTTGTGAGCTTTCCATTGAGAGATGGAGAATTGAAGTGGTGGAGGCCTAGGTGGACGACTCGGTTTCTTGGGTTCGAAGAAGTGCCGATAGAGGTTGTCACTATTGTATCTCTGTTTTTATTAAAAGAAATATCCATTTCCTATCCAATACATGTTCATAAATATGAATATTGTATCCGCAAATGTGTTTATTTTCTTATACATGATTGATTATATATGCTAGAGTAGGCCTAACACTTGAATATATAGCATGTGGGTCTTGTTTGTTGTTGTTGAGAGAAAATTGAGAATATAAGCATGATTGAAAAAGCTCAATGGGGATCTGCATCAACTGTTCGAAATAAGGTACAATTAATGCCCCTTAGTGTTAGATATGTTTATTGCTCTTGCATATTGGTAATGATTGATTTCTGGTGTCATTCAGTCTATTTTGGTACACCCCAAAGCCATAGGAAGTCTCTCTCCGTAACATAGGGCTAGAAGAGGGGCTCAATAAAGAATGGAATAATTATGTTTCACTATTACAATCTTTCTTTATTCATCTAGAAGAATATTTGAAAGATGAACTGGTGTGGACAAAAAAACTTACAACACGGGATTTCACAGCCAAACTAGGTTACAAGAATTAGGCTTTAGAACATTTCTAGGGGGGAAGGAATGATTGATGGAAACAAGTATGGAAAAATGAAGGCCCTCTTAAGGCTAAAATTATCCTTTGGTTGGCTCTAAGCAATAAGCTTATGACATGGGAGAATCTTAAAAAGAGAGGGTGGCATGGTCCAAGCTGATGTGTTTTATGCCACTCAGAAGATGAAACAAGATCTCACATGTTTTCTCTCTATTCTTATCCAGAAATAGTCTAGAAGGAAGGTCGCAAAGAGTTAAAATCTCAACGGTCGCATGTTGGGTCTTCTTTTGAATAAAAGTCACTATGCATGGTGGGAGGAAAGCTTAACACATCTCTTCAGTGCATTCCCTTCCTCTTTTTCTTGTGCCAAATGTGGTGGGCTCGAAATACAACGATTTTCAATAATAGAATGGTTCCTCCGGAAGTGACGACGATCCTTGTGGTGCAGTGGACCAAAGAGCACAAATCAAAGGAAAAAGAGACCAAGACAAGGAAAATGGTCTCTCAAGAAACAAACAAAGCAATACCCTAGGATTTCTTTGATGGAGCAAGCCAAGGAGAACCTCATCTGGAAGGTTCAGGTGGGATTTCTTTGATGGAGAAAGCCAAGGAGAACCTCATGTGGGAGGTTTGGAAGGTGTTTTATACTTCTCACAGAAATTCAAGGTTCAAGTGAGATATGCTCCCGAGAACTATACTAATAATAAAGCAGAACTAGCAGCTCTACATGCTATTCTAGAGTTGGCTATAAAAAGAAATGTCACTAGTTTATAGGTCTTTGGGGACTCAAAGATGGTGTAGATTGGTTCAACAACAAGATTCAGATAAAAGTTCCTCATTTACAACAACTTTTGAGAGCAATCAAAAGGCTTATGGATCTCTTCTTAGCCCTCAACATAACTCATATTTATAGAGAAGTAAACATGGCGGCAGACAACTTGTCTAAACTTGTTGTGATGTTAGCTCGAGGCCATATGGAGACAAAAGAAATAAAGGAAGAATGGAAGAACACTCATAAAATGATGATGTACAATTTTGAAAACCATTTTTATGTAAGCTGAAACATTTTAAGAAAAGAACTGCATCCAAAATTGGCAAGAGGATGAATACATAAAACTCTATATGATATTTTGTAAAGAAAAGACATGAAAATGAATACAGAAAACTCTATATGAAATTTTGTAAAGAAAAGACAAGTATGTCTTTCAAATGCTAAGGGTGACCTACCTTATAACAATTTTCAAGTAAAGAAAGTTCCTCAAGCCCCAACTGTTCATGATCACTCTTTATTTAAGGTGATGGATATTTGGTGGCTGTTCCAAGCACCAACAGTTCATGATCACTCTTTACTTGGTTATGGATATTTGGGGCTGTTCCATGTGGGATAACTGACAAAACCAATAAATTTTTGTACACGGTTTAACTGTCTAAGAATGTGCTTTACCTTTGTCAAAGACTGAAAAAAGGTTCGTTTTTGGTGTCTTTAGTCTTTTTCTCATTCCAGCGTAGCGTGGATATGATCCGCAGCACATTACTGCATTTGCTTGATTTCAGCCTGCAACTATGACGTTTATGTTTTTTTCTCACGTGTAGACTGGTTACCGATACCTAAAAGTTGCAGTGATTATTCCATATGTGGATGGCACATATCTGAGCGCTAATGTGAGCGAGTGATTGTCTCATATTTGGACAGGGCACTGAGTAGTGTGGATAGATTTATCTACTGTGGATTAGTGGCTGTGTTATATTGAAAGCAAAGAAGGTCACAAAACATAGAATCTTTTGTTGACTAGAACAGATCTTAAAATCATAGAACATATGATCCTTGAACGACTACATCAACCAAAACCGCCGCAACACAAATGAATTCAAAGTACTAGCACATGCCAGATCGCTCGAAGAGAAGTACAGATCGTAGAGATCGCGAGAAACGATGCATTCAGATCATTGTTGAGACTGCATTTCAACAATTTTAATAAAGACTATTAGCAAATTTGGGAAAACAGTTCATATTACATTGTGACTGTAGATTTAAGCACCTCGTATACAATTGTGTGTGGAAAGTGGGTGTAGATTCAAATCAAAGTTGTAGAATTGCATTTAGATCGTGTCTTTGACGGCGAATCCAACCACAAGATGCACCATACTCATGTTGCTTGTATCACCCAGAACCACACGGAGGCAACATTTCTTTTTGTTCAATCTTACAATCTTTTTGTTTCACTTTCATAAAAAAAACTGAGATCTAAACCTCTTCAAGATCATATATTATGTTTTCCAGTTGATTTTTTAAATTTTATTTATGATTTGATATGAAACAGATCCTTGAAGAAAACATATGTAAGAAGCTGGCGATCTAGCAAGATTTGAGAATGAATAAAAATAGATCTTCCATGATATCAAACCTCTTCATTTTCAACTTCAGATTATAAATATTCAATGGATGACTAAGCCACCGATGAAAGATTCTTCATAACATTTGCATTAAAAATTGAGAGATCGATAGATGATCTTATCTTTTCAATTGGATGTAAATCTCCATTTTGTTGGTGTAAGTATCTCTCAATAGATGATCTTATCTTTTCAATTGGATGTAAATCTCCATTTTGTCGGTGTAAGTAGCATGGCTTATTGCCTGTCTCATTAATCATATGAATAAACTTATCATACCACCAATCGGTCTCTCACATGAATAAACTTATCATACTACATATCGACCTCTGACAAATCACTACCATGGATATCTACCAGGCCTTCAAGACCAAAGGAGCTGTGATATGCTCAATGCAATCTTACTATGGAGCTCTGATATGTTCAATGCAATCTTACTATGGCTTTGGTACTATGTTAAACAGTGGAACAAGAAAGCACAAGAAAGACAAAGTGGCGGAAAAGGCTTAAGCTATATGTAATATTAACTTCCATACCAGTACATGGATCATAGTCAGCTTTAGATGTACAGGATGGCGGGCTGACAACACTTCACATAGATCATAGTCAGCTTTAGATGTACAGGATGGCGGGATGACAACACTTCATTGGATAGCTATGATAACTCATAATATGATAAGAATCTCAAGTGACATGAGAGTGATTTAGGAATCACTGATTACATATAAACTCAAAATGTAACATAAATGGTTGATTATAAAAGGAAAACAATCATGAATAGACACAAAAGTTCAAAGTTATGAAGGGCAATTTAGAGTTTGGAATTCTTGATTAATGATTTGATTTATAGGTAGATGATAGCTCTTCTTATACTTTTTAGTTGCATCAAATGTCATCAATATGTCCATGTAGTGAAGGATTTTTATAGTCCCTTTCACAAATTAATACGAGGTAAAACTAGACTCAAGAACTAATGGAACAACACAACAAGTTGAAGAGCTGGTTAATCAAAGTCTTTCTAAATATTATAGAATATGGTTTATGAATGGAGGCCTCATTGAAGTTTCTATGGTAGTTAAAGACATTGTTAGGTCTTTCTTGAGTTTAGTAGAAAATATTTTGATTGAATTCAAAGGCATACATCTCAAAGGTTTAAGTGAAATCTATGAAAGAAATGCAAGTTGATAAGGATGGACTCCATCTAAGAAAGAAATGCAAGTTGATAAGGATGGACTCCATCTAAGAAAGGAATGCAAGTTGATAAAGATGGTGATCCAAAACAGAAACTTGAGCTAGCTTTCAAGTATGGACATCCTAGTACACTCAAAATCTAACCTAGTGATTCATCTCAGTCCACACTATTCATCTTACAAAAGATACTCAATTCCTCAAGTAGTATGAACATCCTTACCTAAAATATCAAACTCTCATCATAATATTTATAAGAAAGAAAAAGACCTGTAACGTTTCAAGTGACATTATTTAGGTGTATTCTACTATGGAAAAGCATTCCCTAAATTATTCATTTTTCCCATACTCAAGTGGGTAATCCTATTTTGAAAGTGAGATATCTAGACTCTAGGTATAGAAGAGTCTAAGAGGAAGGGACTTTACCATATAAGGCCTAAAAAGAAACAATGATTCTTATGGAATTGCTAATGAGGGTTTAAACTTGGATCATCTTAAAGATGTTGGTATTAATCATGCTAAGAAAAAATCTTATCTTCTTTTTTATGCTTAAAAAAGGAAATGGAAAAAAGTTAACAAGGTCAATAGGACCCATGTAAAGGGTACTTAGAAAACAAAACCCCTAAATTGGTTTGACTTGAAAAATCTCTTAGCTAATATCATGAATTTAGTACTCACACAAAATACTTACCAAATTTGGGAATTTGAAAAGCATAGTATACTACTATGGTAGGAGACCATATATAAGAGGTATCCATTGTAGAAAGGTTGAGAGAGGTATTCTAAGGGTTGAAATTTGTATTTCAATGATTATGCAAGTATTTAAATAAATATTACTACTTGTTGGAACAACAACATGAACTTAATTAGATTTTCTGAGGTCCAAAAAATTCTATAGTAATAGCTTTACCCATAATTTTATTGTGCCTAGTGTGTATGGAAATTATGAAGACAAACATATCTTTTGTGTAAGGAGTTTAAAGATATAAATTGTGAAAGAGGATAGGTTTATTATTGTTGGATATCTAAGCTTCACCTTGAATATAATGGAGTTTTGGGAGGATACCATTGGTATTTTTCTATCACATTGAATTGGATCGATTAGTAGAAATCTATAACTTATCTCTTTTAAACTTTGTGGAAAATAAGTTGTGATAGTAAAGCTTTATCAAGTGGAACACCAAGCCCTGTGGTGAAAATTTGAGACATTTCCTTCTTTTTATTGTTTATTGGTGCATGTCTTTGATGAAGTCAATGTATATAGAATGTATATAGAGTTGAGTCTTGAACTAAATAAATAGTTAAAAGCTGTTATAAAAGAAAAATGTTACTACCACCTATAATTATTGTATCTTGCAAAGTAAACATAATATTAAGTAATGTCTTTGGCAATATTGTTGTAAACATAAATTTACATTGCATAATGTATAATGGAGAAAATAATGAAGGAGATCTCTCACCTGGCCATCCTTCTCTGGATTGGCAACATATTGAAGATTCTGGGAAAACTTGTCTAATCTCCCCTCAAAGAGTTCTACTGAGCTTTCTCTCTCATTCTTGTTTGGGGCACTTGGGTGGCAAGGAACAAAGCAATCTTCCAAGACACCTGAAGGCAAAGGGCTCACAAAATGCTATTTCTCTTCTTTGCCTCATCCAAGACTCATTAGGGAATTACATTTTTAGGCATACATTTTTGAAAAATGGCTTGAAAAAGCCCTTAGCAATATGTAATTTGGTTATCTTTTATAGAGAAAATAAAAAAAACTTAAAAAATATCTAAATTAAATGGAAATCATTAAAAATAATATTAAATAAACAACAACTTAAATTCTTCTCTTTTTAAAACATTTCAAATCAATATAAATAAATGGCTCACAAATTCTATTTTAATATAGAAATAACAACTTCATATACATTATAAAACTAAATAAATTAAAATATACATTTCATATACCATGTAAATCCATTTCAAAACAAAGCTAACTCTAACACACAACATTTCAAACCAATATAGCTAAATGATTCACAAATTCCATTTTAATATATAGATAACAACATCACATACATCATAAAACTAAATAAATTAAAATATACATTTCTCATTCCATGTGGATCCATTTTCAAAACAAACACAACCTAACACAGAAAACTTAAATTTCACATTCCATATAAATCCATTTCAAAACAAACAAACCCTAACATAAGCCTAACATAAAAAATAAATTTCACATTCCATTTAAATCCATTTCAAAACAAACAAACCCATAAAGAACTTAAATTTCACATCCCATATAAATCCATTTCAAAACAAACAAACCCTAGCACAGAGAATTAAATTTCACATTCCATTTAAATCCATTTCAAAACAAACAAACCCTATTTCAAAACAAACAAACCCTAACCTAAGGAACTTAAATTTCACATCCCATATAAATCCATTTCAAAACAAACAAACCCCAACACAGGGAATGTAAATCCTGCATTGCCAAATAAACAAACCCTAAGGACCAGAAAAGGACAATTGTGGGAAGAACCGGGAAGTCCCGGAAATTACAGCAAACTGGGATTTTCACGTTAAATCTCAACTGTAACAGCAAACGCAATACTCTGAACATAGTCGGCCTCATGGGAGTGTTGGGGTCTCTGAATGGCTTCCCACTTTCCAAAGTTTTCCCCTTGCGCTCCCGCTGCACTACCTATAGGCGGAGGCTTCAACATGTAGAAAACTTCATGACGAAGAGTACCGGACTTAGCATAACCAGTAACAAAAATCCTGTCACGCCATGCCCCGCAAGACGTAATATTCTTTCCAAGGGTTTCTGGAAGAGAACACAGTGCTCTCCAAACGTTTTCCCTCGCATCATATTCCATTATCACTCCCTCCTGCTTCTCAACCGAGAAGAAGCGCGCTCCGTCAGAAGAAGCAATCGCAGTACAGTCGAACCGTGGAGGGATTTCGTCTTCTTTGATCGTGCTCCAGGCCCCTCTTTTTGGATCGTAGCTTTCGGCACTCCGTTCGATTAAATCATCGTCCCCGTCCACGGCCCAGTTCGACTTACGGTCAATAACGAAAAACTTTCCATCGTTGAAAACAGCATAGCAGTTGCCTCTCTCTTGGCTCATATCAGGAAGAACCTTCCACTCATCTTCCTCCACACTGTAAGCTTCTGCTCCTTGCAGAGCGTTTCCATCATCGTCCTCTCCTCCGGCAACGTAAACGAGTCCTTCCGGCGACACAGAGAAAGCGGGAGCCCTTCTAGCTGTCGGCATATCCGCGCCGCGGCTCCACTTAGCAGATGAGAAATTGTAAATGAAAACGGTGTTGAGAACGTTGTTGTCCGATAAGATCCATCCGCCTATCAAAACCAGCTTTTGGTTGACAGAAATGCAGTCGCAAAATAGTGGAATTCCATGATGATGCCAACCGGGATAGTGGGGAAGGCGAGGGAGTGTTTCCCAGGTGTGTTGTAGAGGATCAAACACAGTAACCAGAAATTCTAAATCATAATTACGGTATTCGCGGAGCTCGAAGAAACAAATTACCTGCTGGGAAGTGCCAAGAAATTTTCTGTCGCAATAGAAGTTGGGGCTGTTCACCGTGGCCTTCCAGCTTCTGCAGACGGCTGCGAGGTTCCGATGGGATTCGTAAGACACTCTGAGGAGACACTGTCGACCTGGATCACTTGAAAGACGTGGGAATATCTCCATAATGAATACCTAATTGCAGTCTGTCGACGAAGATGTTGCAGCCTAGTACAAATATGAAAATGTTGCAGCCGAGTACAAACATGAAAGATGAGACTGGGAATCAAATATCACTTGGCGGGTCTCGGAATCGAAATCGAAATGGAAATGGAAATGTATCCTTTAAATAGGCCTTCCTTCGATGAAAGGATACATTTTCCCCGCTAAAATTGCGGAAACGATAAATTTACCCACGAGAGGAGTTTGAAAGTCTTCCAAATTTCGCTAAAATTGCGGAAACGATAAATTTACCCACGAGAGGAGTTTGAAAGTCTTCCAAATTTTTTAGTTGGTTTCGGAAGGAATTTGAAAGGAGAAGAATATGCGGTAACCAAATCGCTCCCTGCTGGCCGGAACGATGAAGAATTTCTGAAAATGCAATTTCAAGTGTTTAAATGAGGATTTCAACAATTTTGATAGTTTTAAAATGCTTTTTTTTAATCTATAATAAGAAATTGAAATGTGATTGCAAAATTCTATAATAACTAAAACTGTAATTCACAGCCATAATTTTAACAGGATTTCATAACCAATCTACCGAGAAACAAGGCGTTTTGGTTGTGTTTTATCCCACCTGAATTTGAAATAATAAAATGAATCATTTTTTTAATAATTCAATATTTTTATATATTTTTTTCCTTATAGTAATAGTTTTTATTATAATAATTTAATAATTTTTTATAACAATTATATTTATATAGTAATAGTTTTTATTATAATAATTTAATAATTTTTTTATAACAATTATATTTATTTATATATTAAGGGAAATTCATTTATTTATTATTATAAGATAATTAATGAGATTCCATCATGTAGTTGATCTAAAAGGATATACTATTTAGGTAATGTGGTAGTTGAATTTATTTTTCAAAAAAAATGTAATTTAAATAATGAAAAATAACTATGTCACTAAATATTTTATCCCAACATTTCAGCAAAATTGAGGAACATTTAACCAACTGCTTCTGTTAGCTTATGTTAATAGCTTAGAAACATTTCCACACACTCCACTCCTCAAAAAGATCTTTGTCATTATAATTTAGTTAATAGTAATTGACAATTCATAAATGAGTTAAAAACAAATAATGAATAATGGATTCAAAGAGAATAAATAGGAGTAAATGAAAAGATGAGAAATAATAAAATTAATTAAGAATAACAAATGGGCAAAGACATTAGAAGAAGGAAAATCAAATTTATTTTAAGAATATAAAAATAAAGGTAATCAAAAGGAAAGTAGATCAAAATTAATAAGAGGAGATAATTAAATTAAAAGATAAAGCATAATTAAAAGGTCAAACAAATAAAAGAGAGATATGGATAAAGGTTTCCATGGTTGATTGAGTTTACTATCTTGTAGGTTAAAATTGTTTGAGTGGTTTCTATTTCAAGTGCCTCTCTAATGAGGTCTAAAGAATTAGGAGGTGTGGAAGATAAAACCTTAGCTTGGCCATAGCACATGAGGTGTTTAGCATTATGGGAGTGGGCTATGATAGCATTTTTATTAAGGTGGTTATGGGGCTGATGCACAATCATGGACTCCTTTAAAGACACTTTAGATGCCACATAATACTGGAACAAACAGNGGTGACAATTAGGGGTACTTCCCTAACTTATTTGAAGATGAAGTAAAAAGAGAAAAGATAGGAAATTGAATCAGCTTTCATAATATATAGCATTTATGCGGAGAAAATGTGTGTAAATGATTTAAAATTAGTTTCCGTGAAAGTGGGTTTTCAAATTTTCAGCACATCTTAACATATATGTTTGTGCGGGTACAACAATATATGAGGTAAATGATGTCAATTTGGGATAAAATCTTGTAGACATATAAAGGACATATGGGCCTAGTGCAATGCTATTTATTAAAAAAATTTCATGAATTATTATTATTTTTATTAATTATTGAAGTCACAAAAGCTTGAAATTAAAATCTTATGTGCGGGTGCAACACTTTAGGGGAAAAAATTAATGAAATCTTTGATTTCTAAATATAAGATCGTAGAGCTTGATCTCGTCTAGTGCACCATATAGTTTCATTGGGAAATGGTGATGGAAATCAAAAGTTATCTAACAAACAATCGATGTATGTATTTTCGAAACTAATATGTGTCATTTAGAAAAATAATTATAAATAAATAAAACATAGTTTTGAAGGAAAAAATTACATATTCAGAATTATAAGATAGTACTCTACAATATCCTAGATTTCAAAAAAAATATATTGTGTATGTCATAGAAAAACACCCCATCTAAACTGACCATATTGATAGAGTTCTAAAAGACAAGCAATAGCCCTAGTTTATTTGTCCTAGCCAATAGGTTCAGTAGTCCGAAGCTATTTCTGAACCTAATGCCAAACCTTATTCCCGCCAATTATTTTAATTTTAAAATAACGCATATGCGTTATAACGCAAATGCATTATAGCTTATTCATATGCGATATGATAAAGCTATAACGCATATGTGTTTTGTCTTAACTAATTTTTTTTTGTCCTCACGCATCATTTTTCATCACCCTCATCGTCATCATCACCACCACCCTCATCCTCATCATCATCATAATCACCCTCATCCTCATCATCATCCTCATAGTCAATATCCTCCTTCTCCTCCTCCTCATCATCATTGCTCATCATCATCGTCATCATCATCATTACTCATCATCATCGTCATCATTGTCATCATCATCATTATCATCATCATCATCATCATCCTCATCCTCATCCTCATCCTCCTCCTCCTCCTCCTCCTCCTCCTCCTCATCACCATCATCCTCATCATCATCATCATGGTCATCATCGTCATCATCATCTCCCTCATCCTCCTCCTCATCATCATAGTTATCATCTTCCTCATCATTACCATCATTTTTCATCATCATCTCCATCGTCACCCTCATCTTCATCATCATCACCATCCTCATCATCATCCTCATCATCATAATCATCACCATCACCCTCATCCTCCTCCTCCTCATCACGCTCATCCTCATCATCATCATCATGGTCATCATCATCATCATCATAATCATCATCATCCTCATCCTCATCAACATCATCGTCATCATCACCCTCATCCTCATCATCATCATCATAGTCATCATCCTCCTCATCATTGTTCATCATCATCTTCATCGTCACCCTCATCCTCATCATCATCATCACCCTCATCCTCATCATCATCATCATCATCATCATCATCATCACCCTCATCCTCATCCTCATCCTCATCATCCTCATCATCATCCTCACCCTCATCATCATTGTTTATCACACTCATCCTCATCATCATCACCATCCTCCTCCTCCTCCTCACCATCATCACCCTCATCCTCCTCTTCCTCATCATCACCCTCATCCTCATCATCATCATCATCATCATCATCATCCTCATCCTCATCATAATCATCATCATCGTCACCCTCATCCTCATCATCTTCATCATAGTCATCATCCTCCTCATCATCACCATCATTGTTCATCATCATCTTCATCGTCACCCTCATCCTCCTCCTCATCATCATCACCCTCATCCTCCTCATCATCGTCATGGTCATCATCATCATCATCATCATCATCACCCTCATGCTCATCATCATCATCATTATCATCACCCTCATCCTCATTAGCATCATCATCATCATGACCCTCATCCTCATCAACGTCATCATGGTCATCATCATCATCATCATCATAGTCATCATCCTCCTCATCATCACCATCATTGTTCATCATCATCACTCTCATCCTCATCATCATCATTATCACCCTCATCATCATCATCATCATCATGGTCATCATCATCATCATCATCATCATCCTCCCCATCATCATCATCACTCTCATCCTTGTCATCATCATCATAGTCATCATCCTCCTCACCATCACCATCATTGTTCATCATCATCTTCATCGTCACCCTCATCCTTGTCATCATCATCACCCTCATCCTCATCCTCATCATCATCATCACCCTCATCCTCATCAGCATCATCATGGTCATCATCATCATTACCCTCCTCCTCCTCCTCCTCCTCATCATCATCATGATCCTCATCCTCATCCTCATCCTCATCATCATCATCATCATCACCCTCATCTTCATCAGCTTCATTGTCACCCTCATCCTCATCCTCATCATCACCCTCATCCTCCTCGTCCTCATCATCATCACCCTCATCCTCATCAACATTATCATGGTCATCATCATCATCATCATCATCATCATCACCCTCATCCTCTTCCTCATCCTCCTCCTCCTCCTCATCATCATTCTCATCCTCATCATCATTGTTTATCACCCTCATCCTCATCATCATTACCATGCTCATCATCATTGTCATCACCATCATCATCACCCTCATCCTCCTCCTCCTCATCATCACCCTCATCCTCATCATCATCATCATAATCATCATCATTATCCTCATCCTCATCATAATCATCATCATCATCACCCTCATCCTCATCATCATCATCATAGACACCCTCATCCTCACCATCACCATCATCATCATCATCATCATCATCACCATCATCATCATCATCCTCATCCTCATTAGCGTCATCGTCAACCTCATCATTGTCATCACCCTTATCCTCCTCCTCCTCATCATCACCCTCATCCTCATCATCATCATCATGGTCATCATCATCATCATCATAATCATCCTCATCCTCATCCTCATCCTCCTCCTCCTCCTCCTCATCACCCTCATCCTCATCATCCTCCTCCTCATCACCATCATTGTTCATCATCATCTTCATCGTCACCCTCATCCTCATCCTCATCATCACCATCATCCTCATCATCATCATCACCCTCATCATCCTCCTCATCATCTTCAACCTCATTCTCATCATCATCATCATGGTCATCATCATCATCATCATCATCATCATAATAATCATCATCATCACCCTCATTCTCATCATGATCATCATAGTCATCCTCCTCCTCATCATCACCATCATTGTTCATCATCATCTTCATCGTCACCCTCATCCTCATCATCATCATCATGGTCATCATCATCATCATCATCATCACCCTCATCCTCATCATCCTCATCCTCATCCTCATCAGCATCAGCATCATCATGACCCTCATCCTCATCAGCTTCATCATGGTCATCATCATCATCATCATCATCATCACCCTCATCCTCCTCCTCATCATCATAGTCATCCTCCTCCTCCTCATCACCATCGTTGTTCATCATCATCACTCTCATCCTCATCCTCATCATCATCACCCTCATCGTCATCATCATCATCATGGTCATGATCCTCATCCTCATCATCATTTTTCATCACCCTCATCCTCACCATCATCATCATTTTCATCGACACCCTCATCCTCATCATCATCACCATCGTCGTCATCATCATCATCATCATCATCCCCCTCATCCTCATCCTCATCATCATGGTCATCATCCTCATCCTCATCCTCATCATCATAGTCATAATCCTCTTGCTCATCACCATCATTATTCATCATCATCTTCATCGTCACCATCATCCTCATCATCATCACCATCCTCCTCCTCCTCCTCCTCATCATCATCACCATAGTCATCATCCTCCTCATCATCACCATCATTGTGCATCATCATCTTCATCGTCACCCTCATCCTCATCATCATCATCACCCTCATCCTCATCATCATCGTCATGGTCATCATCATCATTGTCATCATCATCATCATCACCCTCATCGTCATCATCATCATCATCATCATCATTCTCATCCTCATCATCATTGTTCATCACCCTCATCCTCACCATCATCGACACCCTCATCCTCATCATCATCATAATCCTCATCATCATCATCATCATCACCCTCATCCTCATCATCATCATCATAGTCATCATCCTCCTCATCATCACCATTATTGTTCATCATCATCTTCATAAGCATAGATAAATGTAAATTGCATATATTTAGTGAGCACTAAATCGCATATCATAGTCATCATCCTCCTCATCATCACCATTATTGTTCATCATCATCTTCATAAGCATAGATAAATGTAAATTGCATATATTCAGTGAGCACTAAATCGCATATGCGATATATCTCATATGCACTAAATCGCATATGCGATATATCGCATATGCGTTTTGGAGAACATGTAAAAAACCTGCCCGTTCATTAAAAAGATGGAAATCAATATTGCATATGCGATATATCGGAGGTGCGTTATATCGCATATGCGATATGTGTTTTATACAAAAACGGTTGGGTGGCATCTTGTGGTCCAGGTTTACTGTATCGAAAGACATAATTCGTCTGAACCCGCACACAGAGAACTATTCAACATGCAATTTTTTATCATTACTTACATAATTCCATAGTTTTGTATAGGTTTTGGTGGATTTCAATTGGGAATGCACGTAATAGAGGATAGAAGTCAGCAAGGAAGGTGCTTACACCGGAAGAAGCAGAAAATAAAAAACAAAAAAAGAGGGAAGATTCAAGAAATCGTCGGCATTCATTACATGAGCAAATAGTTCCCATTCCCCCTCAACAGATACCTGACATAGAGGCTGAGGAATATAATGCAACATTAAAGGAAGCTGGTTATACGGAAGTTGATATTATTGATCCATTAGTAAACGGACAATCTTGTGAAGAGTTCAATAATTATGTTACTCCCGATGCAAATGTGACTCAACAACAACCATGTTCAGTGGTTCAATCTCTTAATTGAAGTTGTGAGCCTGTAGTGGATGTAAACGTCACTCCAGCATTTCAAACGACAACAAATTTTGCATCAAAACGAAAGAGAAATCCTAAACGAATACAAGTGGACGAGAGCGGATTGACTTCCATGGAAGGTAAGGTGGCTAAACGCACTATCCTTCGTCATTCTTCTCAAATAATGAAACAATATTTTGATAACAAATCTGAAGCCGGTAAATGCCAATTGTTTTTAGCTTTGTTTAAATCTAGAAATATGGCAACTGTTAAGAAATTTAGGCATAACAACAATGAAGAATATCGAATCAAGTAATCACATTGTTAAATCTCTTGCTACTGCATTCACATCGATTGGTAAAAAAACTCATTCACAAGAATGTAATGTGGCTCGTCGTGTATTGGCTGAATCAATTGTATGTAGATCTACAAGACAACGTCGTTTACTTAAATGCACATCACAAATTGTGCCTTTACATCCAAAGACACTTAAAAAATATTTAGTAAGAAGAGACAACCTTGATGTAGAGGGACAAATGGAAACATTATGGGCATTTAGCGGTAGGTTGCCTCGCAAAGACATGAAGTTAGTCGAAACAGTGAAGGGCCTAGTGCAAACATTTTGGCATGATAACACTAGGCCTTCTTCTAACACAAAGGATTTGTTAAAACATTGTAGGGGTTCTAGAAACATTGAACCTCATGTTAAACATTATCTTGACATGACACAAACTCAACTGTTCGAGATTTTTAAAGTTTCCCATGTAGAGCTAAGGCTTGGGCAAAGATCTTTTGAAAAATGCAAGCCTTGGTATGTTAGAATCAATAGCATCCGGAACACTTGTTGTTGTAGATACCACATAGAGTTTGACCTATATTACCATACATTTGCACATATACGTCGTTTTTTGCATCCTAACCATGTGCAGGAATGCTCAAGTACAGTACCGCCAATGTCATCTAGATATTTCATCCATAGCATAATGTGTCCAAGGCAAGATGGGTAGACAAATTACTTAAAACAATGTGTAGACGGTTCTTGCAACAATTGTGGTGGGCTATTATTATGGTCTGATTGCATCCATGAAAGTGAAGATCAAGCATTCAAAAATGCAATTGTCGAGAAGCAGAACTATTAGTATGAGACATATCAGCTAAATGATGGGAAAGAATGCAGGAAGATTAAATTGGTGACTTCACAGGTAAATTGTTGAATATTGACAAATTAATATTCATGTACACATTTTTTTATGTGGTTTATTGACATATTAATATTCATGTACCAGGTGCGAGTATGTGATTTTATTCCAGAGTTTCGTGGAAAGATACAACAGTACATTCAACATGTCGATATGGCACAGTGGCAAGATGAGCAATTCAGAATATGTCGGGACACCTTCCCTCTCAGAACAATACTATCAGTGGTTGACTTTGCAGAAAATTACACCCTACAACCACAAAATGAAATTCAAAGTCAATACTATCACTCAAAGTAGGTGAGCATAATGGTGCATATCACGTATTGACATGGGAAAGATAGCAATGAAGAGAAACGTGTGATACTGAAAGAAAGTCACTTAGACATAAGTGATGACCGAACCCATGACATCCATTACGTGCAACATTGATTTACCTATGTAGAATTTAATTTATGTAGAATTAGAAATGCAAGACCTTATTTACAAAATGTAATGTTAACTCGACCTATTTACTTTCACAGGTCAGATATATGCAGTGGTTGCCCCAAAAAATAATGAATGGGGTTCTGACTATTGGTTGGCACGTTTCTTAGAGAAGAAACAAACCATTATAGAACCTGTTACAGATGATGAAAATATTGAATTCCCAACCGGCTCGATGGTTATAAAAGGGGAGTACTTGACACTTGCATCACAACAGAAAAGGAAGGGTGGGTATGTATATCAGGATTATAGACCAGGAGCTATTCTATACCACTTCACCAACCTAGTAGTTGGTATAAACATCAAGCTGCGTACACTTGGTCACAAAAATAGGTCACATGTACGATACTTGCTACCTCATATAGAGCACGAAAGATTGATGGACACCATCGGCACCAGAGATGATCCAGATGGCCTACATGTATGAGTGCATTGTCAGGTGCGTTATTTAACCTTTAAAGTGAATTCTGAAGCACAATTTCAATTATTTAGCCTTAATTTATTCCCAATGTAATAAACCTATGATTGATAGATACCATTCACATACATAATATTATTCAGAGGATACTAGAAACTATAAACACGAACGTACAACCTTGGGTGAGTTATCTATAAATCATGTTTGCACATTTTCATTGGGTTCTTTTTTTTTTCTTATGATGTTACTAATGTCTAGCCTTTCGTGTGCCTAGGATACAAACACCATTTACGGCACATTGGAGGCGCCAAGAATGGTGTCTTTAGACACCACCAAATAGAGTTCGGAAAATAAAAAGCTCTCGAGTTGTTGAAATTTACATTTCTTGATGTTTTTTGTTTAATATACATTTAATTACATTGCCATGTACAAATCGGAAACCGACTAGGCTTACATGATCACCAATACTTGCATGCACCAACTAGGCTTTCATGAACACCAATTTTCATGCACCAACTAGGGTTGACAAGGTATGAGATGGAACTAGGGTTTAGTGAGCAATTTGCAAGTTAAGAGAAGGAACTAGAAACACATGATCACCAATACTTGCATGCACCAACTAGGATTTCATGAACACCAATTTTCATGCACCAACTAGGGTTGACAAGTTATGAGATGCAACTAGGGTTTAGTGAGCAATTTGCAAGTTAAGAGAGGGAACTAGAAACACATGATCACCAATACTTGCATGCACCAACTAGGATTTCATGAACACAACTTTACATGCACCAACTAGGGTTGACAAGGTATGAGATGGAACTAGGGTTTAGTGAGCAATTTGCAAGTTAAGAGAGGGAACTAGAAACACATGATCACCAATACTTGCATGCACCAACTAGGCTTTCATGAACACCTATTTGCATGCACCAACTAGGGTGGACAACGTATGAGATGGAACTAGGGTTTAGTGAGCAATTTGCAAGTTAAGAGAGGGAACTAGAAACACATGATTACCAATACTTGCATGCACCAACTAGGCTTTCATGAACACCTATTTGCATGCACCAACTAGGGTGGACAACGTATGAGATGGAACTAAGGTTTAGTAAGCAATTTGCAAGGTAAGAGAGGGAACTAGAAACACATGACCACCAATACATGCATGCACCAACTAGGGTGGACAACGTATGAGATGGAACTAAGGTTTAGTAAGCAATTTGCAAGGTAAGAGAGGGAACTAGAAACACATGATCACCAATACTTGCATGCACCAACTAGGCTTTCATGAACACCAATTTGCATGCTCCAATTAGGGTTGACAAGGTATGAGATGGAACTAGGGTTTAGTAAGCAATCATGCAAGTTAGGAGAGGGAACTAGAAACACATGATCACCAATACTTGCATGCACTAACTAGGCTTTCATGAACACCAATTTTCATGCACCAACTAGGGTTGACAAGGTATGAGACAAAACTAGGGTTTAGTGAGAAATTTGCAAGTTAGGAGAGGGAACTAGAAACACATGGCCATGTACAAATAGGAAACCAACTAGGTTTTCATGAACACCACTTTGCATGCTATCACTAGGGTTGGCAAATAATGAGATGGAACTAGGGTTTACTTCAACCAATTTAGGTTTTGTAGGGTATGATGTATGTTAGTATGGTATGATGTTAGTATGATAGGGTATTGTAGGGTATAATATGGTATATATTACACATGCATGCATGACTTAGTGTTATGGTATATTGTTAGTATGTTATGTTATGGTATGTTATTGTATGTTAGTATGGTATGATGTTAGTGTCATAGGGTAATGTAGGGTATGTTATTGTGTGTTAGTATGGTATGATGTTAGTATCATAGGGTATTGTAGGGTATGATATGGTATATTACAATGGTATAGTATGTTAGTATGGTATGATGTTAAAGTATGTTATGTTATGGTATGTTATTGTATGTTAGTATGGTATGATGTTAGTGTCATAGGGTATTGTAGGGTATGTTATTGTATGTTAGAATTGTATGATGTTAGTATCATAGGGTATTGTAGGGTATGATATGGTATATATTACACATCCATGCATGACATAGTGTTATGATTGTTAGTGTATGGTATGGTTATGATGTTAAAAGATCGAGGATAGCCATAATGTTAAAAAGTTGATGAGTCGTAAATTCTTCCTTTAAGTATTGGAAATTCATAAGTTAGCACACATGTGAACCACATTGTATTATTATATCACATAGGTGAACCACACATATCATGTTCCAAGATCAATTCAACCGTATATGTATAAATTTGAACCTTTCTTTATATTATATATATGTATAGAAATAATGTCACAAAAATTGTCATGCCACATGACCATAATACGAAATAGTGGATCAAAAAGTACATCTGTGTGTACATATGAACAAAAAGTTACATATTTGTATGCTCCCTATACATTTATTCTAGTTATCCCCCCTTTCGCTGCCACTGCCAGTGTCTTCGGAGAAGTCTAGCTTTCTTTTTAGACTGCTCATTGGTGATCCCCATCGCTGAACAAGAGGGATAGGTCGCATTAGTGGAGACTATAGAAAAACCAAATTTTGTAAGTTAATTTACCAACCTTTAAAAATTCTATGTACATTTGTTCAAATTCCAAAACCAAAATAACATTTTTACTTACTGTACGTGAGTAACTAATGGTGGGTCATGGTGCCTCACTAACAACGACCTTGATTGGGTGTTCTTCAAGCACCACTTGCTCACTATTAAGCTGCATAAAAAATAAATATGCCAATGTCAACAAATATACATGTACCTTGGGGGGAAGAGGTGGGTCACCAATTTGGGTCTCTTTAAGCACCAAATTAGAGAAAGTGATACACAAATGTACAAAGAAAGTGATACATAAACATACCTGCTGGCTTGTCAAAGGTGGGCCACCTATTTGGTGCTCTTCATGCACCGGTGCCTCATTAGGGGCCCGCATAAAGTAACGTATATGTCAATTTCAGATAAAATAGTGAATCAGAGACATATATACTACATGGATGGAAAATGATGTTACCAAATAAAGCGAAACATACATGTACCTGGCTGGGGGGAAGAGGTGGGTTGACAACAACCTCACTTTGGTGCTCTTCAAACACCACTGTCACACTAGGTTCCTGCATAAAGTAACATATGTCAAAGTGATACAAGTAAAATGATTTTTCCAAAGAAAGTGAAACATAATTAAAAGCATATAATTAAAAGCATATTTCAGATAATACCTGTGTCTGAGAATCTACCTCTGCATGAGAAGGAATAGGCTGAGATACAATATACTCATCCTGATCACCCTGCATAAAACATGTTGTATCAAAATTATGGTGTATTTAATGTTACAATCTATACTATAAATATGTAAATAAAGTTGACAAATTAACAAGTATATTTCTTACCCCTATTGGTGAAGAACCAAACCCATATGCAATATTGATAGCCGCATCAATGTTCTCAACATTGATCGATGGACTATGCAACTGTGGTGTGCCATGGGACACCAGCTGTATATTTGTTCACATCACTTGTTAGATAATTAAATAGAAATAAATTGTGAAACAATTGAAAATTTTGATATGAAACAAAATATAATATGAAAATAATGAGTTTTACTTACAAAGCGAAGTAATCCATCGTCTCGGAAGTCTGAAGTAGGGCCATAACATATGCCTCCACACAATGTGCAAGGGTGTGGAGTAACACGACGCTCTGAATGCTCTGCATCTCCTGTGTGATTTGTAGATGGGCCCGCCTTAGAAGTGCCATCCCCTTGGTCTACATTGCCTTGGACATCAGTCCCATGCTAAAGCAATGTATCTGCCAAGTCAAATAATGCCTCTTGTGTATTCTCAATCACAGGACCTGTAGGAGGATATAGCTGAGGGGGTTTTGGTGTGTGTGGAGGGCGTGGCACACGGTTAGGATCCATCCTGGCACCTTCCCTATCTTGGGGAATCCCATGACCAACACCCTGGAAGCCTAAGAGATCGAAGTAGTTAACATGTTTCCCTAGGATGAATTCTGCATACAACTTCCTATGGAAATAAAATGGGATGTCCCTATTCCCATGAGGGTCTTCATCGAAGACCATATACCAACGATCCATCCAATTGGCCTTTATATTTGGTTCAATGCACCAGTTTATGGAAATGTGTGGTCAACTGGTGGGTGGAACCAATCCAGTGCTAGGGTCCTGAAATAATGAAAATAATTGGTCTTTTGTAATTTTAAGGGCTTTGATGTCTTTATAACTCAATCCATCGGAGTAGTATTTCCTCCTAGATTCTCTGTATGAGCTAATGTTGTACAAAGATCATTGGGCTTTGCCAATTGTGTTTGTTATTGTGTCCAATGCATCGGCTAAAGATTCTCTCAAATGATCCCCCCTCTAATAGATGAGCTAAAATGCCTCAATGACGCCAAATGCGCAATAATCTGTGAGTTTTGATCTTGTTCCCCCTCTGGGTTTGGGTTTGGGTTAGGTTGTGGGTTATTAGAGGGTGGGTTTTCCACATTTTCTTCTTCATTTTTGTTGTCTGTTAAGATTTAAACAAAAAAATACAAGTTATTTTACTTAATCATTCTTTGATTTCATTCAATTTTTTTTATTAAATTTGTTTAAAATAATTATAAAAACTATGAAATTATGGAAAACAATAAAGAATTGAATACTAACTGAAATGGATAAGAGAATTTACCTGCCATTGGAGTCAATCCACCTCCAACTTGACCTTGAACTCGACCTCCAAAAGCTAAAATGCAAATAGCCTCTACGCTATTTCACCCACATGGTTTTTCGTTGTCCCGATCATGTGCAAATGATATTTGAGGGGCTTGCGGCCTCTGTTTTATTTCTTTTTTTACTTTTCAATATCGCATATGCGATATATCACATATGTGATATTGTAAATGTGAAATATCACATATGCCCCATCCTTCTTCCTACCTAAATAATTAAATAAAAGAATTAATTACAAAATATACAAAATATTTTTGGTAACATAATTACCAACTAGGCTTACATAATTACATTTCCATGTAAGTCACTTTATGTAGTCTATAAAATATTTTTGGTAACATAATTACCAACTAGGCTTACATAATTACATTTCCATGTAAGTCACTTTATGTAGTCTATAAAATATTTTTGGTAATGTGAAGCATGCAACTAGAAAGGTTATTTTTCTCATTATGTTGGTGTAAACATATTATTATTGTTCTAAGTATTTACAAACATGGTTTTGGAGCCATAGTAAAGGCCATCCAAACCAATTGAAGGATTAATTTAGTGTGGGAATACAAACAAGATATGCCTAAAATAATGTTATCCAACAAGCATGAACTTGAATAAAGATGAGAAGGAGGTTACTAAAATTTCAGTGAAAATTTATGAGAGACGGGTAACGGCAAATGAACTTGACAAAAATTTACAGGAGGAAATAAGAAAACTAAGTAGTCATATTGTCGATAAAAAGTAGATGATGCAATATATTTAGAGCAAAGCTTTGTGGAGGATTCAATCTTTGTTGATTCCAAGCTAGCATGAAATAATAATTATTTCCTTAAGTAACTTACTTAAATTACTAGAGATTTCCATTAAGAGTGGTGTTAACAACAAAAATAGAACATGGATATTTGAGTGACACTCCACAACTTGAAAGTTTTGTGAGGCTATGGGAGTCCTTTTTATGTAGTGGATGAAGGAATACCCTCTTCGCTTTAATTAACATGTTGTTGAAGTAGTCACATGTGTAGAGAAATACAAGTGGTGTGATAGAAAAAATAATATTTGAAACATGAACTAGGGCCTTTCGTGTTGGCCATTTATCGTAGGTTATGCTTCTTGTAATAATAGAAGATGAAGAATATTCAGGTGATGCTACGCAACTTAAAAATTTTGCGAGGCTATGCGACTCCTTTTTAAATGATCGATGAAGGAATACTCACTCCAATTTTGGCCTTTTCATGGTGTAGTCACACGTATAGCCAAATAGAGATGGTGTGATAGAAAAAGAAATAAATGAAACTTGAATTAGGCTTTTCGTTTGGTTATTTCTCCTTGGTAAAAAACCTATGTGAAAATACATGTATAAAGTTACAAATGTCAATAGTTTGTCAAGAAATGGGTTTCCCATCGAGGAGGAATTGGAAACAAATGCAATACATAGGCTTCTTGTGTGGTTTGGTATTGAGGTGGTTTTGTAAATGTTGAATATCGCATATGCGATATTTAACATTTAGAAAACGCATATGTGATGTATCACATACGCAATACATTTTTACGAACCTTAGCCTTGTGTTTGGGCTTGGGTTATTCCGAACGTACCATCAATAACGCATACGCGTTCTTGATTTGCACTTCGGAAGTGCATTTCTGATTTCTTAAGTGGCACTAAAAAGTGGAACCAACTTCGTGCGAGCGCCCTATGATTAATTTCAACTATATGCTCTTTGATTTTGTCTTAGGTTGATCTTTCAATCTCTTCGATGTACATTTTTTCATAAGAATACAAACCCCTTAGGAAATAAATGGGTTGGGTTTGTCTTTTAACACTTTTAAATAACTGTTTAGGGTTTTTTGAGATTTAAACATTATTTTGATATTCTTTCTCATTAAGATAAGAGAGATGCAATCGGTAATACCATGGATATAAGGAAGGCAAATTAGAGCTTCATGTTGAGAATTGGACTATATATATTTTTAAGCATTTCATGAGTTGTTTGTTGGAATCAATAAAGAAAAGCTTCATTAGAGCTAGGGTTTAAGTTGTGACAAAATGGAATGTTGAAGGTTATAAGTTGAATATGCTAACTTGTTGTTTCAAAAGTGAAAAAAGAATTCATTTTATGTAAATAAGATGGTCCTTTATTTTGTGTAAAAAAGATGTTCGATTTTTCAAACCTTAAAAAATTTGAAATTCTCCATATAACGTCCCTCAAAATTATAACTTATATATATATATACATATAATTTAAGCTTGAGACTATTATTGTTGTTATCCTATTACTTCCCTCACATCACTTGGTTGATTTATGACTACAACTGTATCATTAGTTTTGTTTTCATCGACTTGTGACATCTTTATTCAAATTGTCAAGTCACCCCATGAAACTTGACTTATAGTCTCACACTTGCTTGACCTATTTAGTGGTGTTATTACACCCACCGAACTCATTATTTTCTCCTTTAACGAACTCTTAACATTGTTTATGCTCTTACCTACTCGTTTTAACCTTTATAAATATATTATAATGCTTCACATGTACCTACCTAACTCATTGGTACATCCATTAACTATATACATTAGGTTTATGATACCCACCCTTTCACTTATGTAAAGACTTGGTATAAGGTGAAGAGTGTACTAGGTATTCCCATGCATTACATGCCTCCTAGTCACTACTATACAATGTGTTGGATCCCATAGAGGTTTCCACTTATCAAAAATTTAATCTAAGGAAGTATGAAGGGTGTGGGAGGTAGTGGAATTCCACATACACCTCTCACCCACTCAAGGTATCATTGCATTAATATGTCATTAACACTTTATTGATCATATCTCTTAGCATATATTTGGGATTTGAGCTGGTGTTTTATTTGGAAAATCCTTTGGTTGAGTTGCATGGCTCGATCGTTGCTCACCATTGGACTTGGATTTAAGCAATTTCAAGGTGTGATGACTATGTTGCCTTACCTGTACATGTTTTCCCGCTTGGTTATTGCGACCACAATTAGTGCATCAGATTAGTGGAAATTATTATTTTTTATGATTATCTCATGCTAATAACATGAAAGAACCCATATATTCTTGAATTCTATATATTGGGTAATTTATGGGGATTCTTCCTTCAATGAACACATAGGCATATATAGAATCCCTATATAGCCTTCTAGTTTCTCCTCTAAACAAGGGAATTGTTGCATTTTTCATATCCATCTGCATTATGACCTTATCCTTTTAGTACATGACCTTGACGAGAACATGCCATATCTCGGGGGAACATCTGCTACCACAACATCTAGTAGAATACTCTTAGATGGAAGTTGTACCAAGGTTACGACCAGTTTTTTAATCATGACTATGCACTTCACTGGTTTTGAGTCAAAGTTATAAATAGATCATGATAAGGCGTAGTGACTTCTAACCCCATTTCTTCCATCACTACTTTAGTAATTTTATTAGATTATGAGATGCTCTAGAATCCATCATACAATTATGTATTACTTTTCAATGTAGAATCAAGGTTATATAAAATGGAGGAATATAATATGTGTTTTCTTCTTCTATATCAGGACCTACATTAATTTTTGGACTCTCATCAGCAATATTTAGACTATCGGATTGAGTGCTAGGATTGGGTAGTTTTAGTTCTTTCTCAATTTGTTTTATGTAGGCATGATTCTAAGTAACATCTATTAAGGTATGGAAATCTTGATATTAGATAGCTCATGTTCAATATCAAAAGGATGAGAGGAATTTTATTGGTATTTATTTTCATGCTCATTCCTTTTAGGATAAGGAATATGAACTCTCTTTTTGATAGAAGGAGGTGTGAACATTACTCATGAGGAATATGGAGAATCATATTTATTTTGGGCATCAAAGGGATCTTGGTCATTATAATTTATTCAATAGTAATTAATAATTCATAAATGAGTAAAAAACAAATAATCATAGGCATTATAATTTAGTATGATTCATTATGATTCAAAAATAAATCATGAATAAAGGGCTCATTGAATATATAGGAGTAAATGAAAAGATGAAAAATAATAATTAAGTTAATTAAGCATAATAAATGGGGAAAATACATTATGAGAGGGATTTAATCAATTTTTTTTCCAGAAGTTGATGCTCTATCAAAGGGGGAACTTCTGGAGGTTGAAGGCATCAATGTTTGGTAAAAAATTGAAGATGATTGAACTTTAAAAGTTTTTGATAATCAATTACACCATATGTTAATATCATAAACAATTCAATCACATAAATCAATTGTCACACCTAAATATGCACTATCTAACACAACACTTAATTGTTAACCCAGGAAGGTAAGTTGTGAGATGCAAACACTGTATATGCAGGATTAAGGCCTATCCTAATCTAATATACTCTAAGACAAATTATTCTAACATAGGGATTATTCAAAATGCATAATAAGAAGATTTCCAATCTATCAAACTTATTCAAATGTAACGTCCTAATATTAATTAGAATACTCTCACATCTACAAAATATTTGGATTCATGTTCTATCCTATTTATAGAGATAAACATACTCTTTAAATTAAATTCAAGACAATTCTAAGGCTGAAGCATAAACTAGGGACTATCTAACATAACTCCGAAACATGAATAAACAGAAAACTATTTGTCAACACAGAAAACAAAATAAGTTATAGAAAATGAACTAAAACATAGAAAACAATGTAAGTTGCAGAAAGCAAACTTATGAAGTTGATGTATCATTTAACACTTTAAAAACTCTTATTACATTTAAGAACTACTATTATAGAACTTACTGATTCATCTTAAAAATGAACTGTTTCTGTGATCAAAACTATCTCAAACTAACTTGTATTTTAAAACTAAAACAGAATAAATATATTTTGCAGAATAAATACAATTAATCTTTAAAAATAGAATTGAATAGTCTTAAAGCTTTGAACCATAACGAAAATGGAGGTCATCTATATATTCTACAATTTAAAGGAAAATGGGTGATTCCATGAAGATGGGTAACACTTTTTGGCCAAATTTGGCGATGAAAACCTGATTTTTTACTCATGTGCTAGATAGAAGCCCTCAAAACGCATATATGCCATGTGAATTTTGACTTGCAGTAAAAAAACAAATTGTAGAATATTATGTTGGCTTCATAGTGATATTTTAAAAAAAATATTCCGATGTCATTTAATGTGTGAATTTTTGCATTTAATGAACTGTGTGACCTTAAAAATTTGAAGAAGTTAATAAGTGGCTCGTGTCCACGTAGAGTAATTCAATATTGCATTAATAATTTCAAAAAAAAAAATATATGAGCATGATCTACATAAAATGCAGTGTGATGTGCATGTTTTTTTGTTAATTTTTTTCACATTATACAATTATTTATTATTTTTCGAAAGTGACCACATTCAATTTCAGCATCGTTTTAAACACATATTTGTCCACGTAAAGGATTTCTTTCTATTTTTTCAAAAATTGAAAAACCAAAGATACCCTTTTGAAGAGGACACGTCGATATGTGATGTGTGCATTTTTAAGAATTTTTTGGCTGTGTATTTTTAACTCTGCGGATTTTTCTTTGAGCTGCTTTGAAGTTGCAGTGTGGTTTTCTAAGTATAAGTTTTAGAAGTAAATAAAAAATAAATATCATATGAATGCCAAAATGCGTGTATGATACCTCAATGGATATAAGATTCGTTGGTGAATTTATCGGTATCAACTCCGCTCAGTTATGTGCTAGGAATGGCAGGGTTTACACCTCTGCAAGGCACAGGAAATTTTCCATTTGTTTGAGTGAGGGCTAAGTCTGTTTTTTTAAGCCCTCGACCGAGGTATTAACCTCGACCGAGGTGTTTAAATACCTTGGTTGAGGTATTAACAAGACCTCGACTGAGGATTTGTAAATCCCTCGACCGAGGGTTTAAAAAACCCTCAGTCGAGGTTTTATTAATACCTCGACCGAGGTATTAGCTCGGTCGAGGTCTAGTCAGTTTTAAGGGTTATAAAAATGGGTCTTGGAGTATTAGATATGATTGATCAAATGGGTCTCGAAGTATTTGTAGAAATAGGTCTTGGAGCCTTAGGAGTCATAGATATGATTGATCAAGTCTATGACTCCTATTACTCCTCGACCCGTATCTACAGATCTACACATGTTGTTACATGTTTCTTCTTCAAGGTATGGGTGAATAATGTTTTTTCAATACTTTATTTATAATGGGCATTTATTTATTTGTTTGAAGCAATTATAAATAATAAATAATTGTTTGAGATATTTACAAATGAAATATTTACATAATTTTGCATGATTATGTATTTATTTGATAATGTGAAAAAATAAAACGTGGAATTCTACTATTTATAAAATAAATGTTTTATGAATATGTTATTTATAGTGCAAATCCTTTTTTTTCATG
>LPNX010680651.1:472786-486221 GCA_001517045.1 Pseudotsuga menziesii | reverse complement strand
AACATAATTTTCATGAATATTTTCAAAATATTTTTCACCCTTCAAATTTTCTTTACAGTGGGGGAATAGAAACACCCTTACTTTACTAACCAACCAAGCATGATGATGCATAATTTCTCTATTGGTTTGATTAAAGGTGAAAAGAAATTCAACGATAAATCCGTTCAATTT
This sequence comes from Pseudotsuga menziesii, assembly GCA_001517045.1. Taxonomy (NCBI): domain Eukaryota; kingdom Viridiplantae; phylum Streptophyta; class Pinopsida; order Pinales; family Pinaceae; genus Pseudotsuga; species Pseudotsuga menziesii. Next base: position 486,050 of record LPNX010680651.1, on the reverse strand, counting down.
TTCTTGCATTATTGCGTTTAGTTTACTTTTGTTGATATAAAGGATTGTATTATATATCACAAATAATTGAGGGATTAAATAGAGTATTAGGGATATTATGAGGAGTTTCGTGGTCATTTAAATCTTCAAATATCAAATATTTGTTGATTATCTACTACATGAGAGGATTCTATTTGGTTTGTCTCTTTCCACGATCCACCTTGATCCACTGGAGTCGCTAGGTGAAAATTTTAACCAATGATGTCTGATTCGCTTCATTTTGCAAAAAACATATCTTTACAATGTCATAACTGAGGAAACATTTTCTTCAAATGCACTCCTCGGCAACGACACCATTTTTCATGTTAGTCCTAGAGGTAGACTATGTTGAAATAACATATGCCCGGGCATGATAGAGGCTCAAATTTGATAGATATTAGATCTATATGTAATGAAACTTGAATTTGATTCATTATGTGGATGCTTCTGGTATTTAACTAGTTTATGAACAAATTTGAAGATGTAAAGGTAAACCGTAGAGGAATTTTATGAAATCCAACATAACAAGAAATAAATGGAGACATATTTAACAAATGAAGACAATCTTTAAATTCAGGAAGCCCTAACAGATGAATTTCCTAAATGAAGACAAGCTTTGAACATATTGAGTTGTGAAATATGGAATTAAGTAATTCTTTACATACATAAAGGGATAAAATTAGGTTATTTATGAATCTTAGGTAGCAATACAATCATGTATACAATAAAGACACAAAAACTCCATACACTATTGCATTTACAAAAATTCTTAATATATCACGGGGGAAGACAAATACAAGGAGCTGTCAATCAACAAGCGCCAATTCGCTTGTTCTATTTTGTCGTATTTAAATCCTCAGTAAGAGGAATTAATGTTGGACCAATTTCTTGAGGATCTATCAACACCAACCGTTGATATCTTGATGTACCTTTTGATTAGCTCGCCGCCTTTTTTATTATCTCCCATGCATATGATACGCTCGCTAATCATCGTGACCATTGATATGAAAAAAAATCGATAGTTTTCCACTGCATCATAGTTTAGGCTCAAATATATCTCCTTGTCCATGTTCCATAGTCCAAATTTACATGTTCCTCGCGATTTTACCTCCTTTGGGATGGTTTGTGGAACATCACAAGTTTTTTCTATTTGTTTTGCAACTTTAAAAAAATAGGTATTAATGGAAATATAGAGTATTGGTGGGAAGAGAGACAACTCCTAACTTCAAACCCCTCACATGTGGAATCCATGATGGCCTAGCCACAGTTGTTGTCCATGTTAAGCTATTATTTAATTATAGGTAAACAATAATAATAATGACCATAGTCCATAGTCTAGGAACCTAGTTCCACCATAATAATCATATAAAAGCATTACATATGTCTAGGAATTACTATCGGGGAATTACACAAATAGGCTCCACCTCTGTGGTATAGAGTTTAAGTAGGGGTATAAATTTCCCAAGCAATGGATGCCAAATTCTTTGACCAATGGATTGCACTATAGGTAAAGTTGATGAAACAATTTGACTGCAATTGCGTTTGCAGGAAAAATAATGCTTGATTTTATTTTCAATTTGTTCGACGAAAAATTTAAGTAAATGGAACTTAAGACTACATTGTATCAAAATGAAATGGGCAACGTAGAGTGTGAACGATGGTTTCATTGTCGTGACATTAGAAGCCTCTGGTTTTTTGGTGCTTGGTTCGACACGAACAAAATGGTAGGTTGAGTATGCTACCGAATGGAATCCTAATCCCGATGGCTTGTCGAGGAGTGTATTGCATCCTCTAAAGGATCCCACTAGAGATATTTTAGAGCCCAAGTGTTTTTGGGTGGATCGTGGTGTCCCTCCACAATCGACGGTGATTCTACTCATGGAACATGGTCTTCCTCCTATGTTGATCATAATGATTCATTTCTTGTGAGTTAGCCGACTAATGATGACATCTTGATAACGTCACAATAATCACCAATCTCAGGAGTTGGGAGGAGAGCCTCCATAGTAGCTAGCCCATGTGCATATTCCCTTTAGTGAGGGGGGTGGATATTCCCTTTGGTGGGAGTCATAATGGGACTTCGAATAGGTCTTAGCTGCTTCAATCATTTGGAGAGCAATGCGACGGTCCTCATAGGTTTGTTCAAGCATAAGAAGGTGTTTTTCCAAAGGTGAAGTATTACCTAGAAGCGCAGTGACAAGCCAGAGTGATGGAATCTGACATTCAATGGGAAGAAATTACTCCACACTGTGGACTAAATGCAATGGGGTAAAACCGGTGGAAGTTTTAGTTGATTTCCGGTAGGCCCAGAGGGTAGAAAATAGAAAGTGGTGCTACTTGGTCTTGTGTATTTTCGCCATCCGCTGGAGCATGGTTTTGAGGATCTTGTTGACAACCTCAAATTGGACATTTCCCCGAGGGTAATAAGAAGAGGAATATTGGTGTTCAAATTTCAACATGGTGGAGAGCTCTGTCCAAACAATGTCCTTGAAGTGAGAACTGTGGTCTGAGACTAGGTGGAGGGGGACACCGAAGCGAACGATAACATGGTTGAAAAATAAAAGTGTTGTAGTTTCAACCTTAGAATTGAAGGTTGGCATGGGTTCATCCCACTTGGTAAAGTAATCAAGGACCAAAACAATGTATTTATGGTCGCCAACCAAAGGAGGGTTACAGGTCATGAAGTCTATATCCGATTTGTAGAAGGGACCGACTGTGATGACATGATGTAGCTACATAGGAGGTGTCCTTGCCTTGGGGGGAAATAGTTGGCAATTGTGACAGTGTTTAACTGCATGAAATTAATAGGAAAATATGGTGGGACAAAAATAACCAACATGGAGAATATTTTGGGCAGCAGCCAAACCAAAGAGGTGCCCACCACATGCTCCACTATACCAGTCATTCAAGAATTGTTTAGCTTCATCATGGGTGAGGAAATGATGTAGTATGGTGCTTACAATGCAATAGTACAAGAAATCACTGATAATAAGATATCGAGTATCTTGATGCCGAATGCAGCGACAATCTTTCCAGCTTAAATGGGCCCCAAATTTATGTGTGCACAAGTAAAGGAGGATGCCCCCATACCATCCGTCCTCTGTAGAAATGAGGAATAAGAATTCATCGGGGAGAGTGACTATGATAGGAGGTGAGGTAGATGACGATGCGAAGTATGCCACGAAGGAATATAACTCCAAAGCTTTAGTGCTTTTGTGTGTGACAAATTCCAAGTCATAATCTTGAAGAATGACAATACACTTGGTGGCACAACCTTGGACAAGGCGGTGATTAAAGAGATAACAAATGGGGTTGTAATTGGCCATGACTTGAGTTTGGCTCATGAGAATGTAATGACGTAGCTTCTGCACCGAAAAAATGATGGCTAGGTCCATTTTATCTTCATGGGAGTAACGTAAAGGTGGTCTAGAAAGTTTTTGACTCATATAATAGATCACATGCTCTTGACTAGCACTGTCTTCCTAGACTAGGACTCCAATGATGGCATTTTCACATGCTGATACATAGAGGATAAACTCCTTGGTGATACTTTCATAATACATAGACTATATTTTCAGCAAGCGTAAGCGTAATAATCCATGTACTTTTGTTGCATGGTCTGGAATGATCTGGCGAAGGAAATTTGACTTTTCTTGAAGGCCCTACAATTGGCACATAGTACATGGAGGGGGGATATTGAGGATGGATTGAACCTTTAAAGGATCCATGGTAATCCCTTTCTGGGAGACGATGAATCCTAATAAGAGACCAACATAACACACACTTGATGGGGTTTATGCGGACATTATATTCGCGACATTGTATGAAGAATTTTCGTAAGTTGTCCAAATGTTGAGAATGACTATGAGATTGAGATGTGAGGTCGTCTAAATAAACTAGGATAATGTGAATGAGGCCATGGAAGCAAAATGTCATGTCTTGGTGGAAAGTGGATTCAACATTTTTAAGGCCAAACAACATGACACAATATGTAAAAGTACCCCAGGGGGTAGTAAAAGTGCTTTTGTACTTATCTTATTTGCGGATCTAGATTTGACTATAAGCAGAAAATCTATTGATGGAAAATACTTCATGACCGACACATGCATATATGATTTGGTCAATAAATGTAGTGGGGAAGTTGTCTTTGGGACAAGCCAAATTCAAGTCACGGAAGTAAGTAGAGACACAAACAGTTCCTTGTTTTTTATTAACGGGAACATGATTGGAAACCCAAGTGGTATACCTGATGGGGTATATAAAGCATGTTTTGCACAATTTTTCGATCTCGGCTTTGACGAGAGGGTCCTTTGATGGGTGAATGGGTCGTTTCTTTTCACAAATGGGTAAAACATCAATCTTGTGTTGATGTAGTGTTCAACGATAGATGGGTGAATCCCATGCACCTTGGTATAGGACCAAGCAAAAATATCACGAAATTACTGAAAAAGTGTTTTGTAGGAAGTGAATTCCTTAGGGGAGCATGAAGCATTGAAGGTAATATCCTTGATTATACTAGGTTTTGTTGAGATATCAAATTTAATGGTTGGTGAGATATTGTCCGTCTTACCTTATTTAAAGGCATCAGGTGTTGGGATTTAATTTTTAAACCAATCGACACTTCCATGTATGAAGTCTTTTTCTTCGACAAAGAATTGGTCTGACGATGGGGAAGGTTCATCAGCAATGAAGAAGAAGTGATGAAGTAGCTCATCCCAAGGATATTCAATAGTCGAAAGAGCTTGAAAGATATATTCATCATTGTGAAAGTAACGCTTGGATGTATCAATGGGATCTTCCTTGGACGAGGAGGGGGGAGGACTAATAGAAGTAGAGATAATATAAATGGTGTTATTGGTGTTTAAGGAAGAGGATGGAGGGTGGAGGGTGGATCTCCTCAAGGATAATGATTTCAGACTCCCAATATTTCTTATGAAGGTCACTAAGGAGATACTAGTACTCAGGAAAGTTTGGGCAATGATAGAAATAATGACCATATAGGTCACAAACTACACACGAGTGGTTGGTTCGTAGCAATTTTTTCTTAAGCACAGGGATGGTTGGTACATTTACCACTGGAGCATTGCCGATCTCAAGTACTATGCGCATGTGGTTGTGAAGGAATGGCTAATTGGGACATATTTGTGTTGCATGGACGTGGACATTGCATAAAGTACAAGTAGGAGGTGGACATGGTTCTATCAGGGATTTAAGTGCCTTGCCCCCAGTATTCATGGGAGGAGGGGGTGAAAACGTAGTCGGTTTTGTAATAGGAGGTGAGCGAGACATTGTATCAATAGGTTGGATGGGTGTCAACACGATTTGTGTTGTCGGGGGTAGAGTGGGTAGATCAAGGTACCACACAGGAATACCCAAAGTGAATCCTACAAGGCTGAGAGTAGCCATGATTGAGTTACTCACAATTCCAAAATGTGGAAAGAGGAAGGGGATCGTGTGTATGGGGAATGAACCCCAATAATTCCATGAGGTATATGGTTGGGGTTGCAGTTGAGGTTCTGTGAAATTCAGAATGTTACCGGATATGACAATTCACAGATATGATATGTCAACCATCGATGAGGGAGGTGGGAGGGGAAAAAAGGTGTGTGTCAAAGGGGAGTTGGTAAACAGGTCTAGAACAAGGACAAAAAAGGAGGGGATGGATACGTTGTCAATGGTGGTGTCAATAGTAGGGAGGACATGTTTTTGGGTGGCCGGTCTTTTAGGATCATAATACGTCAATTGGTCAATAGTCACAAACTTCCTGTCATGGGGGCAAATCAAGAGTTAGAAGACGGTAGAAGAAACAACTCCCATTGCATACACGTAAATCTTCCAAGGAGGAGGTTGTAATCGAGTTGGGAATTGAAAAACTTAATGTCAATCAACACATTTTTTCTTTCTAACTCAATGAGAACATTTGGGAGAACCCCTTGTGTTTGAGCAACATGACCATCATAAGCATGATGGGTAGTGGTTAAGGGTTGAAGGGTTGGGTATCTGAGTTTCTGCCAAACAAAGGTCGACATAATGCAAGTGGATGCCCCATCATCATTGATGCATTGATGAATGACCAAATTATGTATAGTGACGAGAACTTGGAAAGATATGAATGATGGAATCCAAGGTTCTCATTGATCTAAGTAGAAAGTGATTAACACGGAATCATAGGGGTCGACGACACCTAAAGAAGATAACAAATATTTTTGATGCGAAGGACAACTTCATAAGACTTCCAGAGTGGAAATGGCTAATGGAGACTGGGACAATTCGTCACTGATACTATAACTAATAGAAGCTCTAGCAGTGGGGTTGTTTGAGGCATGACACAAATGGAAACGAGGGACTTTGGTAGTCCCATCCATGGGGGGTCTTGGTAAATGTAAGTACATATCAAGAGTGGTGGAGTTATATTTCATGGAGGGATTAATGACTTATGTGGTGGAAACATATAGCTTTTGTCGAGTTTATAAGTTGATATTAGACAACAATGTCATAAGGTGATGGATACTAGGATCAATGGGTTGACCCACAGAAGTGGGTGCGGTGTATTGTAGTACCAAGGGTTGGGTTGAAACCATCCCTTGATTTGGTAATGGGTTTTGCAACACCATAGGTAGAGGACCTTGTCGTGCTAGGTTTGGTTGTGCCGAAGCGGCTGCATTGGGGTCATGTTGATTTTCGGCTTGTAACAAGTGGTAGAATCAATTCATATGGGGGAATTGATGTGCATAATGTCCATAACAATCACAAATGGTACACAGATGGTTATTCCACAAGTGAGACTTCTTTTGAGGCCGAGGTGGACTCGAGGGGTTTTGTGCAGGGGGATTAGCTTTTTTTATTATTTGGAGGGTTGGTTTGTTGTCCACCCGCTTGATATTGGTTGTTTCCTCAATTCCTACCTCTATTTCATCTTCCCTTCCCTTGTTGGTTATTAGGGGTAGGTTGATTAGGGAGGTTCTGCTAAGTTTAGACCTGTCCTTGAGGAACAAGAGGAGTCGGGAATGGAGCATATGTATGTTGCATAGGTGTTGGGTAGTAGGAAAGAGTAGCTGGAGGGATGCAAACCATTAAATGCAGATGTAAGGAAATTCATTCCATGAACATGAGGAATGGGGGTGGGAGATGCATATGAAGGTGTGGCTCTAGACTGATCTATTACGTGTGAAAATTCATCGACGTAACAATGTTGGGAAACATTAGGGGCATTATTGGAGTGAGGAAACATCGAAGGATAGGTTGTGTATAAGTGGGGATGATGGGTAATGGAGCCAATGAGTCCATCAACATCATGGGATGCCCTTGACATATTGCATCGTCAGGATCCACCACGAGGAGCATCAGGTATGATAGTATAAAGATAACCCGATTTGGCATAGATAAGATCAAACTATTATTCTTTGAGGATTGCTTCTTCATTAGTTTATGGGTGCTCGGATGCAACATCCTTGGCGATGGGGGGGATTAAGGTTTTAACAAACCAATCCAGGAAAATCATGTCATATAACTAGATCTTACACAAACTATGATGACAACGCCACTCATGGATATGATATGTGATATGGGTAACCGTGTTCTATCTACAAGATAGTAGGATTTCCATGCTCTCATCGCAATGGATAGGTACCTAGAAGTATTGGAGGAACATCGAGGATAACGAGGAAAAATCAGGATAAGTGGAATGGGGTAGTTCAATATACCATTTGGATGCAACACTAGTGAGTGTGCGTTGGAATAACCACAATCAGATAGAATCATCCACTATGTTGTTGGAGGAACACCATAAGTTGAAGGACATAATGTGGTTCTGAGGGTCTTCTCCCACCTTTCTTTCAAACTTAGGGATGTCTAAAGGGATCTTTCTAGGAATGTGAGGCCACAATGGGTCATGACATATGGGGTCATTCTTTAACCATGCCAAATCGGGTATGTTGATAGCAGCCATGACTGGTAGACTAGGACCTGGGCTAGTTTTGGGAGGGCCAACAATGGTGTTGGGGCTGACAAGCGTGTAGGTACCATGGGAAAATTGGGGTTGGAAGGGATGACTTTCAACACTAGAAGTAGTCACTGGAATGTTGTGAATAGATGGAATAGTGGTAGAAGGTCCCATGCCAACATACATGAATTTAGGAATAAAGTTAACCATGGTGGCTGGAGTGTGGCCACCACTAGTGGGTAGCGAACCAACAATAGTTTGTGGAGTGGCGAGTGGCCCACTAGGGCCAGGGCCCATAGGGAAAACAACAGTTATATCTGGTATGATGGGTGAAGAATTGATAAGTCCACTACTAACAATCCCCTTGGAAGGTGTTGGTAGGTTCACTAGCCATGGTGATAGATGTGGCAGTGAACAAGGTAGGTTCGTATTGATAGGAATCTGAATCAGACTCAGATGAAGTGTATGGCTCTGATGTGGGGAATGATGCTGAATATGGATTTGACGATGATAGTTAAAGGAAAAAAAAAGAGGGGTATTCCCTCTAAGTATCTGGGTGTAGCGTTGTGGAGAAATGACAACGTGATGGTGTGAGATTTGATGAATGAAGGCTCAACGGTTTCAAACACAAGATCAAAGGTCCAACTACAGTCGAGTGTGTAGAAAGAGAGCTAGTAAATGGTGGCACATATGTGAAAAATCAAGCTCTAAAACTGAATTGCAACAACTTGTCACAACATGTGAGTCTACAACAAAGTGACTAGAGAGCCAACAAGCAACACTACCTATGAAGAAAATGACACACTAACCTATGGGGTATAAGTGCAAACAAGATCCTAGATACAGTATGGAATCCCATCACAAATCGTATCCTCTACTTGGTGGTCAAATCCACAGTCAAACAATATGAAATGGAAGAACCAAAGGCTAAGAGAATCCCACTACTGAGAGGGACCTCGAGTAAAATATCCCTAATAGTATGACAACTAGGCTACCATATTCATGAGAAATTCAAGATAGTATATTAGCGCTTCATCCCTTTGGTGCTTGGCACCCGATCTGGTCCTCATCATGCACAAGGAGGACTATGAAGGGAAAGGCTTCAATATAGAATGGAGTGTGGTATTCCACCTTGAATTACAAAACCCCTTCTTTGTGGCTTACCCCTGTAGAGTGGGAGCCCCCCCCCCCCCCCCCCCTCAAATAAACAGGTCATGACTATGTCTACAAATACTAGAATATTTTGGTTCCCGATTTTATCACTCATATTTTATCCTTGGTTGTAGGAAGATATGTCCAAGGTAACCAAAAAACCAATCTTTAGGAGGAAATCTGGATTATTTCCTACTAGAGAGGGATCTCTCAATAAATATACACAAAGGCCAAAAATATCTTTAAAGAAATAAGTTTAAGGATTGTATGGCTGAAACAAGTGACTAACATTCGGCATGGAGTCGAAAATCACAATTCAAAGGATAATGCTTTTGAATTTTTTTTTATACATAGAGGCAAAATAATCACTCTTTTATAGTCAGTTCATTGAGTTTCTTGTGGTAAAGAAGCATAATAAATAGTCCATTAACATGGGCATCAAAAGATGAATCTAGTATTAACATTGGAGGAATTATTTTGTGGATACTCGAAATTAGAGAACTAGAGAATGAACATATGAATTTTGATTCAATATACACTTATCCAAGCATTAAAGATAAAAAAATGAATAAGATAACATGAAATACATTCATAATAAGGAAAGGAAATACAAACTGTAATGAGTATAACACAAGAATTGCTTACTAAAACTTGCTTGGCTCTGCAATTTTATTAACTTGGAAACTCTGTTACCAAAAAAAGGTATTTCTTTCCCACAGGTTTCAACCCTCGTTACATTTAAAAATGGTGCTTAAATAAGTCAATATTTCTGCTTGATATTCTAACTATCTACATCCTAAAAAAAGGCATTTGTAACTGCCTTATTACATTTGTCAATTAACTCGTAACAAACTAATTTCCTTAACTACTTGGAAAAATTCTGAACTTATTTAAAATATGTTTGTCTTGAAAATAAATCGGGCCTTAATATGAACTTCTTCATTGATGTAATATGTATTTCATCTTTCCAAAACTCTCTATTGTCTTCCACCAATCTCTAGTTGGAAACTCTAAACTTGCCATTTCCTTTTCTAGCACTCTCAATTCCACATGGTTCATATAAGAGATAGGTGGAAACTGAGCACCAATTGTGTTGAATAGATTTACTAGCTCCATTTCCAACTTGTCAATTATAACTTTTGCAGAAAGGGACTAAGTCATGTCCTCAAAATTTTGATCATCCAATCTGGATTTAACTAGCAATGCTTGATATTCAGATAGGAAAATAAGTATGCCATGTTCTTCCCAGAAAGAAGGAAATCCCTTTTGAAATAGTGATATAAACGAGCCTTTAATTTTTTTGACCTGATGTAACATTATATCAAGTTTTGCTTGAACAATTTTAATGTGTCGGTGTTTTCCTACAACCTTTCTGACCCAAGTGATTAGTGCAATTCTATCCTCGATTCCCATTGTTCTTAATTCCTGTTCAGATGAAGTGTTGAGGAAATTTATTGTGTTCATGTTTCTATCTACTGGTTTTTTGTTCAAGGATTCCTTCACAACTGTACAACTTTGTCTAGCTGCATTAATCACCATCTCTTTATTTTGAATATAATTCAATTATGGTATGACCTTTGGTAGCCTCTGAAAATATCATATCCCAAAGGATATGTCTGGCTCGCTGTACTGGTAATTGTCCCAATAGCTTCTTCACTAATTTTTAATTCTTGTCTAGCAACTCGTTATTTGTATTTTCCAATAGCTTCCTCTCTTTCTCTTTCTTTTTGACTACATCTACCGCACTTCTGATTTTGAATCTTTAAACAAATTATCTCTTTATCTCTTAGGATAACCTATGAAATAGCATGTACAATGATCCAGATTTATGAAGGAACACAACATAATACACAAATAACCATATAAACAAATAGGCAGTGGAAATAAAACTTCATTTCATTAAACAAAGAACTGAAACTTGTTTACATACATAATGGAAATAAACTAGCTAGAGTGCTGGTAGCTTATCTCTGAGAAGAGATGTGGTAGATAGATGCCTCTAAAATCTGTGTTACAATGAGGCTCAAAGGCCTATATATTATTGAGAAACAATGGAAACCCTACACATCCAAAAACCTAACCCTAGGAGGTGAAACACTTGAATGTGGGCCCCGTTGGGTAACTTGGTACATCAATTTCTCGGGGTAGTAACTTTGGCATACTACCTTCGTTTGATGCACATGATACATCGTTAGAAATATATATTCAAGGAATAAATCCATAAACATAAAATATCAAGTACACAATGAACTTATATATTCTCAACCATTCGATTCCAAAAAAACATCATTTAGGGCCTCAAAACGGCTCCAGAAGTTTAGGACCCGAAAACTGCCAAAAATAGTAAATTGTGCTACAATTAAGGAAACTGGAAAACTGAAAGAAACAATGGTGGGGGTCCAAGTGGAATAGGTGGGTGGAAATCAATATCCTCTTGGATCATTCCTCCCCCCTTAGGAAGCAATGGTACCCATGGCATTGATTTCCTCCATGAGATGAGGAAACTTCTACTGAACTTGGCCCCTATGAGCCACTTGCCCTGGTGAAGGAGTTTTCCTGCTTTGACAACTTGATATAGCTGGATATTTTGCTGGAAGGTGTTCTTGATCTATGTTTCCATAATCCAATCAGTTGTGTCTTGTTCCATGCAGTCGGGGTTTAACTTTGTTGGTGTGAGTTGTTCTGCCATGTCGGATGTGTCCAGTAGAGGTGGAAAGTAGGGCTGAAGGTTGTCCACATTGAAAACTAGGTTCAGACCAAGGAATGGTGGAATATTGAGCTCAAAGGAATTGTATTCGAAATCCTTGTTGATGGTGTATGGCCCATATCGGAGCAAGCAAAGGTTGCGGTGGGGTCCAACAAGGAACTCCTTCTGCAAATGTAGCCACACTTTGTCGCCCACCTGGAAGTTGTGTTGCACCCGATGATGATCATGTTGTTGCTTGTAATTAGAATTGGATCTGCCCAATATGTCATGAACATGTTGGAAAATGTGCTGGATGCGCTCAATAAAGTTGTTCGCCTTGGAAACTTCAGACTGGACATGAGCTGAATTAGCCTGAGTAGATGCAAATGGCATGGCTACATCAATGGGACATAGTGGCTGGAATCCCAAGCCCACCTGAAAGGGGCTGTCGTTGGTTGAGTTGTGGAGGGCCCAGTTATAGATATGTTTTACATAGGGGAGGCTCTCATCCCATGTACATGGATTCTTTGAGTTGTACATGCACAAAATGTGTACGATCATCCTGTTGACGACCTCTGTCTGGTCATCAGTTTGGGGATGGAATGTTGATGTAATTGTAACTTTGGAATGTATTCATATGTATTTCTTATGTATTGTAACCCGATGTTTATTCTGGGATGTATTGTAATGTATTTGGGTCATGTCATACCCTGATGTTTATTCCATGAAGTTTCTATAATGAGAAAGTCATGTCAAGTCATTGTGGGTAACCCTCCTATTGGTCAAGGGTTAAAGTCCCCATAGTTGTGGGGCCCTTGGGTTATTAGATTATCTTAGTGAAGTCGACCCTAAGTGATTCATTATAATTCAGGGCAATAGTCCCCACCATTGTGTTACCCTCCTATTGGTAAGAGGAGGCAAAGTCCCCACAAGTGGTGGGGCACTAGGGTTATTAGACACTCCTAGAGATGTCGGGTCTAGTAAGTAATTGTTAAGTGAGGCCGACATGTTGGAGTGCACTTCAAGTGAAAGAAAGAATATAAATAGAGAGTGAGCCTCTCTATTTATCTCACTTTCAACATGTGGAAATACCTAATCCCTGATTTTCAGGGATACAGCTGCAGCAATTCTGATTTTATTATTAGTTGACTACGTTAATTTAGGAATAAATAGATTCTAGAAAATTCCTGATATCTCTATTAGTTTGTTTCCTATTTCGTAGTTTCCTATATTTGTATTTGGCTAGCTTCCTGATTTTGTGGTAATTAGTATCTTGTTACCAAATATAGTGAAAGGAACTTTTCTTCCTTCCATTATATACAGACTATACATTGATCATTGAAAAAAAGAAGAGAATTAGTTTTCTTCTCTAAAAATCAACATGGTATCAAAGCTACCTCTGAACCATAGATAGATGAAAAAATACGGGATGACAATGGCTCAACAAAGTCAATCCTTCTCAGAAG
>LPNX010680651.1:466535-468693 GCA_001517045.1 Pseudotsuga menziesii | reverse complement strand
CTGGATCTCTTTCTGGATGGTTCATCATCCTCTGCAGCATGAGCATGATGTCTTCTTTGGCCTCGTCTCCCTTTGAAACTGGAACCTCCATACTCATGTAGGTGTTCAATCCATTTTATTCAGAGAGATCATATACTTCCAGGCTTGGAAGTTGTCAACTTCTACAATATTTTCACTAAGCTGATGTGATATATCATATTGAAATGAGAACCTCAAATGGAAATAGCAAAGGATTAGATCTTACCGATTTGAGGTGTCCGTCCTTGTCCCGGAGTTCGTTGATCTAGGGTATGTCACAGAAACCCTAATTTTCAAAAATTGGAATATTTCAGATCTTATTGGATGAACAGATAGATCTCTTCAAATGGAGCTGTCTAATGTACTCCTTTTCTGAAAACAGTGAAGGGAAACTCCCGGAACAGGAAGCCCTAATTTTCTGATTTCTTCTGCAGAAATGCCTGTTACTGTTTCTGTGATATCTCCGAAATTACTGATCCTCTGTGTCCGAGATTTCTCACTAAGGTAACCTCGCATGTCCCTGATCCAACACCGAAGGTTTCATCAGAATTTGTTTCTCCATTTGGGATTTATGATCCTTTTCCCAAGGTGACCTGTTACAGGACTGTTCAGAATAGTGAAGTTGTACGGCATGCCACGTGTCACTGGTTCATCTTCTGAGTCTGACCTTCGTAACACAGAAATTAAAGTCCGTGCCCTTTCTTGAACATCTTCAGGAATTCCATTTGGACCTCTGTAGCCCACGATATTGCAGATCTTCCCAGGTGTCCTGTTTATGGATGATTTCTGGAAGAGGATGGAACCCTAACTTGGAGAGATCATATCTCCCATAATATAGCAAAGCAGAGGCTGAAATTTGGACACAGTGTTCATCAGGATTATATCTTCGGCCCCTGCAATTTTCAGCTTCTGAGACTTTCCCAATCTTGGAATATAGCGACTGTACCAAAACTTATCAGTTTTAGTATTTAGGGTTTCTCCTAGCTCAAGGTCAAACTAGGGTTTGACTTTCCCGGAGTTTCACCCAACCAAATTTATTGATCCAGGTCTCTAAATTTAGGTTTTGATGAGGAGAACAATCCTATGCTGGTCTCACCCAAAAATTCCTCTTCTGTAGAAAGCCCTAATTTCCACATCAAAACTGAAAATGCTTGAAATTGAATTCTGCATCGACATAAAGATGCACCCTTCAATGGAGAGTCATCCTAGCATACTTTTGCTGAAAATCTGTGGAGGAAGATCCATAAAATAGGAAGCCCTAGTTCCTGTAGCTGCACAATGTCTTCTTCTCAGGTTAGCTCTGATACCATGTTAGTTTTTCAACATTTAAGCTAGCATTATGATAAGATCTTTTCACTGAGAGAATAACAAGCACAATAATCACATAAGCACATCACAAGAGACAAGAGACACAAATATTTTAGGAGGGGAAACCATAAATGGAGAAAACCCCTCAACTTCCTCTAAGATAGTATCACCACAAGATGTGATCCCAAAACAGTAAGATGACCTCCCAACACAACAGCAGCCTTCTGTCTTCTGTCAAGCCAAAGATTTCCTTCTCCAAAGGTGCGCCACACTTGAGAGAGCAAGTGATGTAATTCACAAGTTATAAATAGAGAGACTCTCACTCTCTATTTATATTCTTCGGTTGACTTGAAGTGCACTCAACCATGTAGGCTTAACTTATAATTAATTACTTGAGCCTACACCTTAATTAGTGTATAATAACCCAAGTGCCCCTAAACTGTCGGGACTTACCTAATGACTTGATATGACTTGTTTACATTATTAATCCTCCTGATCGGAACATCGGGGCATGACCACATGACTCAAATACATAATAGAAACATCCCGGAATAAACATCGGGTTACAATATATGAAATACATAGAAGAATACATTCCGAAGTTACATATACATCAACAAGAAGTCACCTCCCATCCTAAAACCTCAGCCACAGACAACAATGGAGGATCAGATGGAAATCTTCTACCCATTACGGGGCACAAACTCAATGGACAGAATTATCTTCAGTGGTCACAATCAGTAATGATGTTCATTTGCGGAAAGGAAAGAGACGACTACCTCACTGGAGTAGCAGTCCCACCAAGCAAAGAAGATCCGAAGTACAGAACATG
>LPNX010680651.1:354035-459035 GCA_001517045.1 Pseudotsuga menziesii | reverse complement strand
CTTTGCTACAAGGTTGATAAAGGATGACAAGCTCACAGATGGATGTGAGAATAACTTTTGAAAAAGGTCCAAATAGAGGATCTTGGTATCCAATGATCCTAGATGGATACTACTTGTCACTCCAGTACAGAATGTTTCAGTGCATAGAGTATAGCAGACAGAGGGAGTATGATGCTCCGCTTTAGAGGGAGTGACTGTAGAAGATCCTGAGGTTTGACATGGTATGATAGGATGGATAGATTACTGATGACTCTAGACTTTACTATGAGTAAATCGGATTCCAACCTTTGCTTCAAGGTTGAAGACGGAAGACTAGTGATGCTACTATTATGTGTCGATGCACTATTGTTCTAGGCATGGAGGTGTGGACAAGGGAAGTATGTAGTAGAGATCCTGAATAGGTTCAAGATGACGAACTGCATGACCACACCTATGGCATCGAACATGAAGCTATTAGGTGATGCTTCATCAGAGACGGTTGATGCTACAATGTATCGTCACATGATTGGGTCCTTGATGTACATGAGACCTAATATTTTCTTTGTTGTGAACATATTAAGACATGTTCACATGATGGTTACAAAGCATGTAGGGGTATAGTTTATTATGGGCTCAAGTATGATGTGAATCAGAAGATTAACCTACAGGGTTATGTTGATTCAGATTGGGTAGGAAATGCCATCGATAGGAAGAGCACTTCAGGGTGTTGCTTCAGTATGGGATCAGGTGTGATATATTGGTTTAGCAGGAAGCAATCCTATGTGGCACTGAGTATAGCTGAAGTAGAGTATGTTGCAGCTTGTTTAGCTAGTTGTGAGGCAGTATGGCTGCGGAAGCTACTATCTGATTTATTTGATCTCCAGATGGATGCTACTTGTATACATTGTGACAACTGGAGTTGCATGAAGTTGTCAGAGAATCTAGTTTTCTATGACAAGTCGAAGCACATCGACATCAAGCATCACTATATCAGGGATATGGTGTAGAGAGGAGTAGTGAAGCTCTAGTATGTTGTGATGGAGGAACAGATAGGTGATGTGTTGACGAAGCCATTGGCCAGAGTGAAGTTTGAGTACTTCAGGGAGAAGCTTGGTGTTCTCCAGATCGAGGTTTCCTCCAAGGGAAAGTGATGAGTCCCAAAGCCATTTTAACAAGCAGGTCAGATGTAAGGGCTGAGCCATTCTGTCATGGTGAGAGGATTTAGTTCCTTCCATGGCAGATATGAGTGCTGAGATCCAAAGCCATTCGGAGGAGTAGGTCACATGTAAGGGCTGAGCCATTCTATCATGGTGAGAGGATTTGGTTCCTTTCATGTCAGATATGAGTGATGATTGCCATTCTGGGAATGGAGGTACCTGGTCAGTTACCAGGAACACTCAGTCTGGGATAGAGAGAGCCATTCTGATGAGTAGGTCAGATGTAAGGGCTGAACCATTCTGTCATGGCTAAAGGATTAGGTTCCTCCCATGTTAGATGTGAGTGTTGGCCATTCTTTCAAGTAGGAAAGATGTAACAGAAACTGCCACTCTTTGGGAGAGTGGAGGAACCTGTTCCATTACTAGGTAGCTCAGTTTGGGACTGGGGGCCTTTCTGACGAGGGTGAAGGATTTGGTTCCTTCCAGGTCAGATGTGAGTGCAGGCCATTCTGTCATGGTGAGAGGATTCAGTTCCTTCCATGTCAGATGTAAGTGCAGACCATTCTGTCATGGTGAGAGGATTCAATTCCTTCCATGTCAGATTTAAGTGCAGGCCATTCTGTCATGGTGAGAGGATTCAATTCCTACCATGTCAGATGTAAGTGCGGGCCATTCTATCATGGTGAGAGGATTCAGTTCCTTCCATGACAGATGTGAGTGCTAGGCCTTTCTGACGAGTAGGTTAGATGTGAGTGTTGGGCATGCCTTTCTGATGAGTAGGTCAGATGTAAGTGCTAGGCACGCCTTTCTAATGAGTAGGTCAGATGTAAGTACTAGGAAAAGACCTACCTGATGGCTAGGCCTACAACCAACATGAAATAAGGCTGGCTTTGTAGAACTTCCTATGACGAGATAACACACATGATGATGACTAGATGAGATCCAGATCGAGCTATGATCCAGATCCAGTTATGATGACTCCGAGAGATCCAGATCGAGTGATGATCCAGATCTAGCAGTGATGATCCAGATCGAGTGATGATCCAGATCTAGTCCAGTGATGTTCCAGATTGAGTATGATCCGGTGATGATGTTCCAGATCGAGTATGATCTAGTGACGATGTTCCAAATCGAGTATGATCCGGTGACGATGTTCCAGATCAAGTATGATCCAGTGACGATGTTCCAGATCAAGTATGATCCAGTGACGATGTTCTAGATCGAGTATGATCCAATGATGATGTTCCAAATTGAGTATGATCCAGTGACGATGATCTAGATCGAGTGATGATTTAGATCCAAATGAAATATAACTTGAAGACGAAGATGAATTGAATATGATGAGGACTTGACGATGAACCAGATGATACAGAGAAGAAGACTTGTGCCAATAAATTGTGTTGAGAGAATACCTTCCTAGTTAAGAGGGAGTGTTGATGTAATTGTAACTTTAGAATGTATTCATCCGTATTTCTTATGTATTGTAACCCGATGTTTATTCCGGGATGTATTGTAATGTATTTGAGTCATGTCATACCTCGATGTTTATTCTGGGAAGTTTCTATAATGAGAAAGTCATGTCAAGTCATTGTGGGTAATCGTCCTATTGGTAAAGGGTTAAAGTCCCCACAGTTGTGGGGCCCTTGGGTTATTAGACTATCCTAGTGAAGTCAACCCTAGGTGAGTCATCGTAAGTCAGGGAAATAGTCCCCACCATTGTGTTACCCTCCTATTGGTCAAGGGAGGCAAAGTTNAGGGTTATTAGACACTCCTAGAGATGTCGGCTCTAGTAAGTAATTGTTAAGTGAGGCCGACATGTTGGAGTGCACTTCAAGTGAATGAAAGAATATAAATATAGAGTGAGCCTCTCTATTTATCTCACTTGCAACACACACACTCACTCATTGGGGTGCATGAGTGAGAGAGGATAAGCTCTCTCAGTGTGTGAGAGAGAGACTGCTTCTATCGGGAGATCATCTTACTATTTTCTGGTTTTAACTTTGGTGTTGATTCTATATTTGAGGAAGTTGCAGGGTTTTCCCCTTTATGGTTTCCCCGAGGAAAATTCTTTGTGTCTCTTTTCTCTTGTGTTGTGCTTGTGTTTTACTACTATGCATGTTATTCTCTCAGTTAAAGATATTAATATCATAATGCTAGCTTGAATGATGAAAAACTAACATGGAAAGCTATGGACTTTGTGAGCTTGGTGTCTAGCATTGACCATAGGCTAGACTAGAATGTACTAAGGAACCTGATGTCCCGATATGAGATTATAGACTGTGGGATCCCAAATTGTACCCACACTCATTCAAAGAAGAGTTTAGTAGTGGCTTCTGTTATGATATTCTTCTTCCAGGCCGCCATTATGGCCATCTTTGAGAATCTGTCGACGACCATGAACACATAGTAATTTTCGTGCTTAGTAGAAGGAAGGACCGGCATGTAATCCATGGAGATGGATTCCCAAGGTCGACTAGGGGTAGGCAACGGAGTATAGAGGCCTTGCTTCTTGATGGACAGTTTGGAAATGGCATAGGAAGTGCAAGATCAGATGTACTTCCCGATTTCCTCTCGAAGGTTTGGCCAATTGAAATACTTCTGCAGTACTGCCACTATTTTCTCGACCCCAAAATTCCCAGCGACCTGACTGTAGTGTGCTTCCAAAATCATCTTGGCATGCTCGCTTAAAGGAACACAAAGGTGTCCCATGTGACATAGTAGTGCATCCTGGAGGTGAAAATTTGGAACTTGGTTTCCCTACAAGAGCGTCATGTATGTGTGGCTGAATTTTGGATCTCGCTTGTAGAGAAGCAGCTAATCATAAGTCTTGTGCCCACAAGAGTTGAGCATGGTGGTTATCACCATGATCGATGTTCGGCTAAGGTAGTATGAAACATTATTGGTACTTCCGTTCTTGTACTTGATGTTCAAATTAAATTGTTGTAGATATGTGGACCACTTCTGATGGTGATCATTTTGTAACTTCCCTTGTGTTTGTATGAACTGCAGGGTTTGGTGGTCTGTGTGAATGATCGTTTCCTTCCCCAAAATGTAATGCTTCCATTGTCGGTAAGCCTTTATAATGGAATACATCTCTTTGTCATAAGTGGGATATTTACGGACTGTGTCAGACACTGTCTCACTATGATATTCCAATGGATGTCCTTGTTGAGTAAGGACTGCCCCAATAGCATAGTCAGAGGCATCTGTCTTGATCTCAAAAGGTTGTTGCAAGTCTGGTAATGTGAACACTGGGGGACAACAGAGGCGATGTTTCAATTCTGCAAATGCCTTCTGTTGATTTTTTGACCAAAATAATTTTGTTTTCGCTCCTCCCTTGGTGAATTTTCTCAAGGTCCAAGTGATATGAGAGAATCCCAACATGAACCTGCAGTAGAAATTAGCAAGACCCAAAAAGCTACAAAGCTCTGTTAGAGTAGTTGGTGTTGGCCAATCCCGAATGACTTGGATCTTGGTTGGATCCACATGTACCCCACACTTGTCAGTAATGTATCCTAGATACTGAACCTAGGTCATGCCAAAAGTGCACTTGTCCAAATTGGTACACAACTTGTGCTTCCGTAGCGTTTGGAGGACCTGTCGGATGTGTTGCAGGTGCTCTTCCCAATTCTGGCTAAAAATCAGGATGTCATGTAAGTACACTACTACAAATGAGTTGGTGAATGGCCCAAATATGTCATCCATCAGTCTCATGAAGGTTGCGGGTGCATTCGTCAACCCGAAATGCATGACCAACCATTTGAAAAGGCCCTCCTTGGATTTGAAGGCAGTCTTTCGCACATCAGTCAGTTCGATTGGTACCTGGTGATACCTAGAATTTAAGTCCATCTTGATAAAATATTTCACCCCTTTAAGCTGGTCTAGGAGGTCATCAATCCATGGGATTGGGTGCCTATTCCAGACAATGATCTTGTTTAGCGCTCGATAGTCAATACAGAGTCTCCAAGTCCCAACCTTCTTCTGTACCAACGTGATCGGTCTCCCACAAGGCGATGAACTTACCCAGATGTGACCCTTCTGCAGCAGCTCTTGAATTTTCCTATTGATTTCATCATTCTTAGGATAGAGCATCGATACATCGGTCCATTAGATAGTGGCACACTTGGGGTTAGATCGATGGGGTGCTTGACCTAATAGTGTAGAGGCACCCCTGTGGGTGAGGTGAATATGTTCGTGTACACCTCCATGACCTTGTCCATTTACTATTTGTCATGTGGAGGGGCCCTATCTGGAGGTCATGGCCATGATATTCTTCTTTCCATGAGGGTGGATCATCAAGAAAATAAATTTCTCGGCTTTGGAAATGAGCTTACTGCACTGTTTTGTAGTAACCAAAGAGATAGTGACAAGAGGTGGTACCTCTAGTATCCTGTACAACTTATTTCCCAATGTAATAATAACAACGCGAGGCTAGGACTCATACACAACATGTTGCTTCCATAAGTATGGTTGAAATAATAATACATCACAAACATTAAGAGGATAAATATCACATAATACCTCATTGGTGAAGGGTTTGATGTTGTAGGGAAGGCATCACTGTTGGCTGACGTGGAGATCTCGTCCTTGGTGAAGGCACCCGATGGTGTACGGCTGTAGGTGTGTTGTGATCGGCAAGCCCAACCTCTTCATGACCTCTACTAAAATGAGGTTATTTTTTCTCCCACTTTCAACAATGAACTGTAGTGGGGAACCCTTTACCTACACTAGGAATGGAAAAGATGCTCCTCCTCCTCTAAATATTCTGGTTCTTCCTTTTGGATCTTCGTGGTGGAAATGGTGGCATTGGGCTCTGCATTGATAATCTTCTTCCCTATGTCATTCCCCTTCTCGGGTTTTCATTCAATGTCAAAGTATGCATTTGATTCAGAAGCCTTTATCTCGGCCACTAGTGTCTGCATGGCTCGACACTCACTTGTGTTGTGAGTGGGGCTCTTATGGAACTTGCAACACTTTCCCACTTCCTTCTTTGGCTTCGCAGTGTTTCTCTTTGCTTGCAGATTTGGAAAGTTGTCTTGAGTCACCATGCCTTGGCTGTGTCCTTGGTTGTGTGGTTTGGGGGCACCTTTCTCTTTCTTCTGATTCGCAAATCCAAAGTCTCATCTTTTCTCTTTGAATTTTTGCTCAATTTTGGCAGCATACTGGTATGCCGTACCAAGCAAGGAGATGTGAAGGAACTCCATTTCCTCTTGAATGTATCTGTGTAGAAAAATGTGGTACTTCAGCACCAAATGTTTCTCTCAATATTTGACACCCAACTTGGTGTGCAGGGTATGGAATAGATTTGTCAGCTCATGCACATCTTGATCTCTTTGCTGCCGCAATGTAGTCCATTGTATGTACTTGGCCTCATAGCTCCACATGGGATAATATTGTCCCTTTATGGCATCTTGAAAAGAATTCCAAGTGGGTAAAACCAAGAACAGAGAGGGTTCCTCCTCATTCTTTTTCTCACAGTAGGTTTCCCACCAATCCTTGACATGGGGGGCAGCATTGAGTAGTGAAAAAGTAATCTTTTCCCAGTCGGAAAAGTCTTGAAATGAGAAATATCCTTCTAATAGATTCAACCATCTATCTACGGTGTCTACATCTATTCGGCCATCAAATATGGGAATGTTGAAGTTTACTTGTACCTTAAAAGGGGTTGTACCTATAGAGTGGCTACTAGATGCAGATGCACCGCCAATGGGAAGTTGTTGAAGGATTTGGGCGAAGTTATCTATCATCATGTTCCTTTGTTTTTCAAGGGCCTCCTCGAGCAAAATTTTGATAGGATATTCTATGCCCTCATCTTTATTTTCATCCCCAATGGGTGTCATTGGGATTTGTGAGGCTAATCTTGCAAAGGTTCAACCAAATCGAGCCCTAACTCTTTATACCCTGCCCTCGTTGGGGACATGCAAAGAAGGACCGAGAAAGAGAAGATTTCTCTGATACCACTGATCCAGATTTATGTAGGAACACAAAAAAATATATAAATAAACATAGAAACATATATGCAGTGGAAATAACACTTCATTTCAGTAATCAAAGAACTGAAACTTGTTTACATACATAATGGAAATAAACTAGCTAGAGTGTTGGTAGCTTATCTCTAAGAAGAGATGTGGCGACTACATGCCTCTAAAATCTGTGTTACAATGAGGCTCAAAGGTCTATATATTATTGAGAAACAATGGAAACCCTACACATCCAAAAACCTAACCCTAGGAGGTAAAACGCCAGAATGTGGGCCCCGTTGGGTAACTTGGTACATCAATTTCTTGGGGTCGTAACTTTGGCATACTGCCTCCGTTTGAAATGGATGATACATCATTATAAATATCTATTAAATGAATATATCCATAAACAAAAAATAACGAGTTTAAAATGGAATCATATATGCTTGACCATTCGATGCCGAAAAAACATCGTTTAGGGCCTCAAAACAGCTCCGAAAGTTTAGGTCCCGAAAACTGCCAAAAATAGTAAATTGTGCTACAATTAAGGAAACTCGAAAACTGAAAGAAATGATGCTGGGGGTCCAAGTAGAATAGGTGGGTGGCCACCAATATCCTCCTGGATCATACAATGGCCTTAGTATTTGTTTCAATACTTGGTTGTGCTGTTCGTATTACTTCTCTTTCATTTTTATCTTCTTTTTCCTTCTCCAAAATCAATTGTTTCTCATTTAAAGCATCAATATTTGCACTAAGGAAACTTCTTTACTTTTCTGATTGATTTTTCTCTTCAATAAGGTTTAATAATTTTTCTTTGTAATCATTCAATTCCTGAGAAAACAATTCTTTTTATTTTTCCAACTTTGTTAATTCAAAGGCTTGAATTAACTCTGTTGCTTGAATTTTCAATTTATTCTTAAGCAACTAGATAGTTCTTTCCTTCTCAGCCAAATTTTTTTGTGTTGCTTTCCCTTTATCAACCTCACTACCCATAGTCAACAGATCCCCCTGAGGTTTTTTAATCTATTTCCGATTCCCTTTGTTTTATACATTTTCTATCTTAGACACTATGGATTGCAGTTTTGAAACCTTTGGAGTAGCTTTCATTTATTTAGTATAAATGACTTCCCCAGTTTGTTCATGTTGATGAATCATATGAGGTATTGGGATGTCTTTCAAGTTCAATCTCATCTCAACAATTCTATTCATGGTATCCATTGCTAGATTCAAGTTATTGCACATGATTTTTAACAGTAACTAATGAAACCTCCTTGTTTGAAATATTCCTGGCCTCTTAGTACATATTCAAGGATTCTTTTGAAAAAATATCCTTATCTTTCTTATATTTATCATACATGTCATTTGTTGATTTGAACCTGTCACTTGATGCTTCCCGCACTTCCAAAAAATTCATATTCCTTGATTTCAAAGGCTGGTCCTTTGACTTTTTCCTTATTTTTCTTACTTTGAGACTCAATTATTTCTCCCTCTAATTCATTTTGTTTCCCTTTTGTGTGCCTCTAAGTGTTGATATTCAATCTCCATAACTTCTGAATGAGTCCTTTTACCAATTAATTCCACGTTACTTGGAGTTGGAATTATAATTGCAATTGATTTCACTATGGCTAATAGATTATCCTGTAAAGTTTTAGTATCCTCCATCTCTGATTGATAATCCAACCAATTAGCCTTTTCATCTAATTCCTCCACCATCTGGTGTTCAAATGCATTATTCTTATTTATCTTCCTCGTATGAGAAATAATGTGATGCGGATCATAATTCACTGGAGTATCCTTCTTAAAATTCATTTCCTACAGAAGACCTTCAACCACAGGGAGTGTATCCTTATTTTTTTTATGATAAATGGTCTAGTTTTCCATGGAAATTTAATCTCATAAGATTTCCTAAAATTTATAAAGTGCTCATTTTCTACAATCCGCTTCTGTCTAATTAACTCCAAATAAAAATTCCTAGGTTTCAAGAATGCTGGTAAGATGTATGGTTCATGGAAAAACCATAAAACATGATTACAATGCGTTACTTCAGTAAAAACCAGTCTCCCATTCTTCTGTCAAGAACAAACTGCATTACTTCCTACATATCTGAAAAAACTCTAGGAAATGTATTCTGAAAAATCAGTCTATAAATATCTTCCATTATGAGGTTCATATAACTAAAAATATTATTGTTGATTTATGCAATAAGCACCATCTCTGGAAATTGTATATTTTCCTCATTAAAAAAAAAAAAAATCCTAACCAAATAGGGCTGGAATCTAAAATTCTTGGTTGTGCGGAAATTTACCAGCTGAGAATGAATATTTGTAGCCAGGAATTCATCATATTTAAGACAAGGTAACTGCTGGGACTGTAACTCTAGTTCACTCATGATCATTTTAAACATCAAACCTAGTAGCGATTATGGGATAAATCTATTTTGCATCCAAACCTAAAAACTGAATTAACATGGAAATGACTAGTTGGGATTCCTCATTTAACAAGCTAATATCAAGGGGAAAAGTTTGATTTACATGGGACACACAATTTTAAAACATTTAGAAAAACAAAATTGTTTCTCCTCAATGGGGGAAAGTCTGAATTGTTGAATTAGGTCTTATTCAACAAATTATTCCTGGTTCAAGGTGAATGACGATGTGACTTAGGGAATATCTGATAACAAGGGAATTTATACGGAAAATTATTTTAGTTTTAGCAGGATCCATTATCACTCTCTCAAAGGAAGAATAATTTGATGCGCACCATGCAATGAAGTTAGGGAAGTTAAGGGTTTGTTCAGGGCATAAATAGTGGAATTGGGACTGATATACACAATGAAAGTCTGTGCCTTGGTCTTTAAAGGCCTGTAATTTATCTTTCAGTTGATGGATGAGACAAAAAGATAGAATAGTATCAAAAAAATCACCATCCCTATCTTAAAATATTTCCTTGAGTTTCTGAAATTCTAGGGGAAATGCTTCAACTTACCATCCGCTCTCCATTTTCAATAACAATTAGTGGGTTTATACATGGCCTACTTAGCTGATTGGTAGATGGAAAGTTATTTGTCTAAGTTGGATTCGTCCACGCATAGACACATTCTTTCTCCAATGCAAAAAATACGAAGACCTTGAACACATTCCCCTTTCCTTTATAATACTCCCTCATTGGTGTTTTCAGAATCAGGAGGAGTCGTTTTCTCCTACCACTTTTCTCCCAGTGGAATACTTCTCCTCCTTCCACGTAGAAGGAAGTAAAAATTCCTATGGGTCGATATTCATTGATTTCCCATGAATGTTGTAGGAGATAAATGTTTTTCAAACGTAGATATGATCCATCTCTCATCTCAGGTCCTCAATATTTGACCCCATTTAACCTCTGCCTTTGACATGTCACTGCTTGTTGATCCTTTTTCCCGTCGCACATATTACCCCAATGGATTACTTATCCACCCTTGATCTGCTTTCTCTCCATCACAATACATTGATTAAATCAGTACTTTAACCCTTACCTTTCCATTCTACTACTCCCCTATCTCTCCTTATAGTATGCAACCTTCCCCATCGAATCGTACACCCACCATCGATATTACTTATCCCTTTATTTCCACTGTAGATCTAATATGGTTGTTAACATTTTTTGTCAATCATTAACTTGATATTTCATCTTGTAACTTTCAGTAGCAGGTCCCATTCTCATTGTTGATCTCTTCGCTCGAAATATGTTAATGGTCAATATTTTTCCACTTATACCATGAGATATTTTTTCATCCCTTTAGCCACTTTAAAATTTTTATCTCATAGTTTCACAGGAAAAATGAAAACAATAGTCTTTATTTTTCCTCCATTTAACCACCCATGGTCACATTAGACAAGCTCAAAAAATTTTAAGCTTTTTATTGGGACTTAAGCCCCTCTTCTCCCCTATAAACCAAATAAATGATAACAACTAGATCCAAATGGGGATGCTATCCTCCCTATGAGTTAGAAAAGAACCCATAGACTAGTGCCAATACAATTCTCTATAAAAATTATAACTTCAAAAATAAAATGACAATTCTCCTCTCTTTTTCTTTTTTTTTCTGTTAAATAAAACAAAGAAAAATGGAAAACCTAAATATCTTAGGTCCTTCTCTTTAGGATTAAAATTTATTAACCTTCCATCTGTACTCATATTCCAATCAAATAAAATATATACAACTAATGTACAAAGTGCCTTCATCTTCAGGACAAATGATTTTTCAGAAATATTCCATTAACATGGCCTCCTTTTAGTTGAACCCCATTTTGATTTTGTAGAATAAAAGAGTTATCTCCCCTGTATGCAGAAATGATATAGAGACCTTTCCATAAATGATCAAATTTACCATGTTTGTCCTCCTTCTCATATGCCACTTCAAAACCAAATCAACCTGAAACTACTCTTCTTTTACCCTCCTATCAAAATTTATTTTCATCTTTTCTTGATGGACCTATACCTTATCATACACTTTATCTCTTAACTCATTTATCTCAATTATTTGATTTATTCTCCTCTTCATATGATTTGGTTCTTCATCTTTCTCTTGCAATAACTTCGTCACTGGTAAACCCAAGGATACTAGAAATATCACTTCTTCTCCATATACCAACTGAACATGTGACACACCAATAGCTCTTTTAGTACTTAACCTACCTTCCCATAAAGTATATTTTAGCTTAGTGTTCAATCCTCTTTTATTTTCTTCCAAAAATTTATTTATTATCCTTACCAAACTTTTGTTTGATGAGTCAACAAGATCATTCCCTTTGGGCTAGTATGATGTAGAATGATTTAGACCAATGTGGTACTTGCGGCAAAAATTGATCATTTTCTTTGATTTGAAATCCTGTGCATTATTTGTCACAAGTATTCTGGGACATCCAAATCTTGACAGAATATTATTCTCTAGGAAATCAATAATAACAACATATGTGGCCCTTCTAGTTGGTATTTCTTCAATACATTTGGTGAAATAATTAGTAGAATTCAGGATCCATTTATGTTGACCAGAATATTTTTGATTTATTTCTCCAACAAAATCCAAGACCCATTGCTAAAATGGCGCTTCTACCGAAATTGGATTGATAGGTAAAGGCATTAACTTTCTCTTACCATAAAATTTTTGACACTCATGGCAAGTTGTAACCTCCTTGTACACATCATAAAACATTGTGGGCCAATATGAACCTGGTCTCAATATTTTATTAGCAGTTTCCTTCCATGAATGATGTCCTCCACATACCCCTTGATAAAATTCCATCATAGTATAATGATCTTCATTTTCCAGTAAAAAATTCAAAAAAATACCTCCCAGGTCCTTCCAATATAAGTACTGGTTCAAATTGCAGAATTTGGATGCTTTTAACTTTGCTAATATGGATTTGGTTTTTCTCAACTCTATGGGTGCTTGTAAATTCTGGAAAACATATACAATGTTGTTGTACCAAGGAGAAAAAGTGAAGTCTTTGATTACATGTAATCCTGAATCCAACCCATTTGAGACATTAGACATGAAATTCAAATACAAGGATTCATAATTACAATTTGTCATCAAATTGTCCAATCCTTTTCCTTTCACCAATTTGGTAGGCTTGATATCCAAATCATATTCCAACAATATTACAATCCATTTTTCTCTTTTCTCTTTTGGATAAGGATTAGTAAGAATATTCTTCACAACATTGTTAGGATCATAACCAATGATATGATAATGTAGAATATAAACCCTAAAATCATTCAAAGATTTAATCAATGCATAATCCTTTTCTCCATTATATCATATTTCAGTTCTGAATCTCTCAATATATTGTTGAAAAATTCAAATTGGTTGTTTCTCATTCTGTTGGTTTTTTGTAATAGCACTCTAGCTATAGTATGATCAGAAGGAAAAGAGAAAATAATAAAATCCTTCGAAAAAATAGGACCGGCTAAGACGAGAGCTCCCACTATTGCTTTCTTAATGTATTTGAAAGAATTTTAGCTTCAATGGTCCATTTGATGTCAGAATCCTTTCTTAGCATATTATTGACACTCCTCAGAACGTTTACAAAATTGGGAATGAATCTTCTCAAAAAATTAACTTGACTAATGAATGATTATTTTTTTTTTTAATTCCTTGGTAAGTCAACTTTCAAATTGGACTTCACCCTATTAGGATCAATTGTTATCCCATCCTTTGAAATTATATGGCCCAACAATTTCCCTTCCTTCATAGCAAAATTAGATTTTCTGGGATTAAAGAAACACCAAATTTTATGCACTTTAAAAATACATGTTCCAAATGTTTCATATGGTCCCTGTCGGATTTTGAAAATACTGTTATATCATTTATGTACACCACAAAAAAATTATCCTTCTCCTCATAAAACATGCTATCCATTGCTCTTTGGAATGTTTCCCCTGCATTCATTAACCCAAATGACACCTTGGCATACATAAAGGTTCCTCAAACTGTAGTGAATGTTGTTTTTTCCTTATATTCAGGATGAACCTTTATTTGATTATACCCTGAGAAACCATTCATTATTGAAATTATTTCTGCACCAACAACGTTTTTCAAAATATGGTCCATTTTGGGCAAGGGGTAATTATCCTTTAAAGATACTTTATTGAGATTCCTAAATCCACACACAATCTTATCTCCCCATTATTTTTCCTAACATGTACTAAATTAGCTACCCATTTTGAAAATATGAGAGTAACTATGATTTTGGCATTGAATAGTTTCTTTATCTCTTTCTCAATTAAAGGGAAGAACATAGGATTGATCCTTATGAGTTTCTACTTGAAAGGTTTTTCTCCTGGTTTTGCTGGAATTCTGTGTTGTATAATAGAAGTATCATACTCTTTTAGATCTTCATAACTCTAGGAAAATACATTAGTATATTCTTTATCAATTCAATATATTTTTTCTTCTCATCTATGGGCAAATTTTTTGAAAGTTTTATTACTTTAGGATCATCCTTCGTTCCAATATTTTGATCTTCAATATCATCCTCATTAGGTTGTACATTATGGTTTTGGGATATATCGTTATTATAAATCAACTTCTCTAAAGGTATAATTCCCTCAGGGATGAAATTATTCTTGAGCTGGATAATATCCTTACCTCCAATCATAATTTTCAAATGCTTATGTTCTTCATCTGGTTCTACAAACTCTATATCCTCCTAAGAAATATTCAAATTTCAATTTTCTTGGTCAAGGACTATGTTGGAAGACTTATCTGACATCTCTAATATTATCTTTATATCTAAATCACATTCAAAAACTTTCCAATACTTAGATTTTTTAGGGATGGGATGTCTATTTACAACTGCAAATTTATTCTTTTTATTTGAATAGATAGGAATCTTAAAGTTTCCAGCAGTAGTGGCCAAAGAATCAGCTATCTTGTTTTGTATTCTGGGAATTACCATCACCCTTTGTTCATTGAAAACATTTCCAAGCATATCCCAACCCTCATTCCTGTAAGCCCTCATTTTGGGATGCTTGTTCTGGTAACTTCCATTCACTTGGTTTATAAACAACTTTGAGTCCCCATAAATATATATCAATTTGCTTTTAATTCCTTCAAGGAATTTAATCCTAACAACTGAACTTTGTATTCTTATACATTATTTGTACATTCAAATATCAATTTAAAATAATACACCTTAACATATTTGTCTGGAGAAATAATCCAAAAAACTGCACCAACTCCTTCCTTACTTATTGATCCATCAAAGTACACAGACCATACCCCTTCATCTCTATGTTTCTATTCCATAGCCTCATTTATTTTAGAAAATTCTTTACCTTCCTTCTGTTCAGTTACTATTGGTAGGTTTTCTTCAATTGAAAATTTTTCTTCAGTATGAAAATCATTGTAGAAAATTGAAGACCCCAAATCAGTATCAACATCATATATAGGGTGATTATCAGGCTTAGCTTGACTGCTTACCACATATGCCAATCTATTTTCTCTGTATAATCTTCTTTGCTCACCAAAAAATGGAATTGTTGCATAAGACATATCCATTTGTAAGGTTCCTTTTAGCTTCGAATCCCAAGACCTAGATAACAACATAGTAAACGTAGGAGGAATGTTAGCCACCACCACATCCATGATAATAATTTAGGTGTCTTTAGGGAGGAAACCCGAGGTATGAGGTGATCCTTGATTGAATCAGCAATAATCCTCTTAGCAATGACCAATTTCCTTTTGTGTAAGGCCTTAGCCTCATCTCGTTCTGGAATTGGAACCTCTCCACTTATGTAGGAGTCTAATTCATTTTCTTCTAGGATAAGGGAGATCATATACTTGTAGGCTCAGAAGTTGTCATATCCCTCAAGTTTTTCATCAATATTGGTATGAAGATACATCTTAACAGAGAACCTCAAATGGAAATACAAAATATTTAGATCTTACAAGTTTAAGATGTCTGAATTGGATCTGGAGCTGAATTTATCTAGAGCTGGTTTTCTGGTTCAGGAGAAGATTTAGGGTTTGAATTTCTCAGAGTTATGTCCAACCAAAAATTTTATTTTTATATCTAAACTTCAATTTTTGGGAGGAGATCAATCTTGGCCTAGGCTCACTCGAAAATTCCACTTCTGTGGAAATCCCTAATTTCCTGCAGTTGTGTCGGGTCAAAAATTGAAAATGCTCAGAATTTTATTTTGCTTCGACATAAAGATGCCCCCTAGAGAGGAGAGTCATCCTAGCCTCCTTTTACTGATAATATGTGGAGGGAGATCCAAAAAGTAGGAAGCCCTAGCTTCAGCAGCTGCATAGTTTCTTCTTCTCAGGTTAGCTCTGATACCATGTTATATTTTTATCTATTTCAACAATATGATCTCAGGATCTTAACCGAGAGAATAAAAAGTACAACAATCAATCACAAGAGGCAATGAACACAAATATTTTCCTTGGGGAAACCATAAAGGAGAAAACCCCACAACTTCCTCAGAGATAGAATGAGCACCAAAAGGAAAACCCAAAGATACAAAGATGATTTCTCGATAGCAGTTGTCTCTCTCTCTCTTGTCCCAGCTTCTTCTCTCTCTCAGTTATGCGCTAAAACTGAGTGTGAGTGTTTATGTGATAAATAGAAAGAATCACTTTCTATTTATACTAGTTTTTGACTTGACTTTAACTCAGCAGGGCCGAATTCTCTAGGAGAGTCTAATAACCCTAGTTCCCCACAACTGCGGGGACTTTGACCCTTGAACAATAAGAAGGGACACCCTTAATGAATTTACATAAATTAATTACATTATTTATTCTCCCGATAGGAAAATCAAGGACTGACATGACATGATTACATTACTGATACTCCCAATAGGAACATTGGGGTACAATACATAATATATACATGTGAATACATTCTGAAGTTACAAATACATCAACACTCCCTCTTATCTAGGACAATATGCTATAGACACAATTATCAGCACAAGTCTTCATCAATGAATCAAATTTGGGTCATCATCAAGTCTAGATCATCATCAATTATGGATCGTCACTGGATCATCATCAAGTCTGGATAATCATCAAGTTTGGCTCATCACTGGATCATCATCAAGTCTTCTTCCATCTTGAACAAATGGTGCTATCTATAAATTCTAATCATCACAAAAAGTTCTACAGAGCCATCCCTTTTTCATGCTGGTTGTAGGCCTAGCCTCCATGTAGTTCTTCATCTTCTTTAGCATTTATATCTGACCATGGGAGGAACACATTGAAGAACCATGTTATAAAATCCCGGCACTCACATCTGACCATGGGAGGAACACATTCAAGAACCATGTTAGAAAGGCCCAGCACTTGTATTCACCAACATGATAGGATGCACCTACTATGATCTATAAAAAGGCCCAACACTTACAATCACCAACATGGTAAGACACACCTACTACCATTTGTGAAAAGGCCTAGCACTTACAATCATCATCATGGTAGGACAAGCCTACTACCATCTGTGAAAAGGACAAGCTCTTACAACCATCACCATGATAGGGCACACCTACTATCATATGTGGAAAGGCCCTGCACTTACAACTGATCATGTGGGAGCCAATCCCATAGTCATCTCAGAATGGCTCTGTACTTACATCTGATCATGTGGGATCCAATCCCACAGTCATATCAGAATGGCTCTACACTTACATCTGATCATA
Source organism: Pseudotsuga menziesii (assembly GCA_001517045.1). Lineage (NCBI taxonomy): Eukaryota > Viridiplantae > Streptophyta > Pinopsida > Pinales > Pinaceae > Pseudotsuga > Pseudotsuga menziesii. The sequence continues at coordinate 441,760 of LPNX010680651.1, read as the reverse complement.
TGGGAGCTAATCCCATAGTCATATCAGAATGGCTCTCCACTTACATCTGATCATGTGGGATCCAATCCCACAGTCATATCAGAATGGCTCTACACTTGCATCTGATGATGTGGGAGCCAATCCCACAGTCATATTAGAATGGCTCTGCACTTACATCCGACCATGGAAGGAACCAATCCTACCATGTCAGAAAGGCTCTCGGACTCATCGCTTCCCCTTGGAAGGAACCTTGATATGGAGAACACTAAGATTCTCCCTGAAGTACTCAAACTTCACTATAGCTAATGGCTTGGTCAACACATCAGCTATCTATTCTTCTGTTGCAACATATTGGAGCTTTACTGCTCCTCTTTGCACCATATCCCTAATATAGTAATATTTGATCTCGATATGCTTTGACTTGTCATGGAACACTGGGTTCTCTGACAACTTCACACAACTCTAGTTGTCACAATATATACAAGTAGCATCCAAATGGAGATCAAACAGGTCACATAGTAGCTTCCTCAGCCACACTACCTCAAAACTAGCCGAACAAGCTGCAACATACTTTTCTTCAAATGTGCTTAGTGCCACATAGGATTGCTTCCTACTAAACCAAGAGATCACACCTGATACCATACTGAAGCAGCACCCTGAAGTGCTCTTCCTATCAATGGCACTTCCTACACAATATGAATCCACATAACCTTTCAGGTTAATATTCTGATTTGCCTCATACTTGAGCCCATAATCAATTGTACCCTTCAGGTACCTTAGAATATGCTTTGCAATAATCAAGTGAACATGTATAAGATCTGTCAGGAATTGGCTCAATGTGTTTATAGCAAAGGAAATATCCGGTCTTGTGTTTGTCAGGTACATCAAGGACCCAATCATCTAACGATACATCATAGTTTCAAGCAACTCAAATGAAGCATCACTCAATAGCTTCAGGTTCAATTACATAGGTGTGGTCATGGCCTTGCATTCCATCATCCCGAAACTCTTTAGGATCTCTACTGCATACTTCCCTTGTTCTAGGGATATTCCATTTGCATTCTTCCACACCTCCATGCCTAGAAAGTAATGCATTGTACCCAAGTCCTTCATCTCGAAATCAACAACCAACTTCCTCTTTATGTCTATAATCAATCCATCTGCACCTATTAAAAATAGGTCATCTACATATAGTACGAGGATCATCGGGTTCCCTTATTCAACCTTGTAGTAAAGGTTGGAATCTGCTTTACTCTTGGTAAATACCAAGCTAGTCAGGAAGCTATAAATTCTATCGTACCATGTCCTTGGTGCCTGTTTCAAACCGTACATGGCTTTCTTCAATTTGCACACATGAGTCTCCCTGTCATGTGTCTCAAAACTGAGTGGCTGCTCCACATCACTTCCTCTTCTACTACACCATTCAAGAAAGCAGTGTTGACATCCATCTGGTGTACCTTCCATTTCATGACTGCAGCCAAATATGTACTGATCTGACGGAAGTGTGTCTGGCTGCAGGTGCAAAAGTATCTTCATAATCTATTCCTTTTTTCTTGAAGAAGCCATGAGCCACAAATATTGCTTTATATTTCTCTATTCTACCATCTGCAGCATGCTTGATCTTGTAGATCCATTTGGAAGTCACAATAGACTTCCCTTCTGGTCTTGGGAAAACATCCCAAACATCATTCTTCATGATTCACTGATACTCCTCGATCATAGAATCCTTCCATTCTTTCTTCTTTGCCACTTCTTCATAGTTGGAAGGTTCTTTATCAATGATGTCACATAATATGGCTACATATCCAGAGCAGGACTTGGTTCTCTTTCTTTCTCTATGTATTTCTTTTGGAGCCACATATCTTTCTACACCTTGGATAGCCTCTCGTACCCATGCAGGTTTCCTCTTGTGAGGATTCTTCTCTTGGGGTGGATCTATAGGTTCCTAAGGTTCTTCCATTTCTCGATCCTCTTCTGGATTTTCTTCTTTTATTGTTGTATTAGGGATTCTGGGTACTTCTGTTTCTTTAGGGTATTTAGTAGGTCTCTTTCTGGATTTGTTGTAACATGTGTCTTCATCAAATGTTATATCTCTGTTGATGTCAATATTATTGAACCCCGGGAAGTATATTCTGTAAGCCTTCGATCTTTCAGAGTATCCCACAAATATACCCTTCTTTCCTGAAGGATCTAACTTTGTCCTTTTTTCTTTCAGAATGTGTATGTACACTGGACAGCCAAATATTCTGATATGATTGACTTCTGGTTTCTTTCAAGAAAATACTTCTTTAGGTGTCTTGTTCTTGAGTACTCTATGTGGAGTATGGTTTTGTACATACACAACTATTTTGGCAGCTTCTACCCATAGATGCATAGGAAGGTATTGATCATAAAGCATTTCTCTTTATGCTTCCATGATGGTTCTATTATTTCTTTCTGCAACCCCATTTCGTTGTGGATTATATGGAGTGGTAAAATCCCTCTTAATCCCTGAATATATACATAATTCTTTGAATTCATTTGATGTGAATTCTTCGCCATTCTCTGATCAAAATATCTTGATCTTCTTCTCTGTGTGGTTCTCGATCAAGACTTTGAATTCCTTGAACTTTCTGAATAATTCATCCTTTTTCTTCATGAATTATATCCATGTCATCCTAGAAAAATCATTAATGAAAGAAACATAATATACATACCCACTTAGATAACTGAATGACATTGGATCACATACATCGGAGTGAATGATTACCAAGATTCATTTTTCCTTGCTCTTGCTACTTGGAAATGTCTTCTCTGTGTTCTTCCCTTTCACACATCCTTTGCATACACCTTCATGTTTTTGCTGCATTTCCAGAAGACCTTCAACAACTTTTCTTGCGAGTGGTAGTGCCCTGTAGTGCACATGTGCAAGCCTTCTATGCCAAAGTTCATTTGGTTCTACTGAGTTATGAACCAAAGCTTTTTCTGGTTGGCCTTTTAATTTGTATATTCCTCCCTCTTGCTCTCCAATTACTACTACATCGTCAATAGTATTTACATTCTTCAATTGATTTCTCAGAGTCATCTTCCAGTTTATGTTCTTCCCTTCAAATAACTTGGTTAGGGCATCAAACATCTCTTTAGGTGTCTTTAGGGAGGAAACATGAGGCACAAGGTGATCCTTGAGTGAATCAGAAATAATACTCTTAGCCATGACCAATTTCCTTTTGTGTAAGGCCTTAGCCTCATCTCCTTTTGGAATCGGAACCTCTCCACTTATGTAGGAGTCTAATTCATTTTCTTCCAGGACCAGGGAGATCCTATACTTCCAGTCTTGAAAGTTGTCAGATCCCTCAAGATTTTCATCAAGCTTGGTATGATGAGACATCTTAACCGAGAAACTCAAATGGAAATACAAAATATTTAGATATTAGCGGTTTAAGATGTCCGAACTAGATATGGAGCTAAATTTCTGTAGAGCTGGTTTTCTGGTTCAGGAGTAGATTTAGGGTTTGACTTTCCTGGAGTTCTGTCCAACCAAAAAATTTGATTTTGATCTATAAAATTTGATTTTGGGGAGGAGATCAATTCTGGCCCGGGCTCACTAAAAAATTCCACTTCTGTGGAAATCCTTAATTTCCTGCAGTAGTGTCGGGTCAAAAACTGAAAATGCTCAGAATCAGATTTTGATTCGACAGAAAGATGTGCCCTAGAGAGGAGAGTTAGCATAGCCTCCTTTTGCTGATAATATGTGGAGGGAGATCCAAAAAGTAGGAAGCCCTAGCTTCAATAGTTTCACAGTGTCTTCTTCTCAGGTTAGCTCTGATACCATGTTATATTTTTATCTATTTCAACAATATGATCTTAGGATCTTGACTAAGAGAATAACAAGTACAACAATAAATCAAAAGAGACAATGAAAACAAATATTTTCCTCGGGGAAACCAGAAAGGAGAAAACCCTACAACTTCCTAAGAGATAGAATGAGCACCAAAAGTAAAACCCAAAGATACAAATATGATCTCCCGACAGCAGTTGTCTCTCTCTCTCTTGTCCCAACTTCTTCTCTCTCTCAGTTATGTGCTACAACTGAGTGTGAGTGTTTGTGTGATAAATAGAAAGACTCAATTTCTATTTACACTAGTTTCTGACTTGACATAAAATCACTAGGGTCGACTTCTCTAGGATATTCTAATAACCCTAGTGCCCCACAACTGCGAGGACTTTAACCCTTGAAAAATAAGGAGGGTTACCCTCTATGACTTTACATGACTTGATTACATTATTGATTCTCCCGATAGGAACATCGGGGACTGGCATGACTTGATTACATTACTAATATTCCTGATAGGAACATCAGGGTACAATACATAAGATATACATGTGAATACATTCCGAAGTTACAAATACATCAACGAAATCCTCATGTCTTTTAGAAAATTATTTACCTCCCTTCTGTTCAGGTACTATTGGTAGGTTTTCTTCAGTATGAAAATAATTGTAGAAAATTGAAGACCCCAAATCAGTATCAACATCATATATAGGTTGATTATCAGGCTTATCTTCACTGCTTACCACATATGCCAATCTCTTTTCTCTGTATAATATTCAATGCTCACCAAAAAATGGAATTGTTTCATAAGACATATCCATTTGTAAGGTTTCTTTTAGATTTGAAGCTCAAGGCCTAGATAACAACATAGTAAACTTAGGAGGAATGTTAGCCACTACCACATCCATGATAATACTCTTAGCAAGAATTTGTGGAAGAGTAACTACCAATTCGTTGATCATCCTTGAACACTTAACCATTTTGGAATCAAAAGAGAATAAATATTTGTAGGGTCTTGTGATTTCTAATACCATACTTTCAACTACCACTCTTGGCATTAGGTTATGTAAAGCACCAGAATCCAACATGGAATTATGTACAATCATACCATGAACATTTAGATTGACATAGAAAGGGGGAACATCTACTTCATTAGTATATTCTATTCTGGGACCAAGAACTTATGTTGGGGCATCATCTGTCAATTCTAATGTATCAAGCTGGCATTCTCCATTAGTTTTGACCATTATAGATATTTTTCCTCTATAGTCATTGTTCTTCAACTGCTCATTCAAAGGGATGGGAATTTTTATTTTGGGTATTTCATTCTACAAATTAAAGGAGGAGATAGTTCTATCACTTTCTATCAGTATTTATTTTTTGTTTCCTTTTGATATCTCTTTATTGTTTTCTGGAACATGTTGTACAATGTTCTCTTTTTTTTCTTTGTTTTGTTGGCTACTAGAAGGATGATTTGTAGGAAGCCTCCCTTTATCTACAATTACATCTTTACTTCTCATATTCAAATTTATTTGAAGATATTTCAAAACATTTTGATATCTTCTTTGGTATTGATTTGTATCTAACTCGAAGGTATTTCACGCATCTTCCCAAGCAAAAAAATTATCCTCTTCTTTTGTGAGGTAGATTTCAGAATCCATATCATGAAATGGTGTCACTACAAAAAAATACCCTTTGGGGGCACTTATGGATTGGGGAATTTTTTTCTAACCCCCTCCCCCCCCACCCTAAATTGTTTTTAGTTCTTTGGGGGAATTTCTAAACCCCACCCCCCCCCTCAAAAGTCCTGAGAATTGGACTTTTGCGGGAGGTTTTTAAAAAAATGCCCCAAAAAGTNGTCATGAGAATTAGACTTTTGGGGGTGTTTGTCTTAAAACTATCGTCAAAAGTTCAATTCTGATGAATTTTGGAGGCGCTTTTTTAAGGACCCCACCATAAAGAAGTTTTTAAGGCAGGTTTTAAAAAAATATTCCTCTAAAAGTATTGATAATTGAAATTTTGAAGATGGTTTGTAAAACCCGACCTCGAATTGTTAAATTCTCATGACATTTAGGTGGGGGGGTAGAAAGACTAATTCTCAATATATGTTTCAAGGAAGTTTTTTTAAAACCCCCATAAAAATCGGACAATTTTACTTTTGAAGGTTTAGAACCAAGTGTTGTGAAGAGTACTTCATATATTTGAACGCAATGTATGGAATGTATTGGTGTATCGAGTACCCCTTGGTCTTTCCCCTAAAAAAATGTTGTCCATCTTGCGTAATGGTCATTGTAGTTTTTCCAATATGGTAAAACTCCTCTTTGAGGACAGAAAAAAATTTCGTTCAAGTGGGTACATCCTTGAAATGTTTCACATAGTAAATGCTCCACCTATCTTTGACACGGGGAAGGGACTTAAGGAGTGAAAATGATATCCTCACCAAACAAAAAAATTTAATAAAGAGATATTCCCGTAGAAAACTTAACTGTTTCTCTAAAGCATCCACATCTATTTTTCCTTCAAATAAAGAAATGTAAAAGTTAACTTTTACCTTAAAGGGAATAAGACCTTTGAAGTGGTTTCTTATTGAAGGTTCCCTTGTTGCGATATTGACTTGTCATAGGATTTGCATGAAATTATCCATAATCACATTCTTTGGTTTCCCAAGGGATTCCTTAAACAACACATTGTTTGGATATCCTACTTTGTTGTATTTCTTTTCATTTATCATGGGAGGCCCCTTAGGCCCAAGTGAAGTCTTCGCTATTTTTGGTTAGTTTGAGGCCCAATGCCATGTACCTTGACCTTGTTGGAGACATACACATAAAAACAACAAAGACCGGATTTCTCTAGTACCAATAATCTAGATTTTGTTGTGAATGAAATGAAGAAAACAATAATAAATGAATAACGCAAACATATTGAAAATATCATAGTGCTACATGGAAATCCAAACTCGAGTTAACACAAAGGAATTGCAAAGATCGTAGTGCAATAGGGGAATCCAAACTCAATTAATTAATAAAATAGTGAAAACACTACAATATTTGAAGTAATACAAACTGGATACAATCGTGGTAGCTTATCTACGAGAGGATATGTGTTTCTTATTCTCATTCACAAAAATCCCTTAACAAGGGTCTAAAACTACATTTTGACATAAAATTTAAAAACACTAAGAGCCATAACTCTTTTCCTAGGAGATGAGGTGGAAAAGGAACGTAGGATTCAAGGAGCCTAATGGAAACATAATAACGCGACGCTACAAGTTTCACATTTCAACTCCATTCTAGGTTTTATTGGACTGTTGCAAAGCTTATTTGGAGCTCTATGTATTTGGTTAGCTTGACAATCATAAAAAATGCATGAGACACTCTAGAAATGTTCCTTAAAAGTTTAGGTCTTGCAAAATTGTTGTAAAACTCACAAAGTGTAGGGATGTTATGAGTTGGTGGAAAATTTGGGTGACCACTTGAATCAACCACTTATATTGTTTGTATTTTATGAGTCTCCATTTCCTATAAAACATTTTGTGATGCTTTTTAAAAACCAATTTACTAAATTACATTGACATATTTATGTAGAATATTTTGTTTAATTCATTTTGAAAATGTTTTGTTTCATGTATAATGCTATAATCCCAATTTATATTTAATGTTTCAAAAGTAAAATCAAAATCAAAATATATATATTAATATAATTATATATCATATAAAATGAAAAATATCAAGCTTTACTATGATGATTTAGATGCGACCATCTTAATATATTTTAATTATTAATAATTGTTTCCCACACCTTAACACAAAAAAAGAAAAAGAAAAAAGAAAAAAGAAATAATCAAAATTATTTCAAGATATCAAAATACAACATATCCAACCAACCAGCTTATTACACATTGCAAAAAATTGTTTGCATTAAAATCTTTACCATGAGTTTATTTCCCACATAAACCAAGAACGAGATGGACATAGACACAAGTACTTTGAGAAGGGTATCCATGATAGACAAGTCCAACCCTCCCACTAATGAATACAATGTCACACCTCGCAACATAAACCATGCCATCCTCCTTTTTAGTTCCCATGTGACGACCACGGTTTTGTACAAAGATTTCTTATGCATCCCAAACAAAGCGAGGCTGAATTTTTTTTGAATAGAGGATACAAATTCTCTACAAAATATTGCGCATCGCCCACATTCTACAACTCGTTGTCATACCTTTTATTTTTTTGGGGTGTTTTAAATTTGGGTTTTGAATAAAGATTTTTTACTAAATGAATGTTGAATAGGTGTAAAAGGGTAAAATCCAAAAATATGGTTGGGTTTGTGACCACACCAAGATAAAAATACAATCTTCCTTGCAAGTATATGGAAACATGTACAGGTTTCCAAGTCGATCTCCAAGAAATCTAGATCGATTATTGTTGCTCAAATTGATTGAGCTTTGATATCTTCACTACAGATTTGGTCTATTTTTTCACATGAAATATTGCAATGATTTGCTAGCAAAGAGGGTTCGAGGATTGAATTTGGATGCATCAAGGGATTGGAAGATGAGGAGGATTTATTCAATGAATCTCCAACAAAACATCAATTTGTTCGACACTATTTTTGTAGGGAATATTTGTACCATGATGACAGGATCAATGGCATCGAAGCCTTAGTCCTCTTTCATGGGGGAAATTTAACGAAGAAAATACTTGCACAGGTACCCTTGCTCTGTTTTAATTCATTACTTGAATTTGATTTCTCCTATACTTGCATAGGAACCCTTGCTCTATTTTAATTCTTTAATTTTGATATCAACATGTGCATAATAAAACTGTTACCCTAAGAAATAATCGAACACTTGATGCTTGATTTCATAAGTCATTTTGATTCTAGGGTGAAAATTCTCTTTGTTCAAGGATTCTTTGATTGCACATAAATAATTTGGTGTGATGCTTAGACCCTAGCTTAGGACTATACAAAATATTACCATGAAAAAGAGCAAGACGTGTTGGTTGTCACAATAGTGCCAGGAATGTGCATTTTTGGATCTAAAATTGGATGATGTCACTTTCTTTTTCTTTATCTAATCACCGTGTCTATTCACTCTTTCAGATTTGGATGCATGTTGATCAAAATGACAAATGAGGATTCCTTGAAAGGGAACAATTTTACAATGCTTTAAATTTATTGACTGAAGCACGGAGTGGTCATTAGTTAACGCTAGATATTGTGAGGGAATATTTGTTTGGACTAGTATCATTTCAAATTTCTACACTGCAAATTGAAACATGTACTGTAGAAACACCATCCCATGTTATTCCCTTAGCGGACATTAGAGGTACAATGGTACAACTAGGCATCGCATATGTTGAACAATATGCGCCTGTGGCAAATAATCACTTCATACAACCAATATCTCCAAAAACTATTTCAACAACTCATTCACAGGAAGCTTCCATGGGAATTCCTAAAGTTGGTACAATAGGTCAACGACCACAAATTCTTAGTGGTTCAGTAGAGTGGTCTAGTTCAATGATTGTTAGAAAAACTGATGTCATACCCATTAGCAATGTTTTTGTTGTGCATGGTGTTCAAATTAGATCGAGTGCTCCTTTTCCTCCGAAGGAATATGGTATCGTACAAATTATTCTATCCTTTAAAGGAGGGTCAATTCCATCAGTACCATTGAAACCCATGCAACATAACATAATATCCATCTTCTCCATAGAGCTAGGTGATATTAAAATCATAAATGCTGATGGAAATGGTTTTTATTTGGATTCAAATTTTGGTGGAGATGTTTTTCCGCCACCCCCTCTCAATCAAAACAAATTGTAGATTCCCATCCTCTGTATCCAGTTAAGAATGTTTTATCTTATGTGAATATTGTCCCAACGCTTATTGCACCAGCTGTAGCCCTTTCAAAGCAGAATCAACTAGATAAACCACAACGCACATCAATTGTTCTTGTATCTATCGGAGTTAGTGTAACAACCTCAAGTCTGGGAGGAAACACTCAACTGTCCTAGCCAAGGGTGACATAGTCCGATGCTCAAAACTCTACTAAGGTTTTCTCTAAGGTTGACATTGACAGGGATGGTAAAATCACCGATTAACAAGCTTGTTATATTTTCCTGAGTTGGTGGCTTCCAAGAGGTATTGAATAAGACAAGGAAACAAAAATATAGAGTTGATGATTATTTCAATGTGATTTTGACTTAATTGTTGGATTCAAATTAAATTGTTATGGAAGTTTATTTACAATATTCATGGTTTCTATATTATTAAAATTGCTTTTTAATTAACATTTTTATGGTTGATATAGACGTTTTGGTGGAGTCTAGACACTTGGAACTTTCTTAAAATGTTCTTAATTTTCTATTAAAGAATAAATTAGTAGGACAATGAATTCATTTATGCTCATTTTAGGTATGTGTTTTATTTTCTTTCAATAAACAATGTTTTCATGATAGCTAGCCATTAGATATTCAGGTTGCATCATTTGAGGATTGAAATCCAGTTTATCATTGACATGTATGTAAAGAAGAATTGTCTTTAATGGATACCTTAAAAGAAATGTTTTTCTGACATCACCACCACATTATCCTTACTGTAATTATTGGTGTTCTTTTAGGTGTGGCATACTGAGGTTTAAATCAGGCTTGGGACTTTTCTAACCAGGATGGGAACAATATGCTCTCTTTAAGGGAGTTCTGCATCAAAATATATTTTATTGAACGATATAGGGAAGGCCATCCCCTTCCTCCAGCGATTCCTACTGGTATTCATATTGATGAAGCAATGAATTCTAGATCCAAAGTGCAAAATTCTACAGAACATTCAGTTGCATTCAATGGAATTCCTTGGCAACATAACCCATGTATTTTCAATTTATTACAGTTTTTCGAAAAATACCCGTGGTTCAAAATTCAAAGAGAAATTTATTTTCATCTTATACTTTAGTCTTGTAAATACAAGTTTGTGGATCAATTATTTATCAAAATAGATGCAATATTTTTTTTTATTTCTTCAACGGTGGTAGTTATTTATGGGATTTATTTAGGTGTACCATTCACAAGTAGAGTATATGTTTGATTGGTTAAAGTTTTTTTGGGTTGGTTGTTATGTGTTAAAAGTAAACTTGAATATGGCACCTTAACATAACTTAGGCTTACAATGGTATGAAATCAATGTTTCTTGGCTTGGTATCCATAGATTTGTCCCTGTAAATATTCCAGGGAAATTTCAAACAGATCAAAGTTATGGAGTGAATGGTTATGGAGTGAATACTAAACAGTCAATTGAGCATAAGTCTCAAATGCAATCATTAATCATTAATATTCTCTTTCATAAAATATCAAATTCGTCTATAATGTTATTCTCGGTGCTTACAACCCAGTATGGGGTGTTCAGGTACACATGGTACTCCAAAAATACCGAACACCTTGAGCAACCGCTTCACACAAATAGATCATAGATCAACACACCGATGTTTGTCACGTGGTTAAAACCCTCGAGAGGGAAACAGTCCATGAACCCAGCCAAATAGCTACTTGGAGCAATTTATTATGCAAAAGAAAGAAAGTTACATGAGCTTCTCATAATCGATCAATTAGCTAAGGACCCTCTATGCTCTTTAAATAGAGATCATAGACCAATCGAGTGTTAAGCCACGGATCAATGGTAGGTATGATCTAAGAGAAGTTGAACCATTAGATCAATCTATGTATAGAACATATCGTGACCCTCGAATTAGAATATTTACAAATGCATACTAAGGCATACTAAAGAAACACACTTTTACCTAACGGATATATTACACAAGTTGATCTTAACTAACTCCTAAGTGTCTAAATATCCTAACATCCCCCCTTAAGAACAACTAAGGATAGGATTGACGTATTTACAAAAGTGACACTATTAGGAGAAGGAAGGAGGCATTAGAGCCTATCCCCCCTTAAGGACACATTCTTGAACTCCTAACATAGACCGAAGTTTAGAAGACTTCACTTCTGTAAGAGACTTGGTGAAGATGTCTACAACTTGATCATCGGTAGGGAAATAGAGAACTTCAATAACACTATCATGAACAAGATTTCTGATGAAGTGCATGTGTAGCTCAATGTGTTTGTTGCACTGATGTAGAACTAGATATTTGGCAAGCTTGATGGCACTTTTATTGTCGCACCAAAGTGGAGTAGGTTGCTGCTGCTCGAATCCAAACTCTGAAAGGATCTGTTGAAGCCATAAAGCTTCCTGACTGACATTAACTGTGGCTCAATATTCTACTTCTGCTGAAGAAAGAGTAAGAGCTTGTTGTTTCTTACAAGTCCAAGTGACAGGTCCAGATCCTAGACTGAAAACATAACCTGTAGTAGACTTTCGATCATGAGGATCGCCGGCCTAATCTGAATCAGTGAAACCAACCAACAAAGGTTCCCCCCCTGTAATGTAATGAATCCCAAATTAAATTGTACCTTGAATATATCGAAGTATTCTTTTTGCTGCTTTCCAGTGACTTTCATGAGGAGTTTGCATATAACAGGCAACATGACCAACGATAAAGGAAAGGTTAGGACGGGAATGAGTCAAGTATAAAAGAATACCAACAAGCTAACGATACAAGGTGGAATCTACTTCAAGGGATGTACAAGTGGCAGAAAGTTTGACTCCAGACTGGAAGGGAGAAGGGGTTGGTTTACAATATTCCATGTGGAAGTGATGAAGAAGGTCACAAGTATACTTAGACTGGGAAAGAAATATTCCTTCTTTGGTTTGCAATACTTGGAGACCAAGAAAATAATGCAAATGTCCTAAGTCTGACATTTCAAAATTTTGCTTAAGACTGGATTTCACATGGGTTATAAGTTTAGGGTCACTATCAGTAAGGATAAGATCATCAACATAAAGAACAAGTATGATGAGATGGTTTCCTACTTTCTTGGTATAGACATTGGGGTTAGAATGGCATCTAGAAAAACTAGTGTCAAGGAGAAAGCTATCCATTTTGGCATACCAAGCTCTAGGAGCTTGCTTAAGGCCATATAAGGATTTATTAAGGAGACAAACAAGGCTAGAGTTATTCTGAACATATCCAGGAGGTTGTTCCATGTAAATTTCCTCATGTAAATCACCATGTAAGAAGGTAGACTTGACATCCATTTGATGGAATTCCTAGTTATGTAAGGCTGCAAGGGAAAGGAAAAGGCGAATGGAGTCCATTTTTGCTACAGGGGCAAAGGTTTCATTGTAGTCAATCCCTTCAACTTGGGAAAAACCTTTGGAAAATAACCTTTCCTTAAGTCTTTCAACACTTACATATGATGCATACTTAGTTCTGTAGACCCATTTACATATGACAAGTTTTCTTCCTTTTGGAAGAGGAACAAGATCCCAAGTATCGTTCGCCATTAAGGAACGATATTCTTCATCCATAGCTACATCATAATCTGGATTTCCTGAAGCTTCTGCAAAAGTTTCTGGATCATGATTCTTGGAAACTTGAGCCAAAAGGGAAGAGACTCGCTGAAACTGAGAACGTGTTCGATGTTGATCTCTAGGATCACCAGCAAGATCACCAGTTGCTTCACATGTTGAATGGACCCATCGAGGAGGCATTGGTGCTGGTGCAATTAGAGGAACATGAGCAGGCAGAGGTGGATTTTCATCCTCACTGTCATCATCAGAAACTGGAGTTGGAAACCTGTCAAGGAAGTTGGAAGAAGAAGCAGAAGAAGGCACAATTGTTGAATCAGGCTCGCAGGCTAAAGATGGCACACTCGCCAAGTTAGGCTCGCAGGCCAAGAGATTTTCATCAAATTTAACATCTATTCTAATGATTATATAATGTGAATGGGTTGAAGAAGTCTATAACCTTTTACATCTTCTGAATATCCAACAAATATGCACTTTTCACTTTTAGGCTACAATGCTTTCTGTTTTTCATCCAGAATGTGAGCCCATGCTTTAGAACCAAACACATGAAAGTGAATTACATCTGGTTTAATTTTACTCCATGCTTCTTCCGGTGTTATAACTTGTAAAAATTTAGTGGGTGTGTGATTTACTATGTAATTTACACAATTTATGGCCTCGGCCCAATATTGAAGACTTAGTCCCTTAGATTGGATCATACAATTAGCCATTTCTTTTAAAGTGCGGTTCTTCCATTCAGCTACACCATTTTGTTGTGGTGTATATGGAACAGTGTGTTGTTGTTGGATTCCTTATTCAGTGAAAAAAGTAGTGAACTTCTTGTTAACACATTCTCCTCCATTGTCAAATATTAACTTAATAATTTGATGACCAGATTGTTTTTCAACTAGGGCCTTGTAGGCCAAGAACATGTTAAATACTTCGCTCTTAAGTTTTAGGAAGTAAACCCAAGTGCGTTTGGAGTAGTCATCAATGAAAGTTAAGAAATATTTGAAACCAGAAAATGATGCAGATGGAAGAGGACCACACAAGTCACTATGCACAAGCTCCAAAGGAACCAAGGTGTGCCAAGAGGCACGTTTGTCAAAACTATCCTGATGATGTTTTTCGAGTACACAACCGGAACAAACACCATCCTTGCAAGATACCATCAGAAGAACAGTCACCATATTGTCTTTACATAGTTGTTGCAATGAGCGATAATATATGTGACCAAATCGCTCATGCCAAAGTTTGCTCAAGTTATCACTATGAGAAACAAAAACTGAAGGAAAAGGTGATGACCCAAAGTTGTTAAATTTGTAAAACCTGGTAATATCATCAATAGTTCCAGTAGCAAGGACATTTTGAGGATTTTTAAAATCCTTGATTACAACTTGGTGAGGTGTAAACGTCATAGTTTTACCTTCACTTGAATGAGTAATTTGATAGACTGATAACAAATTGCAGGAAATTTTTGGAACACATAGTACATCACTGAAATGACCATTTTCTACTGGAACTGTTCCAGATCCTACAACACTTAGAGATCTATCATCACCAACAAATATTTGTTTGGTTTTATATTCATGCATAGTAGAAAAGATGGCTTGATCCTTAGCCATATGATAAGCTGCTTCAGAATCAATGAGCCATTCATTTGAAGTAGTAGAAGAAGATGCAGTATAAGAGTAACCAGAAGCACAAAGTGCATGTCCATGAGAGTTAGATTCTGAATACGAATCTAGGCTGATGTGGTGCTTCTTCATTGTTGCTTCCAAGGCTGCCATCTTCTTGAAACACTTAGATTCATCATGATTATCTTTCCCACAAAAATTGCATTGACGCTCAGTCTTCTTTCCTTTTGGCTTGGATCCTTTGTCATGTTTTAAAGAAGGAGCTGACTGAGAGGGTTTGGGACCCTTGTTTTTTGGTTTATTATTGCAAGAATTCTGTGTCTTGGGAGGCTTGGACTTTTCTTTCTGTTGGGACAATAAGGCCTTCCCAGATGTATCTGCATTGTTAATTATTCCAAGATGAATGAGCTTATCTTGCTCTCTAATTAAGGAATCACAAAAGGATTCAAGACTAGGATCTTGATAGCTAGCTGCAGTCAAGGATTCTTTCACGGAGTAGAATGTAGATACAAAAACAAAATATGCAGGTCCAAGTTTGGAAATAATATGATAAATACATTGTTTGTCTTCTTTTTTAATCTTGCATTCTGCACATAAGAGTCTAAGAGTTTTATACTTAGATAAATAGTCTTGAATGCATGAAAAATCATTTGGATTCAAAGAAAGCAACTCATTCTCAAGTTGATGACCCCGAATTTCATTGTGTTTACGAAACACAGATTCCAACTTTTCCCAAGCTTTATCAGGTTCATCAATTCTAGATATGTGCAATCGCAAATCAGTAAAGATTGACATCCCAATCAATCCATGAGCTTCATCACATCTATTTTCCCATTTAATTTTCTTATCATCATTAGTGGGTTCTGTTTCTTTCCTTGAGGTTATCCTGAAAATTCCCCTACTTCATAGAACATCCTCCATACGAGATTTCCATGAGAAATAGTTAGAACTTGTAAGTATAATATCACAAAGGGTGGGCATACTATAAAATAATGCCTGAAAAAACAGAAACTAACTGTATGGTTGCAAAGAGCGCGAAAAAATATGCGGTTTAAAAAAATGGCACTGAAAACTGATTCTGGATGATGAAGTTATGCTTGATCAAAGAAAATGTTGAAGATGTCCCCAATAGTGACGTGGCAGATATTAACTTGACCAACTAAAAAAAAGAACCCACCTCTTCCCAAGATCAACCTTTGATAATCACTTCACAATAAAGTTGCTTTGAAGTGAATCACTTTTGTAGAATAAGTGAGGTTCACTTTTAAAATAATGTTTGTTACTTTTAAATAGTGCGACAATAAATTAAAAGACTTAAGTGACTCACTTTTTATTTTATTTTATTTATATGAGATGCACTTTTACAATAAAGTAACTTGAAAATAGAAATTGCATGCACTAAAAAGTAGCTTAATAAGACTTGAACTCAAGACCTATTAAGGAATAAAACAACTTTGGACCAAGTGAGCTAAGTTTAAAAGGTATGTAAAAGAATGGAAAGAGGAAGGGGGATTTTTTTTCTTCTTAACTCTTCTCTCTCGTTCTCCGTGCTTGCCTTTTTTTTTTCTTCTACAAATCACAAAAAAACGAAAAACAAAAACAAAAAAAACTTTTCCACACAATGGGGTTAGATCTTGGTTACCTTACCCGGAAAGTCTATGTTTTCAAGTTTTCTCATTGTTTTTGATTTGCCGTGATTGCACAAGGTGCATGGCAAAGAGCATACGTAGCCGAGAAGACAAGAAAAAAAACTTTTCCTTATTGTTTCTGATTCGCTGCGACTGCGCAAGGTGCACGTCAAAGAGCATACGTAGTCAGGGAAGGCAACAGTCTGAGACTAAAACAAAAAGGATCTAATAATAAAACTGATAAGATATGAGATATTTAAAAATAACAAATCCGTCACTGTAACATTATACCTTCAGATTTTCCGAAATGGGTGTTTCTGGAACAAACAGAAACAATTTTTGGTGAAACAAAAACTATTTCCCAATGGAAATGACGCTCCGAACACAATGGAATAGCTCCCATAGGACAAAAATGCATAGAAAATCTAGAACCAGAAACCCTGTCAAAGTTTCGGCAACACTAGTTCCAGATCTTGATCAAAACCGAAAGGGGCTCTACATAAAATCTCTAATACCATGTTTGGGTACACAGGGTACTCAAAAAATACCGAACACCTTGAGCAATTGCTTCACACAAATAGATCACAAATCAACACACCAATGTTTGTCACGTGGTTAAAACCCTCGAGAGGGAAACAGTCCATGGCCCCAGTCAAATAGCTACTCCCTCCTTGAATATTTCCTTCATAATATTTGCAGTATACATCCTTATTCCCATAATTTTGGAAATAATAACAATATCCAAGAAATATAGTTTGATACCTGGAAGTGGATGATCTTCTCTGTAGAATAGGTACTCTGAATCCACACCTTTGCTGATTATGACCTTCCTTTTTCATTTCTTCCTTCACCAGGATCAAATCTTCTTGGTTTCTCTTCAGATTTATTCTCCATGAGCTTAAATATTCCTCCTTCACCTTCTTGGGTAATTCCAAAACTGGTGCCGAACTTGCTAAGTGGGGATCTTTGATGGATGAGAATATCATCTAGGATCATTGTGCTCCTTCCAAACTTCAGATTTGTGGAAATTGTCCTTTCCAATTCCTTCTTAAGAGAAGCAATTTTCGATTCATGTTCTTGGCATGCTGTGTCCTTTTGTTTTAGTTGATTTGCTAAGGATTCTTGATTTCTCTTTTCCTCCTCTACTTATTCGCTTAGACTAACAGTCTCTTGAGCTTCTTTCACATGTTGTAGCAATTGTCCTTATAGACCACTTTTGCTTCTATGTGTGCTTTGCCACCATATTTTGAGTACATTGACTATCATAGTGCCCTTTTTGTGGCACTTGAAACATGTCACGTCTCAAATCCTTCCTATAGTGGTTAGAATAACATGACTATTCCTTCATACCCTTGTTGGGTCCTCCTTTTCTCATTTTCCTAATGAGAGCAAGGTATTAGGATTCATTTACTTTGTGTTCCATTGTTTCACACCTTGTTTCTTCTTGTATGAGTGCATCCCAAATATTTTCAAAATTTTGTAGGTTTACAACAACATAGATAGCCTACTTAAAAAATTCCCATGTAGGTGGGGAACTATTTAGTGCAATGGTTACTCAATCCTCATCTTTGATCTTCATATTGACTGCAAATAACTGATCTCTAAGCTTGGTTATTTTCATTGGGAAACAAGCTATTGTGTTTGTATTACTCATATAAGCATGGGTGTGTTTATTTTTCAAGATCATTGACGAGAACCTTTGACATTTTGATATAGAGAATTCAATGATTAGTGGTAATAGTCTCATCCTTAAATCAGTACTAGTAGTAGTCACAAAATTTGAAACCTTTTTTATCCATGTGAAAGAATCTAAATTTACATCTCAATCTATAGAATCATTTGGAAGCCACTAGTCAGAATCCACAAATACTGAAATACAGAGAAACATGATGTCAAAGAATTTTTGTACTATCTTGTGTAAAACCAGCAGTGTTGAGACATCTAATTTGGGTTCCTAAAAGATGTGTGTAGGCCCAAATAATCAAAGGATAATTCTACATGTTCAGGAGTTCTTCCACGATGGCATGATTTTGGCAGGGAATTTTCATGTTAGAAGCATTCTTATCTTTAGTTTCCATCATATCATTGGATGAACTTTGAGTATTTTTTGCATGTTTTTGGAAAACAAACATTTTTAGAAAACCCAGAATAGAGATGGATATTAGAAAATACACATGTTAGAAGAGAATATTTCTACATTTTCATGATTATCATGTAGCATTGTCTACCCTGACATATGTATCTATTGTAGTCCTGGATCATAATCCAACAACGATGATGAATGGTGGAGGAGGAGATGTGGCAGCTTTGTTTTCAAAACCTGTTTCGAATCCTTAATAAGATTGGAATGGTATATAATGATCCATCCCATTTGGAGAGTAATTTTTCTAACCCCAATTGATGAGACCTAACCTCGATTAACTCTTGAACATTACACATTGTTATCCCGCTATGTGCATGGGTGGTTACTTGGATCCTTTATGGACCAACCTGAGTTGAATCCTGAGTATTTTGAACATAAGTATAGAAGCAACATGGTTCCTAGGCATGAAATATGAATTTTGGGCTCTTTGTGTTAAATCAAAATTCTGAGGAGCTTAGAAAATTTTTGGGCACTTCTATAACCCACAACAGAAACAAAGAGACCTAAATATCAAATTATGGACAAGTATCAATTGTTATAGGTTAAATTCATACCTAAAGAAACATTATGGGCAACCTGTGGGGGAATAAGCAATAATTTTTTAGTACTGGAAGCATTCATGGTAGATGGAAGCATAGTCTAGGAAAAAAATTACATATTCAAGCCTGATATTGACTTTTGGATAACAATGAACATTACCATTATCAAGATTGGTCACTGTCCTAAAGGGTACAATTATCCTAAAACCAATTCTTAGCCTTAAATAAGGACTAGTAGTAGTCACAGACTTTAAAACATTTTCTATCCATGTGAAAGAAGATAAAGTTACATCTCAATCTCCAACATCATTTGGCAGATACTAGTCAGAGTACACAGATACCAAAATATGGAAAACATGCTGTCAAAAAATTTATGTAGTAGAGTATGGCCATTTAAAGTATAAATCTTCTCTTTGGTTGTTATCCCGAGTGTCATTATTATGGGGCATATTATGACTAAGATGTGTTTGTTAGCAATATTCCTAGACTGAGTCATTACTTTGGGTTATCTCTCTTCCTGGTTTGTGATTCTGTACTGAGCTGGGCCATGACTATGTAAAACCCTTCTTGTTGACCTTACTAACTAAGCCACGAGTTATGCCTTCTCTAGCAGGTCATGATTGTTGTTGACTGTTTGGATACCTCATGGACACGTCATGACTGTTTGGTGACTTCTTAGGTTGGGTAGTGATCACCGTTGGATGTACAGATTCGGGATATGACCCTTCCAGTCTTTATTAGGGTGAGATATGACCTCATTTTTTTACTACTGGCCCTTGAATTTACGCACCTTCATAAAGGCATTCAATAGATACCCACCTTCAACAATTTTTCAATTCCATTTATACCACACTTAAGCCGCCCTTAAATGCTTATTTCTTGGTGGTGTGGGCTACCCAGGGTCAATTATCAATTCCCAATAAACTGCCAACTTCTTTTAGTTAATGCATGTGTAAGATATAATGCTTTGCGTGTATGAGAGTGTCTCTTATATGCCCTTCATAAATTACAGTCAGGGTTTTATTGATATCTTTGCTTTGCCAAATTTTATTACACCTTTTCAACTTTTACCTATATTAGTTATTAAGGGATGGTAAATAATGTCATATCACCACCCATACGTGTCATGTTGTGCATCAATTATCTGTATTCCAACTTTCTCTTGAGCTCCAACAATTTATTATGATTGATGATATAGAGGAAAAATAAAAATCTAGAATTGTTCCACATGAATCCATGTAGAGGGATGCATGTAGTTGTTTTCCATTTTAAGGAGATTTTTTAGGTTTAATTGTTGGAGAAAACTTTGTTCGCAACAAAAATTATGAACAACTTGCACAATTAAACTCTCAGATTGAAACTAAACATATAGCAATTCAAACCAACAATAAATCCACTCTCAAATATCTGGAAAATAATCTATTTTTGTCCAATTCCTATTTTTGTCCCTAGTTATATTAATAAATGGAGCCCCCTTGGTCATGTTAAAGAAATCTAGTGAAATAATATTAGACAAGAGTTTCAGTAGTCAATTTTCTTATTAGGTTTCGTCATTGAAATAAGGATGAACCAGCCACTTAGAAACAAATCATGGTAGCATAGAGATAATGAAAAACAAGATTTATATATTCTATATATTTGTGAATAAAACCATCTTATACAATATATAAATGAAAATATAAACTAACATTGTTGATCGCACCAGTCCCCATATTCTTCGCAGCTTAAGCATGCTACACAAAAGGTAAAATTGTATACAATTTTTTGACATAAAATAACATAATATTCAAATATACATAACTCCAAAACATATTTATTCGTTGTTACTTTGTGTTTTGTACAATGGAATGATCATTATCAAGAAAACTAAGTGTCTGTCTGGATGGCATAATATTCTTCTTTTTCAATTCCAACTTGAGGTCAATTGGATGCACGTAATTGCAGTTGGGGCATGAAGTAAAATACTTATAAAACAACACAAAAACGTGACACCATGCACATGCCTCTGAAATCATATATTCTCTATCACATCTTTGTTATTTTCATCAAACAGATCATACAATTTCTTCCTTCCAGCTGCAAGTCTGTCCTTCTATTGCTGCTTCCATATCTGACCGTGTTTTGTAATATTCATTTGGAGTTCCAAATGCATAGGTTCACAATCATAAAATGGACTTGTTTCTCTTGGATCATGCCCAAGTATTCACTTTTTTGGCTTAATTGTAATAATATATTTTCCATGTCTGCAATCATTGATGAATTTAATGACCAACAAAGAAACCATTAATAAAAGCGAAACACGAATTGCAAAAAAAAAACTTGAAGATCTTAAAAATGTGAAGGTGAATTCAATGACAACAACAACCAAAAAAACATATACTATATTGTTATAGAGTCCTTTTATTTTTTATTCTAAGTATACGACATTTATTTGGCTGAAATTTTTAAGGAAGGGCTTTTTCTTGTCCAAAATCCCTATGTCTGGGATTACTTTGAGTGGGCTTGGTTTTTACTTGTTCTTTAATTTTTCTGTGCATTTTGACAAAAATCAAGGAAAGTTTTAGCACTAACCGATTACAATGTCCTATTTGGACTAGTTAATTAATTTTGGATGCTTCCAATTTAACTGTAGTGGACAGGATTTGCTTCGTACTATTTTGATTATTCCATCTAATTGTTACTGGATATATAGACAACAAAATTAATGCCTCCCATAACTTCTGGTTTCTTTTCTGGTAAATGTCACCATGGTTGTGAATGTCCATCAAGTTTTCATTGTTTTAGGATTTTGCGAGTTTTTCTTCATGTGCTTGTGTCTAATTCTATTGCTTCCAATAATTATTGATTCAATGTGAATGATTTGTGTTCAAATAGAGAATATTTTTAATAAACAAAATTTTAGCATTTCCTTATTTGATAATGGAATTTCAAAATTTAGTTGGGATGATGTGAAGAGTGATAAGCACAAAGAAAATTATCTTGGTCATAGCATCAAGGCACCCATCAGGAGATGACAAAAAGGTTTTTATTTGTGACAAATATTACTAGTTTTTCATGGTTTTGTAGTATTTTACCTTAGGTGGTTGAATTGATCTATGAAAATTGAGTAGGAAATTTTCCCATCATAGGTGGATTAGTTTTAGTTTGTGTTCAAAAGTTAAATTTGGAAAACTTGCATAATTATCTGAACCCTGTCTAATCTCATCATTATCGATGCCACCTTTTTTGTAGTAATGTGGCAAATTAATACTCCTAGAAAGAGTCCCTACTCAACTCCAATGGTGTTGGATGAAAAAAAGAATGGCCTTTTATCACCTTTGTGTTTCTTATATGGAAGTCAATAGAGTCCATCACATTTACAAATTCTCCATTGCACTAATTGATATGCTTTGGATAAATTATAAAGTGCAACATTTTATTTGTTTTTCTGTAAAACTGATTATCTTAGCCACGTTAGCAGATCACAAATGATATGTTTAATAGTATAAATGTGGATTTATTAACATACATATACATTATCTTGATTACATCATAGGATTTGAAGTGGTTATCAATATCTATATAAGTTCATAGCCATATGATTTGAATTGGTTAGAATATATCTAAAGAAGGTCTGCGCCATTCAGACTACTTCCTTAGGTCTCTCGAGTCAGAAACAATGTTGGGATTCATATCCTTTTCTTAGAATTATTAATGATTCTATCTCGGTGTTAATATTGGCCCTTTACACAATTGTTAAAGGGTTCTAGATCAATGCAAGAGAACCTGCTTTATAAGCAGGAGGTTGAAGGTTCGATTCCTCTGTTCCCTAATGATATTGCAATATTTATATTTTTAATAAAATATATTTTATTATGATTTATAATGGCTATAGTGAGGGGTTTCAAATCATTTTTGTATATTTCTATGAGGGGGGTTCTAAAATGACTTCATATGTCACTACGAGGGGGGTTCTAAATGGACTTCATATGTCACTATGAGGGGGGTTCAAAACTAGCCTTGTATGTTACAAGGAAGGGGGGTAAAAACACCCCATGTAAGTTCATATGAGGGGGGGGTTCATAAACACCCCCAAATGTTTGTAAAGAGTTTTAGGGGGGGTTTTGAACCACCTCTGTAGGTACCTATGAGAGGGTTTTATATCCACCCCCAAAATTTTCTAATAACTACTTTCAAGTGTGGTTTTGACCCCCAAATGTCACTTTTAGTGTCAGTTTTGATCTCTTCCCGAACCACCCTTAAAAGTACAAAATTTTAGCATCGGTGCTATTGGGATGGGGGGGGGGGTTCTTAAGACCGCCCCCAAATGTTAGTAAGATGGAGTTTTAGGGGAGTTTTAAAACCACCCCTATAGGAACGCATGGTGGGGGGGGTTTCTTAAGACCGCCCCCAAATGTTAGTAAGATGGAGTTTTAGGGGAGTTTTAAAACCGCCCCTATAGGAATGCATGGTGGGGGGGGTTTGAAACTGGCCCCATGGGTACCTACAAGGGGGGTTTGAAAATGGCCACATAGGTACCTAAGAGGGGGGTTTGTAACCTCCCCTAAAGGTTTGTGATATGGAATTTTTAGGGGGTTTGGAACCTCCTCCATAGGTGTCTATGAGGGGGTTTTATAACTGCCCTTAAAAGTTACTTTGGAGGGGGGGGATGGTAGAACCGTCCCCAAAAGTCAATTTTAGGGGTGCTTTTGATCTCTTCCAAAACTTCCCTAAAAGTCCTGTTGATGTATTTGTAACTTTGGAACGTATTCACTTGTATATTTCATAGGTCCCCAATGTTCCTATTGGGAGACTCATTCATGTATTCAAGTCATGTAAAGTCATTGAGGTTAACCCTCTGTTGTAAGTCAGGGAAATAGTCCCCACAATTGAGTTGAGGTTAACCCTCATTGTTGATCAAGGGGGGGAAGTCCCCACAATTTAGGGGCACTAGGTTTATTAGATTCTCATAGAGAAGCCGGCCCTGGGAGGTAATTATCAAGTAAAAAATTGGTATCAATAGAGAGTGAGCCTCTCTATTTTTCACACACACTCACCCAGCTATAGCGCATAGTTGAGAGAGAGAACAACTGTTGGAGATGATCTTTCTATATTTGGGTTTTACTACTACCATTGGTGCTCATTATATATCTAAGGAAGTTGCGGGTTTTTCTCCTTTATGGTTTCCCCAAGGAAAACTCTTTGTATCTCTTGTCTCTTGTGATTATTGTTGTGCATGTTATTCTCTCAGATAAGTTCCTAGATCATATTGTTTAGATGTTAAAAATATAACATGGCATTAGAGCTAACCTAAGAAGAAGACATTGTACAACTACAGAATCTAGGGATTCTTACTTTTTGGGTCTCTCTCCATAGATCATCATAAAAATAAGGTTAGGATAACTCTCCATTGAAGTGTGCATCTTTATGTCGAAACAGAATTAGGTTCTAGGCATTTTCAGTCACTATTGCGGGAAATTAGGGCTTTTCATAGAAGAGGAATTTTTGAGTGAGCCCAACATAGGATTTCTTTCATCATCAAAGTCAAATTTTAGAGGCCAAGGTCGATTTTTTTGGTTTAGTAAAACTCTAGGAAAGTCAAACCCTAGTTTGACCCCAGGCCTGAAAAACCCTAAAATACTAAAACTTGTAGTTTTGGTACATTCGTTATATCTCAATACTTAAGAAGGAGCAGGAGCTGAAATTTTCACAACCTGAATATAAACTCCTGATGTACCGTGTGTAAAATTTTTAGCCTCATATTCACTATATTCTAGAAGATATGATTCCTCTAAATTAGGGTTCCATTTGCTTCAAGGATTCATCCCTAAACAGGACACATAGGGAGAATTTCTATATCTCGGGCTATAGAGGTCCAAATTAAATTTTGAAATATTTTCCAGATAGGGAAGGGACTTTAGTTTCTGTGGTAAATGTTTTAGACCCAGAAGGTGAAACAGTGACACATGGCAGTCTGTGCAAGTTCATTATGATGAACAGTTTTGAAATAGGTCACCTTGGGAAAACTATCATAAGTCCCAATTGGTAAAACCAATTTTTGTAAAAACTACGCTGTTGGAAAGAGGAAAAAAGAGGCTACCTAAATATGAAATTTCATACATAGAGGAGTAGTAATGTCATATATATTGTAGAAACAATATCAGGAATATCTACAGAAGAAATTTGAAAAATAGGGCTTCTTGTTTCGGGAGCTTCCCTCCACTAATTTCAGAAAAGGAGTACATAGAACAACTCTCCTTGAAGAGGACCATATTTCTATACAATAATATATGAAATATTCCAAGTTTTTAAAATTAGGGTTTCTCTGATAAACCCTAGATCAGCCAGCTCTGGAACCAAGATAAACACCTCAAATCGGTAAGATCTAATCTTTTTCTATTTACATTTGAGGTTATCATGACTAATGACACCAGCTTGATGAAAAGCTTGGTGAAGGTGAAAAATTCCAAGCATGGAAGTATAGGATCTCCCTAGTTCTTGAAGTAAATGGATTGGACACCTACATAAGTGGAGAGGTTCTAGTTCTAGAGGGACATGAGGCTAAAGCCTTACACAAGAGGAACTTGGTCAGGGCTAAGAGGATCACCTTATACCACATGTGTATTCCCTAAAGACACCTAAATAGACATTTTATTACTTGACCAATATATTTTGAAGAGAAGAATATAAATAGGAAGAAGTATAGGAACTCTGTGATCCTTGAATAAATTGACTTGGATCACTATTTCAGTAAGAAAGGTCTAGGAGCTAGAAATAGATATGGTTATAACCACCTTGAATGACCTCCCAGAATCATGGGATTTATTCATTCAAGGAATGTGTCCTAGAAGGAAGTGATTACCTTCGACAGGCGCTAGGAAGAGTGCAAAAAAGAAGAAGCTCGACTCATAATAAGAGAAGAGAAAATGGGAGAAACTGAATATCAAGCTCTCACCATCCAAAGAAGATCCCTCAAGCGATGAGGAATATGAAGGACTCAAATCTTGAAGAATCTCTTATCCATCTTAGCATTTGTATAAGAAACATTGTTTTTATGAATGAAGAAGATGATGAAGATGAAGGATCGAGAAGGATTCTACCCACAAAATGAATAAAGATAAGTATTCAATTGTCATTTCATGATATTGTTTTATTATATTCAGTTGATGTGTTATGCATGATAGAATGTTTGCATTAATGACCGTATACTACTAATATGCATGTGATGGGTAAGTATCTCATGGTTCCATATAAATATGCATTGCTACTTATATAGAATGAAACCTCTTTGCTGACATATTGGATTAGTGCACAATCTCAATCATGTCATGGTAGAGATGATAGCATCTAGAAAGTTTCCATGAGATATGGATGAATGTTGTATTGGATAAAATAATTGCATGATTGTATATTTATGCATAAGAATTTTCCATTATGAACATGCCTTATGAAATGTTTCTAACCATACAACTAATGCAATTTACTTGTAGGAAAGGTTGCATACATCGCCTACAAGAAAAGAAGGATGAGACTTGTTCCGAAGAACAAGTGACGACAGTTCAAGATTCACTCTAATAATACAAAATGAAGAATGATGATTAGAATGTGATGTCAAAGACTTGAAGGGAAGTTCATAGTATCTTCCATATGGATCTGCAAGATCTAGCATGAAGTAGACGACAACATCATGGGATATAAGGAAATATTCGTAGAACGAGTTCTCTCACAGAAAGAAGGCATAGACTACAAAGAGACATTTGCAGCCACTAGAAGTTAAGACACATGATAGGCAGACTCATGTGTGAAAATTAAAGAAGGCCTTGTACGATCTTAGAAGACACCCATGGGATAACACATACACGAGGAGCTTGAATATCACCTACAGTGATGAAGATATTAACCTTTGCTACAAGGTTGAAGATGAAATCCTATAGAGAATAACAAGCTCATAGATGGGTGCAAGAAGAACGTTTTCAAGATAGAGGATATTCATTAGAGGAATTTTGGGGTCTAAAATGGGCCTCCTAAGGAAAATAATAAAATAATAGTTAAAATAATAAAATAATATTGATTAATTTTGGAGGAAGAAAGAAAAAAGCTACTTTTTGTGTTCGTATTTTCGAC
The DNA here is from genome assembly GCA_001517045.1 of Pseudotsuga menziesii. Lineage (NCBI taxonomy): Eukaryota > Viridiplantae > Streptophyta > Pinopsida > Pinales > Pinaceae > Pseudotsuga > Pseudotsuga menziesii. Next base: position 414,512 of record LPNX010680651.1, on the reverse strand, counting down.
ATATCTCCCTATGTTTTTACTCAAATTTCAATCCGGGGAGCTCGTTGGATGTGGAATTTTATTCCACATCCAACGAGTACCCACACTGCATACTTTTGACGAACCCCGCTACCCCAAAAATAAGAAATACCTGAAAAAATGTGATGATGATGTCATCATCACGTTTTTTCAGGTATTTCTTGTTTTTGGGGTAGCAGGGTCCATCAAAAGTATGCAGTGTGGGTACTCGTTGGATGTGGAATAAAATTCCACATCCAACGGGCTCTCCGGATCGAAATTTGAGTAAAAACATAGGGAGATATGTCGAAAATACGAACAAAAAATGTAGTTTTTTTTTAATGACAAATATGTCAATTCAACCATTATGGTTGACTTATTTTATTGAAATTCTATTGGTTCTTGAATTCCAACTCACAAAAACTTATTTTGGCACGTTTTCTTATAAGGCCCATTTTAGACCCCAAATTTCCTCTAATGGGTATCCAGTGACCCTAGATGGATACATAGAATAATAGTTGCAGAGGAAGCTACTTGTCACTCCAGTACAGTATGTTTCAATACATAGACTACGAAAGGCAGAGGTAGAGTGATGCTCCACTTCAAAGGGAGTGACTATAGAATATCCCAAGGTTCGACATGGTACAACATGATGGACAGATTATTGATGACTCTAGGATTTACTGAGAGCAAATCAGATTCCAACCTTTAATTCAAGGTTGAAGGTGGACTACTAGCGATGCTGCTGTTATATGTCGATGACTTGTTCCTAACAGAAAAGAGGAACTCATTAAAGTTGCCAGAAGGAGACTTGCTATCGAGTTCAAGATGAAGGACTTGGATATGATGCACTACTTTCTAGGCATGGAGGTGTGGTAGAATACGGATGGAATCTCCCTAGGACAAGGGAAGTATGCAGTGGATATCCTAAAGAGGTTCGGGATGATGGACTGCAAGACCATGACCACACCTATGGCATCAAACCTAAAGCTATCGAGTGATGCTTCATTAGAGTCGGTCGATGCTATGATGTATTGTCATATTATTGGTTCCTTGATGTACCTAACAAACATGAGACCAGATATTTTCTTTGTTATGAACATATTGAGCCAGTTCCTGACAAATCCATGACATGTTCACCTGATTGCTGCAAAGCATATTCTGAGGTACCTAAAGGGGACAGTTAATTATGGTCTCAACCATGAGGCAAATCAAAACATTAACCTGGAGGATTATGTGGATTCATATTGGGAAGGTAGTGCCATTGAGAGGAAGAGCACTTAGGGGAGATGCTTTAGTATGGGATCAAGTGTGATCTCTTGGTTTAGCATGAAGGAGTCATGGATGGAACTGAGTATAGCCGAGGAAAAATATGTTTCCACTTGCTTGGCTATTCAATAAGTAATATGTTTCTTTTGAAAAATACTATTTGATTTTATTGATCTGACTTGCATTTTTGTATGATGCAGAGAGGAGTAGTGAAGCTCTAGTATGTGATCTAGATTGAGATCTCTTGAAAGAGGGAGCTCTAGCATAGCAGGTGAGGCAGGTTGTTTGAGCATAAATCCTGGTGAAGCTCATAGGTTTCTTAGATGTAAATAGTTTTGTACATTGTCCTCAGATGGAATCAGTCTTGGAAAAGCTCGCAGGTTATCCTTGGACGTAATCAACCTTGATGTGATTCTATGCTAGAAATGGGCAGAATGAAGTTAAATTACTTCAAGGAGAAGCTTGGTGTTCTCTATATCAAGGTTCCTTCCAAGGGGAAGTGATGAGTCCATGATCCCTTCTGACATTGTGGTAGGAGAGGCTTCCCATGGTCAGATGTAAGTGTAGAGCCCTTTCTGACATGGTGGTAGGATCAGTTCCTCCCATGGTCATATGTAAGTGCATATCCCTTCTGACATGGTGGTAGGGATGTGTTATCCACATGGTTAGATGTAAGTGCATAGCCCTTTTGACATGGATGCAGAATGTGTTCCCCACATGGTCAGATGTAAGTGCTAATCTCTTCTGACATGGATGTGGGATATGTTCCCCACATGGTTAGATGTAAGTGTATAGCCCTTTTGACATGGATGCGGGATGCGTTCCCCACATGGTCAGATGTAAGTGCAGAGCCCTTCTGACATAGATATGGGATGTGTTCCCCACATGGTCAGATGTAAGTGCAAAGCCCTTCAGACATGTGTGCAAAATGTGTTCCCCATGTGGTTAGACGTAAGCGCAGAGCCCTTCTGACATGGATGTGGGATGTGTTCCACACATGGTGAGGTATAAGTGCCAAAGAAGATGAAGACCTACATGGAGGCTAGGCCTACAAACAACATGAAAAAGGGTTGGGTTTGTAGAACTTCCTATGAAAAGAAGAATTGAGAGATAACACCATTTGATCGAGATAGCATAAGTAGTGATGATGATGATGATCTAGCCTTCATGATGATCCAGCTTTGATAATGATCTAGTGATTATCTAGCTTTAATGATGATCTAGACTTGATCCAGTGACGAATACTTGTGCTGATGAATTATGTCAAGAGAATACCTTCCTAGTTAAGAGGGATTGTTGATTTATTTGTAACTTTGGAATGTATTCACTTGTATATTTCATATACTGTATTTCATTGGTCCCCGATGTTCCTATCAGGAGAATCATTAATGTATTCAAGTCATGCAAAGTAATTGAGGTTAACCCTTTGTTTTAAGTTAGGGAAATAGTTCCCACAATTGAGTTGAGGTTAATCCTCATTGTTGATCAAGGGGGGAAAAGTTCCCACACTTAAGGGGCACTAGGGTTATTAGACTCTCATAGAGAAGCCATACTTGGTAAGTAATTGTCAAGTCATAAAATAGTATAAATAGAGAGTGAGCCTCTCTATTTGTCACACACACTCACCTAGCTATAGTGCATAGGTGAGAGAGAGAACAACTATTGGAGATCGTCTTTCTGTCTTTGGGTTTTACTACTGCCATTGGTGCTCATTCTATCTTTGAGGAAGTTGCGGGGTTTTCTCCTTTATGGTTTTCCCAAGGAAAACTCTTTGTGTCTCTTGTCTCTTGTGATTTTTGATGTGCATGTTATTCTCTTAGATAAGATCCTATATCATATTGTTTAAATGATAAAAATATAACAAGTCCAAACTTTTAGTCTCGGTGCTATTAGGGGAAGTTTTGTAAACACCGACTCCAAATCCAAAACCACTCCCAAAAGTAGCTTTGGGATAGAAAGAAAACCCTGTAGCAGGGATTTATCCCTTGCTACAGGGAAGGAATGGATACCATCCCTCTATAGGATAGAAGGATAGGTTCCTAGTGGTGAATGCAGAAAATAAAAGCAAAAACTAAATAGGACATAAATGAAAAATAGCAAAGAAAGAACCCCTTTGCAAACAATGTTAGGGTTCCGCTCCAATACCCTGCATACAACTGTTAGAACAAAAATACCTGCAAAAACATGTTAAACAATAAATCTGCAAACAAACTATGGATTAGATAAAATCAAATAAACAACAAAAAACACCAAGTTATACCTTCTCTTGATGGAATGGGCCACCATGCCCTAGCTTGGAGAAACACCTCTCTTGAAAGGGGTAGCTATGGCTTAATGGAAGGAGGGAGGAGAGGGATGTGGGTGGCTTGAGAGACAAAGGGTCTCAAGCCATCCGCTCGGGTAGCATAATAGTATGCAAGGGAGAAGTATTTTGAGAGTGACCGCCAGCCCTCTATTTATAGCTTTTTTGGGGCTTTTTAGGGTTTTAAGCCTCTGGTTGGGGCTTTAGCCCCTTTTTGGGATTTTAGCCCCTTCCGCCCTATCTTTAGCTCCTTTTGGGGTTTTTAGCTCCTTTGAGGGGTTTTAGCCCCTTTTTGGAGGCTTTAGCCCCTAGGAGAACTATTTAGGCTATTTTTTAGGTTTTTCAAGCCCTTTTGCTCATTCTTAAGCCTTTTTGAGGGTGTGGGGCTCCAATGGGGTGCAATGAGGGTCGTCCATGGGTGTCCTTGGGTGGTGTAGGCCATGTAGAGCTGAGTGAGGGATTTTTTGGGTTAACAAATTACCCCCTGATGTGTGAGGGAAGGAGATCATCATATGACCGACATACATCATAGGATTTTCTACGGAGAGGTGGTGCTTCCTGAGCTGGGGCATGGTGGCTTTTGGTTTTTATATTAATATGGTTCCCATCAATGGGTGAGATACAAATAATGTGTGACATGTATATGGATGAGGCGGGAATCCCCATGCTTGTAACAATGTTGAAAGAATAATGTGATTTATGCTCTATAATACAAGAGCCAATCAATCATATACACCTAATGATACATAGTGGTTTCCTCAATGAGAGGTTGAATACAATACTGATCTAAAGAACTGCTATATTGGACCCATGTCATTCTCGTGGAATGCTATATCTTCATGACTGATAGCCTGTTGGATCTGGAATGGTACATAGCTATATGGACTCACTGATGGAGAGTCAAAGTCTCTGTGGTACAAGTATGCTGCATCAATCATAAATCTATATAGAAGCGTTGTTGGGGCTTCTGAACACTATCTCCAACACAACCTAGAAATCACAAGGGACATAAACCTGTTTGGGTCCCTTGAATAGACTCATCAATGTGTTAGAGTCAGGTGACATCCGGGGTCTTCGACCAAATACTGCACGGACCAAACCCTGTACAAATCTCAACGGTACGATGATGTAGTTGGAGTCGAGCACATGAGAAACAACCATCCTAAGAGGCACTAAGGACTCCTCTCAAGTGGTCTGAGGGAGTCATCAATGAGGTTAATGAAACCAAGATACAGGTACCTCTGGGTCTATCCTCTGGAATATGTGTGTTTTTGTCGGCAGAGGGAGATCTACCCCAAGTTAAGGTAATGGTGTTTCCTTGATCAGAAGCATGAGGGAGATAACCAAAATATGTGAGACAATCTACGGACTGACCCACTGAATGGGGGGGGTGGAGAGGGAAAGAGTTGAATAGGGGCAGGGGGAGTGTAGTAGACTCAAACTTCCTTTCTTCAGAGTATGATGGCAGGGCGTACCAAGCAGCAAATGAAACTAACTCATGGGAATGGGATCATAGTTGTAATACTAGGAATGCCATTGCAGATGGGAAATACTTGGGGGAGGTGGACACTTTTGATATTGATGGGATCCAAGGAAGACATATTGTAGAGTACTCTGAACAAAGGCAACCCAAAGTGGGAATGTTGCCACACTGTTTCTATGGGGTGGTGTCTGGAGACACCATTGTGGTACAATATTGTGGATTTTTGGTGAGCTCGAGAAAGTAAATGTTCGATGGTGCTTTCAATTTTAGAGAGTCTGAAAGCATGAAGAAGACTCCAGTGGGGGCTCTTTTTTGTTGGTAGTCTCCTGTGCCCGAAAAAGGATAAAATTATACATAGGAGAGCTTTCCCATCTTGTAGGGGATGAGAGGCTTCTTTACCATTGGTAGTCTAATCAAGGTGGAAAAAGCTAAACCTATACTGACTGGACGGTCATTCAGATACTTTTACGAGCATGAACGAAACCAAGTTTTCTTGGCAATATTTTCTTGATGAGAAGGCTAGAAAAGAGCTTAACGACAACCCATGGTGAGCTTTTTCGTAAAGCTCGGCCCCTCTGCCCGAGAAAGCATAAAAGTATGTAGAGGGGAACGGTCTTGGCTTGAATATGCCAAGGTGGTCCTTTTCATTTGATGGTCTACATAGTCCACAAAAGGAGATAAACAAGACAATGTAGATGCCCTTTCCTATCCTTTAACAAGTGGGAAAGGAAGCAGCTGTGCTCGACAAACTTTTCATTATTTTAGGAGTCAGAAAAGAGCTTAAAGGAAACTCTAGTATGGTCAACCGATTATGGTGGCATAGGCGGTGCCCAATGTCGGGACGGTGGACAGTGGTCAAATGTCATCTACAGAGTATGGACGAAGCAAGTAGCTGTTAAATAGACAAATACATGCACAGTATATATTGCGGCAGAGGCATGCGAGTCGGTGCGAATGAGACATGAAAACTGAGGTGGCTCTCAAACAGAGGTCAGGAGAGCTATGTGTGAGTTGTGGTGGACGGACTTGACTACATGTGATGTGCGTGCAAGTCTGGAGGCAGTTATACACCAAATACATGCAAGAGAAATAATATGTCTTCTGGACAATGGTCCAGAGATCGACATAAGGTGGTGTGGACGAAGTAGATGGCTATATGCTAAAATGAAAATGATGTTCCTTAACGGGAGGTGGCTCGAGGATTTCCATGAGTAGTGGTAGGAAAGCGTGATGCAAGTACAGGTCCGTAGACACTTGTATCACCATGATGTGGCTCATAAATCAAGGTAAATTCTGGGAAGCGGTCAAGAAAATTACTTGTTAAACATGAGACGATGGTCTCATAAGGATATAGAGGGTGAAATTTGAGCTCAGAGGTGTGAGAGGTGTCTCGAACAGGCTCCAAGTGACTCTGATTTAGTAGCTGCTAATGCTGCCCCCGAATGGGGGTCTTTGATTTATGGTTAAAACATTACAAAACAAAAAAGGGAAAAAACTATGCTATAAGGGACTCATAGTGGTTATATTAGGCATAGACTCTCTTGAGGTGGATCCTGTTGCGTGGATTCTTCAAGAGTCAACCATCTAAGTCAGCGAAGAGGTATGCCCCCTTGCCAAGATGAAGGTCATGGGCAAGGTGGGATGACGAAATATGGTCTTTTATGGGAAGAACCGATTCCACACTATGGTTTAAATGGAATGGGGTAAAATCGAAGGTGGTCTTACATTTATCTTCGTCATCGCATAAGTGGTACCGGGATAGATCAGGTGGATCTTCCACGGTCGATGAGACAAAAGGGCGACTCATGCTAGCGATCATGTAAATGCTATTGGTTTTGGTTTTGGTGTCCTTGCCCCCAGTCTCTGTTGGAGAAAGAGGGGCATGCCTAGAGACAGGAGGAGTATTTCATGGACCCAGAGGTAGGTGCAACATCATCTCAATTGGCTGGACATGAGTCAACACATCTTGGGGCCTTAGAGGTAGGGTAGATGGTTCAAAGTACCACGCAGGAACTCCCAATGTGAAATCCTGTAAATTGCAGGTTTCCAAGACATACTTGCTCACGATCTCGAATGGTAGGAAAAGGAAAAGGATCTTGTTGATCGGGAATGAACCCCAATGTTTCCCTGGTAACTAAGTTTGTGGTTGGTGATGGGGTTGCGGCTGTGGATGGAGCATGTCCTCCCAAGGGTACTCCAGAGCAGTTAATGCTTCATGTATCTCCTCATCATTGTGGAAGCAACGAAGAGACATGTCTGATGGACTGTCAGTAATGGTGGAGATAAGAGGGTTTGTAGAACTGGACATCATGTAAATGGAAACGATGTCTGAAGAAGGAGGTGGGGGGTGGACTTCTTTGATCAGGGTGATCTCAGATTCAAGGGAATGTTGTTGAAGGTCGGCTAAAGCCATTTGGAACTCGGACAAGTCTTGTCAATGGTGAGAATAGTGTCCATACAAACTGCAGAGGGCGCAGGCATGGTTTGCTCTCAATGACTTGTTTCTCACTATTGGCGCGCTTGGAAGTTAAACCACGGGGAGGTTTTCGGTTGTATCCATGGCATCCAAATGAGCACAGATCATTGCAATCTCAGGTCAGTTCTGAGTTGAATGGCCCTATTCTTCATAGACAGTGCAAGGTAGGATCTGTCGAGGCTCTATGGTAGCTTTCTCATTCTTGCCCCTGACCCTTTTTGGGTGGGGCGATGTGGGTGCGGGTGAGGTGGTTGGTCTTTGTGGGCCAGGTGGAGGGTGAGACTTTGCCACAATGGGTTGCAAGGGTGTTAAGAATAACTGGGGCATTGGTGGTTGAACTGGTGGATCAAGATACCACACGGGAATTCCCAATGTAAAGTTGGGTAGGTTTAGGGTGTCCATTACTGGATTGCTCATGACACCAGGTGGGGGAAAGAGGAAGGGAATTGTATGGACTGGAGAGGAGCGCATATAAGTCCTTGATGGTTGTATGTGGGGGTGAGTTTGTGGTTGTGGTTGTGCATAATGCTGCAGCTGTAGATGATGTTGCGACTGTTGTTGATGTTGCGGCTACTGTTGATGTTGGGACTGCGGACGGTGTTGTGGTTGCAGTTGGGGCTGTGACTATGGTTGTTGTTTGGGTGTAGCAGTGATGGATGAGAGCATGCACAAATTTGCAGTCTCATTTGGTGTTGGTGATGGTGACACTAAGGGGAAAGGAGCCGTCATGGTGGTATCGACAAACAACCGTAGGCCCACATTCAACAATGGGGAGGCTAGTATGTTGTCAACCATGGTGTTTACCATAGGGATAACATTCATGTGTGTGTGTTAGAATAATAAACCCATAGTTACCTACCTATGGAAATTGAACCAGGTGATAGATTAATTTTACTCACAGCAATTAACAATTGATCATGCAAAATCACTCACAAAGAGACTGAAAATTGGAGCTGTACACTAAAATGTATTAAATCAGTGTACAATAGCCAACCCTGTAATAACATATGTTGCTGAATAAATAACATACATCATGGATTCGAATGCATGAGGAGCAATTCGAATCTAGCATAAAGCAGGCTTACTAAAAATAAGCAAATCCCCCATAGGTGTAAAAAGCTGATCCCAAATCTGTCATGGAGCTCACGAATTGGAAAAAAGGATTATGCAAGCTAAAGAGTGGTGGAATGGTAGCTCATACATGATTTTGCATGGAGAAAAGAGAGGAGGATGTGTAGGACAAAAAACTAGTCAACCTCACCTAGTCTAGCTTTTCCTTTTGCCTTAAAACACTGAAAAAGCAGGGAATAAAGCAGAAAAAGCAGAAGGGTGCCTAGGAGGCTAGGAATAAAGAAGATTTGATTCCTTTAGCTCTCCCATGTGCTACATGAGTCAAATAAGGCAAGTTTGACCATTATATATAGGAAAATGACAACTTGCACAAGGTGGGACACATGAACTAGGAAAATAAGACAAAAATAATGGAATTAATGTCTAAGTGGGTAAACTATGGGATGATTATTCTAACACCCCCCCTTAAGCCTGAATTATGAGTAATATATCAGAAAATTATAGGGCCTAGCAACAAGGCTTAGTCACCCTTTACATACTGCATGTCCATTTAAACAAGGAAAGAGGCAAAACCAACTTGGGAAAATCCTCCCTTAAACATGGACTGTTAAACAAAATTGTAGAATCTTGTCTTCACTCATTCTTGCACAGCATGATCAGCAATCCCCAGCAGTGATTTGAGATTGCTTAAGGTCTTCTCACAAAATGCTTTGGTGAAGATATAAGCTACTTGTTCTGAAGATGAGCAGAAGAGTAGGTGAATGGTGCCATCATGCACAAGCTCTCTGATGTAGTGCATATGGATCTCAATGTGTCTGGTTCTCTGCTTCTGAACTGGATCTTTGCAGATTTGAATGGTACTCTGGTTATCACAATAGATGGTAGTTGAGTACTCTGGTTCGAAGCCACACTCTCCAAGTAAACCCTGCAACCATAAACATTGAGTTGCTACATTAACAACTCCTCTGTACTCTACTTCTGTAGATGAGAGTGCAATGGCACTCTGTTTCTTGCTTGACCAGCTGATTGGCCCTTCTGCAAGCATGAACACATATCTTGAAGTGGACTTTCTATCTGTGCTATCACCTGTCCAATCACTGTCAGTAAATCCAATCAAATCAAGATCAGATTTTGCTTTATAGAAGATCCCATGTGTCTTTGTTCCCTGAACAAAGTTAAGGATCCTTTTGGCTTCTTTCCAATGGATATCTTGAGGCTGATCCATGAATCTAGAAGCCACACTTACTGCATAACAAATATCAGATCTAGTATGTGTCAGATACAACAAACATCCAATCAATTGTCTATACAGTGTATTGTTTACCATCGGTGAAGAATCAGCTTCTTCCAGCTTCACTCCTGAAAGGAAAGGAGTTTTGCTTGCTTTGCAATCCTTCATTTTGAATTTGTTCAGCAAGTCCAAGGCATATTTGGACTGGTGCACCTTGATTCCATCTTTGGTTTGAGCAATCTCAAGCCCCAAAAATTGACTTAAGAGCCCCAAATCTGTCATGGAGAAGGCTTGGTTCATAGCTCCTTTTAAGGAAGCAATCTCAGCCTGTGAGCTTCCTGTAATGAGGAGGTCATAAACATATAACACAATGATCATCAATGAACCATTAACTAAATTCAAATAGACATTTGGATCTGATTTTCACTAAACAAAATTCAGTGATAGCAAGAAGCTATCGATCTTGGCATACCAAGCCCTGGGGGCTTGATTCAGCCCATACAATGACTTTCTCAACCTGCACACAAGAGAAGGGTCAGTAGAAAAACCTTGAGGCTACTGCATATATATCTCTTCAGTGATATCTCCATTCAGGAAGGCACATTTTACATCCATGTGATGTACCTCCCATTGCCTTGAGGCTGCAATGGCTAGAGCTAGCCTGATGGAATCCATCTTTGCCACTGGGGCAAAGGTCTCATTGTAATCTATGCCATGAACCTGTGAGTAGCCCTTGGCTACCAATCTGGCGTTGTACTTTAGTGGTGAACCATTAGCAGCAAATTTGGTCTTATAGACCCGCTTACACTGGACTAACTTTCTTCCTCGAGGAAGATCCACTAGCTCCCATGTGTTGCTCTTCTGGAGTGAGATGAACTCCTCCTTCATGGCTGTTTGCCATCTTGGATCTCCTGCTGCTTCTTCATATGTTTGAGGATCAGACACCACCATTAAATATAATTTTTCAGCAAACATAGGATCTTTCATGCACAGACTATTCTCAATTGAGATCTAGTCCTCCTTGGGTCATTGGGATCCCCAGCTAGCTCACCTGCTGCATGTAGTGTCTTGGCTGCCCATTTTGGCCTTGTGGGGATGTTTGGGTCTGCAATAAACTCATCTGCATTAGAAAAATCAGAATCAGTATGTTCAACAAACTCTTTACTTACTTCTTGAGGTTCAGGTGGTGAAGAGGCTTCACCAACTTTCACTGTTGCAAGGGGTTCTTCTTCAAACTGAACACACCTTTCAATGAAGGATTTGTTTGTGCTGAAATTTATCAACTTGTACCCTTTTGAATATTCATAGTATCCAACAAAAAGACACTCTTGTCTTTGGGGCTGCAAAGCCTTCCTCTTCTCTGTTGGGATTCTAGCCCAAGCCTTTGAGCCAAAAATCCTGAAATGGGTCACATCTGGCTTGTGCCCACTCCATGCTTCGAAGGGAGTCATACCATCAAGCTGTTTATGAGGCACCCTATTCTGGATATAGGCTGCACAGTTGATAGCTTTGGCCCAGTACTTTGGTGGCAAATTTTTGGCCTCCATCATGCATGTTGCCATCTCCTTTAGTGATCTGTTCTTCCTCTCAGCAACACCATTTTGCTATGGTGTGTAAGGGATAGAATGCTGCATCTGAATACCTGAATCTACACAATAATTAATAAACTCAAACTTGACATACTCACCACCATTTTCATATCCGAGGGCCTTGAGTTTCCTTCCAGACTGGTTTTCAACCAAAGCCTTAAAGACTTTGAATAGGCCAAAAACTTCAGACTTGTGTTTCAAGAAGTGAACCCAGCAATACCTGGAAAAGTCATCAATGAAAGTCCTTGCATATTTGGCCTGAATCATGGACATATGAAGGAATGGGCCAGCAACATCACTATGGATCAGCTCGAGGGGTGCAGAGGTTCTCTCATGACTAGCTCTCTCAAATTTGTGCTCTGGGTGTTTTCCTAGGATACAACCTTGGCAGACTCCTTGGGAAACCCTATGAAAATCTCTTTTTCACTAATATCAGAAAGATATTTGTAGTTTAGGTGGCCAAATATTTCATGCCACAGCTTGCTGGCTTCATTAGCATGAATGAGAAGAGCAGAGGGGTTTGAGTAAGGTAGGAAGTGTGAGAACATGTATACATTTTGAGCATGATTCACAACTCCTTTTGCAATGACTCTACTAGTTGAGATCTCTGTGATCTCAACTTCATCAGGGGAGAATATGACCTTATTAGGAGACCCAGTGTGGGTCATCTGGTACACTGACAGGAGGTTGGAGGCGAGACCAAGCACATGCAGCACATTGTTGAACTGACCATGATCAAGATCTATCCTTCCTTTTCCTTTACTTTCAGTGAGAGAGTCATCTCCCAGTACAATAGATGGTCCTTTCGACATATCCAGTGAGGAGAAGGCCTCCTTAGTCGAAACTATGTGTCTTGAAGCTCCAGAATCAATGATAAAACTGGGTGAGCTTGATGTGCTAGCAACTAGAGCATGAACTCTCTCTCTGTCATCTGAACTTGATCCTCCTTCTCTCTTCTTTGAGCTTTCTGGAAGGGAGATGCCATTCTTCTCTAGCAGTTGGGTCAGCATATCTATTTGCTTCTTCATACAAGAGATTTCAGTGTGATTTCCCTTATTGCAGTATGCGCACTTGTTCATTTCACCTTTGTTTTTCTTCTTTTGGTAGTTATTCTTGGGACCTTGTGGATCCTCCAGAGACTGTTTCTTGTCTCTCTTTTGCTTAGGTGGCTTTTTAGCTTTCTTTTTTCCTTTTGAATCCACCTTCGAATCTCCAGCAATCAAATCTTGATCTTTGGATGGTTTGATGGTGCCCATCATCACCAGCTTGTCCTGTTCTTGTGTGAGAGATTCCATGAAATCTGCAAGGCTAGGCATCTTCCAGGTTCGAACTGTCAGTTTTGTGGCATAGAAAGTTGAAACAGACACTGAATAGTTAGGGCCTAGCTTCGAGAGGATGGCCAGTATGAGCTGATCATCTTTCTTTTCGATCCCACACTATTTCAGCTGCAAAACTAGTGCTTTGAACTTGGAGAAATATAGCTGCAGGGATTCAAAGCTATTTGGACTCAGAGAAATCAGCTCATTTTCGATTTGATGTCCCCTCATCTCATCTGTCTTTCCAAAAATATCAGCAAGCTTCTCCCATACTTCATTCGATGATGTCAATCCATCAAGATGGAAAAGGAGGTCTCTGGAAATACTCAGACACAGGAGACCATATGCCTCATCCCTCCTGTTGTGCCATTTTATCTTCTCTGCAACTGCATTGGGCTCTACTTCTGTTGCCATAGTCACCCTATAGAGGCCTTTCACTCTCAACAGTATCTCCATATCTACTTTCCATTCAAATAAATTGAAGGGAGTCAAGATATTTTTCTGTGATTGATCCATAGCTTAGAAAATCTGTCCCCGCTGTTAGTAGAAGGCTCCCAGTCATTGATGTTGAACCTGCAAAACAATTTTTGAAGGAGAGAAACAATATACAATGGCTCTGATACCATGTGGAAATTGAACCAGGTGATAGATTAATTTTACTCACAACAATTAACAATTGATCATGCAAAATCACTCACAAAGAGACTGAAAATTGGAGCTGAACACTAAACTGTATTAAATCAGTGTACAATAGCCAACCCTATAATAACATAGGTTGTTGAATAAATAACATACATCAGGGATTCGAATGCATGAGGATTAATTCGAATCTAGCATAAAGCAGGCTTACTAAAAATAAGCAAATCCCCCATAGGTGTAAAAAGCTAATCCCAAATCTGTCATGGAGCTCATGAATTGGAAAAAAGGCTTATGCAAGCTAAAGAGTGGTGGAATGGTAGCTCATACATGCTTTTTCATGGAGAAAAGAGAGGAGGATGTGTAGGACAAAAAACTAGTCAACCTCACCTAGTCTAGCTTTTCCTTTTGCCTTAAAACACTGAAAAAGCAGGGAATAAAGTAGAAAAAGTAGAAGGGCACCTAGGAGGCCAGGAATAAAGTAGATTTGATTCCTTTAGCTCTCCCATGCACTACATGAGTCAAATAAGGCAAGTTTGACCATTATAGATAGGCAAATGACAACTTGCACAAGGTGGGACACATGAACTAGGAAAATAAGACAAAAATAATGGAATTAATGTCTAAGTGGGTAAACTATGGGTTGATTATTATAACACTACCTTAGACATTAATTAATCCATTTTTGTCTTATTTACCTAGTTTCCTATATTCCACTCTATGCAAGTTGTCTTCCACATGCCATAGAAGTCAAACTTGCTAAAACTGAGTCATGGAATGCTTGGAAAACCTCTTGGAAACCATATTTAGCATGTCTATTTTATTCCAGATACTCCAAAGTGCATATCTACTTTTTCTGCTAAGTTGCCTGTTTTATTGAGAAATAAGGCAAAAGGGAAAGAAAGACTAGGTGTAGTTGACTTGTTTTTTTGCCTCATCATCCTCCATCCTTTTCTCCTAATAAAAGAATGTATGAGTTGTATTTCCATACCTTATTATATTTCCCACTTGAATTTTCCAATTCATGAGCCTCTAAGTGGATTTGGAAACTTCTTTATGCACCTATGGGGGATTTGACTAGATTTAGTAAGCCTACTTTTTTACTATTTCGAATGGAATCCTTATGCATTCGAATATCTCATGTAATTATATATTGTAGCAGCCTATGAATTCATAAGGTTGTCTATTATACACTTATTCAATACAGATTAGTGTTATCCTCCAATTTCAGTCTCCTTTGTTTGTAATTTTGCATGTTTGATTAGGAATTTTGTGAGTACAATTGTTCTATCACTTGGGTTCAATTTCCACATGGTATCAAAGCCTTTTTATATTGATTTCTCTCCTTCCATATTGCTATTGCAGATTCGACATCTTCACTGGGAGCATATTCTGCTGACTGAAGGGCACAGTTTCTAAGCTATGGATCAATCTCAGAAGATCATCTTGACTCCATTTAATTTTTTTGAATGGAAAGAAAAGATGGAGATACTATTGAGAGTGAAAGGTATCTATAGGGTGATTATGGAAACTGAGGCATATCCCAATGCAGCTACAAAGAAAATTAATTGGCACAATAGGAGGGATGAGGCCTATGGTCTTTTGTGTCTGAGCATATCAAGAGACCTCCTCTTCCATCTTGATGGATTGACATCACCTAATGAAGTGTGGGAGAATCTTGTAGAGATTTTTGGTAAGACAAATGAGATGCGAGGACACCAAATCAAGAATGAATTGATCTGTTTGAGTCCCAGCAGCTTCAAATCCCTGCAACTCTACTTTTCCATGTTTAAAGCCATTGTTTTGCAGTTAAAACAGTGTGGAATTGGAAAGAAGGAAGAGCAACTAGTTTTTTCCATACTCTCAAAGCTTGGCCCTGACTATTCAGTGTTTGTTTCAACCTTCCATCCAACAAAGTTGAAAGCTCGAGCCTGGAAGATGCCTAAGCTTATAGAGTTCATGGAATCCCTCAGACAAGAACAATATAAACTCGTGATGATGGGCACCATCAAACCTTCCAAAGACCAAGATTTGGTTGTTGGAGATTCGAGGGTGGATTCAAAAGGAAAGAAGAAAGCTAAGAATCCACTTGAGCAAAAGAGAGACAAGAAAAAGTCTCAAGAAGAGCCCCAAGGCTCCAAGAATAACTTCCAGAAGAAGAAGAATAAAGGAGTAATGAGCAAGTGCACATACTGCAGTAAGGGCTATCATCCTGACAGCTCCTGCATGAAGAAGAAAATTGACATGTTGACCCAACTCCTGGAGAAGAATAACATCTCCCGTCCTGATTGCTCAAAGAAGAGGGAAGAAGGATCAAATTCAGAGGAGAGAGAGAGAGTACATGCTTTGGTTTCTGGCACATCAAGCTCACCTAGCTTCATCATAGACTCTAGAGCTTCTAGACATATGGTTTCAACCAAAGAGGCATTCTCCTCTCTTGACATGTTGAAAGGTCCACCAATAGTGCGGGGAGATGACTCTCTCACTGACAGTTTGGGGAAAGGAAGGATTGATCTTGAACATGGTAAGTTCAATAATGTGTTGTATGTTCCTGGTCTTGCCTCTAACCTCTTATCAGTGTATCAGATGACTCACATAGGGTCTCCAAATAAGGTCATATTCTCCCCTAATGATGTTGAGGTCACAGAGATCTCGATTGGTAAAGTCATTGCAAAAGGAGTTGTAGATCATACTTCGAAGGTATACATGTTTTCACATTTTCTACCCTAATCAAACCCCTCTGCTCTTCTGATTCATGCTAATGAGACAAGCAAGATTTGGCATGAAATATTTGGCCATCTTAACTATAAGTATCTTTTTGATCTAAGTGAAAAATAAATGGTCATAGGGTTACCAAAGATTAAATTTTCCAAGGGAGTCTGTCAAGGTTGTATCCTAGGAAAACACCCAGAGCATAAATTTGAGAGAGCTAGTCATGAGAGAACCTATGCACCTCTTGAGTTGATCAACATTGATGTTTCTAGTCCATTTCCTCATATGTCAATGAGTCAAGACAAATATTCATTGACCTTCATAGATTACTTTTCCAGGTATTGTTGGGTTTACTTCCTGAAGCATAAGTCTGAATTTTTTGACCTCTTCAAAGTCTTTAAGGCCTTGGTTGAAAACCAGTATGGGAGGAGACTCAAGATCCTCAGATCTGACAATGGTGGTGGGTATGTCAAGTCTAAGTTCATTCAATATTGTAAATATGTAGGTATTCAGATGCAGCATTCAATCCCTTACACACAACAACAAAATGGTGTTGCTGAGAGAAAGAACAGATCACTGAAGGAGATGGCAACCTGTATGATGGAGGCTAATACTTTGCCACCAAAGTTTTGGGCCAAGGCTATAAAATGTGCATACTATATCCAGAATAGGGTTCCTCATAAAAATATTGATGGTATGACTCCTTTCAAAGCTTGGAGTGGGCACAAGCCAGATGTGACCCATTTCAGGATTTTTGGCTCAAAGGCTTGGGCTAGAATTCCAACTGAAAAGAGAAAGGATTTGCAGCCCCAAAGCCAAGAGTGCCTATTTTTTGGGTATTTTGAATATTCAAAAGGGTACAAGGTGATCAACTTGAGCACAAACAAATCCTTCATTTAAAGGAGTGTTCAGTTACAAGAAGAGCCTTTAGCAGCAGTTGAAGTTGGAGAGTCTTCTTCACCACCAGAACCATTGAATGTAAGTGGAGAGACAAATGATTTCTCTGATTCTGATATGTCTGATAATGATGATTTAATTGCAGATATTGACAGTCCTAAAAGACCAAAATGGGCAGAAAATACCATTCATGCAGCTAGGGAGCTAGCTGGAAATCCTAGTGATCCTAGGAGGACTAGATCTCAGTTTGAGAGTGCCCTATGCATGAAAGACCCTTTGTTTGCAGAGAAATGCTATGTGATTATTGAATAAGACCCATATACATATGAAGATGCAGCACATGATCCAATATGGCAAACAGCCATGAAATAAGAATTTAGCTCACTCTAGAAGAACAACACTTGGGAACTGGTTGATCTTCCCCCAGGGAGGAAGATAGTTCAATGTAAGTGGTTTTTCAAAAATAAGTTTGCTGCTGATCATTCACCTTTGAAATATAAGGCAATATTGGTAGCCAATGGATACTCACAGGTACATGGTATTTACTACAATGAAACCTTTGCACCAGTGGCAAAGATGGACTCCATAAGGCTAGCCTTAGCCATTGCAACTTCAAAGCAGTGGTAGGTACATCACATGGATGTGAAGTGTGATTTCCTAAATGGGGATCTTACTAAATAGATTTACATGCAGCAACCTCAAGGTTTTGTTTCTAATCCATATTTTGTGTGTAGGTTAAAGAAATCATTGTATGGGCTCAAGCAAGCCCCCAGGGCTTGGTATGCTAAGATTGATGGATTTTTGTTATCATTGAGTTTTGTTCGATGCAAGTCTAATCGTAATGTTTATTTGAAGGTGATTGATGGTTATTTTCTGATTATTTGCTTGTATGTGGATGACCTTATGTTTACAGGAAGTTCAAAGAAAGAGATTGCATCCTTGAAGGATGCAATGAACCATGCATTTTCTATGACTGATTTGGGGTTGTTGAGCCAATTCTTGGGTCTCGAAATTGCTCAATCCCAACATAGAATAAAAGTACATCAGTCCAAGTATGCTTTAGATTTTTTGAACAAGTTCAACATGAAATATTGCAAGCCAAGCAAGACTCCCTTCCTTTCAGGAGTTAAGCTTGAAGAAGCAGGTTCTTCTCCTATGGTAAATAATACATTGTATAGGCAATTTATTGGGTGTTTTATTTACCTTACACACACTCGAACTGATATTTTTTATGCAGTAAGTGTGGCTTCAATAGACATGGATCAGCCTCATGAGATCCATTGGAGAGCAGCCAAAAGAATCCTTAACTTTGTTCAAGGAACAAGAACTCATGGGATCTTCTACAAAGCTAAATCTGATCTTGATTTGATTGGGTTTACTGATAGTGATTGGGTAGGTGACAACATAGATCGAAAGTCAACATCAGGATATGTGTTCATGCTTGTTGAATGACCAATCAGCTGGTCAAGTAAGAAACAGAGTGCCATAGAACTCTCATCTACAGAAGCAGAGTACAGAGGAGTTGTAAATGCAACAACTCAATGTTTATGGTTGTAGGGAATACTTGGTGAGTGTGGCTTCGAATCAGAGTTTTCAACTATTATATATTGTGATAATCAGAGCACCATTTGAATCTACAATGATCCATTTCAGAGACAGAGAACCAAACGCATTGAGATCCATACACACTACATCAGACAGCTTGTGGATGATGGCACCATTCACCTACTCTTATGTGCATCTTCAGAACAAGTAGCAGACATTTTCACCGAAGTTTTTTTGTGAGAATACATTTAGCAATCTCAAATCACTACTAGGGATTACTGATCATGCTGTGAAGCATGATTGATGACAATATTTTCAAATTTTGTTTTACTGTCCATGTTTAAGGGAGGATTTTCCCACTAGGTTTTTTCCTCTTTCCTTGGTTAAATGGACATGCAATATGTAAAAGGCGACTAATCCTTGTTGATAGCCCCTATATTTTTTTGATATTTACCCATAAATTCAGGCTTAAGGGGGGTGTTAGAATAATCAACCCATAGTTACCTACCTTAGACATTAATTAATCCATTTTTGTCTTATTTTCCTAGTTTCCTATATTCCACTCTATGCAAGTTGTCTTCCACATGCCATAGAAGTCAAACTTGATAAAAATGAGTCATGGAGTGCTTGGGAAACCTCCTGGAAACCATATTCAGCATGTCTACTTTATTCTAGATCCTCCAAAGAGCATATCTTCTTTTTCTGCTAAGTTGCTTGTTTTATTGAGAAATAAGGCAAAAGGGAAAGTAAGACTAGGTGTGGTTGACTTGTTTTTTTCCCTCATCATCCTCCATCCTTTTCTCCTGATAAAAGCATGTATGATTTTTCTTTCCATCCCTTATTATCTTACCTACTTGAATTTTCCAATGCATGAGACTCTAAGTGGATTTGGAAATTTCTCTATACACCTATGGGGGATTTGACTAGATTTAGTAAGCCTACTTTTTGACTATTTCGAATGGCATCCTTATGCATTCGAATATCTCATGTAATTATATATTGCAGTAGCTTATGAATTCATAAGGTTGGCTATTGTACACTTATTCAATACAGATTAGTGTTATGCTCCAATTTCAGTCTCCTTTGTTTGTAGTTTTGCATGTCTGATTAACAATTTTGTGAGTGCAATTGTTCTATCACTTGGGTTCAATTTCCATAGTGTGGTCATCCCTTGTGGATCAATGGTGTTGATCATAGAGATAATGTTGTTGGGTGCTGTTAGCCCTTGCGTATTGTGATAAGTCAGTTGGTCGACCGTCATGACTTTTCCTTCGTGGGGGAACATCATTAGATAGAAGACAGTTGATGCTATGACTCTCATCGAGTACATATAACTTCTTCCAAGGAGAACGTTATAGTCCAATTGAGCATTGAAAACCTCTATGTCAATCAAAACTATCTTCCTGGCTAATGTGATGGGGACGTGGGGGAGGATTCCTTGGGCTTTAGTGGGATGGCCATCATAAGCTCGTAGAGTTGTGGAGGATGGTTGCAAAATTGGGAGTCCAAGTTTTTGCCAAACTAGGGTAGAAATAATGCATGTGGATGCCCCCTCATCCACTATGCACTAGTGCACAACCAAATTCCAGATAGACACCAGGATTTGAAAGGCAATGGTTGATGGCATCTGTGGTTCTCCATTCTCTGTATCGAATGCGATCAACTTGGAGTCAAAGGAGTCTACGGCCCCAAGGGCAGATAGTAGGGATTTCTGCTACATTGGGCAAGTTTTGAGTGCCTCAAGAGTAGACATGGAGGTAGGTGTTTGGGCCAAATCATCCACGATGCTGTAGTTGACAGTAGCTCTAGCTGTGGCATTATTGGCAACACGACATATTGGGGGGCACGAGAATGGGGGTAACTAAAGAGGTGCATTGATTGTTTTAGAGGTTGATGGCGCTGATGTGTCAGTGGGTTCGGTGTTGGTTCCGTACTGATTTCGTCTGGTTTGTAGGTTGACCTCTTTAGTTGTCATAGCTAGCAGGTGGTGGACACCTGTTTCTGCTGTGGGAGGTGCCCCCAGAGCATTGGGATTGGGTTGGGGAGGGGGCGCGGTTGCCATCAATCCTTGGACTGGTAATGGGTTTTGGAGCACCATAGGAGGAGGTCCTTGTGGTGCTGGGTTGGGTTGGGCTTGGTCCGTTGTGTTGGTGGCATGTTGAACCTCATTCGTAATGGCTTGCTTAGCATGACCCATGAAGGGACAATCGAATGTGTAGTGCCCATAGACCTCATAGAGTGTACATGGTTGGTTTGTATGCAACAGGGCGTTGCATCTTGGTGCATTTGGTCGCAGAGGATTTTGGGCTGGCCGGTTTGTCGGGGAATTGTTATGAGGGTTTGGTTGTTGACCACCTCCCTGTGGTTGATTGTTTCCTTGGTTTTGGGGTTGGTTATTCCTAGATTGCCCTTGTTCATTATTGGGGGTTGGCTGGTTGGGATGGTTTTGTTGTGCAAACACCTGTCCCAATGGAGTGGGTGGAGTAGGGGTGGGGGCTTGAACTGCTTGCACTGGTGATGCATAGTAGATTTGGGTGGGTGATGGTGCCACAAATGTGGGAATTTGACCTGTGTATTGTTGTGTTGGCCAAGCCAAGGCTTGAGCCTGCTGTGGTGGTGCAGGTTGTGTGTAAGAGGTTGTGGCTCCGGATTGGGACATCATTCTTGCATAGTCTAGGGTTTGGTTTTGGTAGGAAACACTAGCAGTGTTGTTGGGTTGTGGTGGTACTACAGGTGGTGTTGGATGGTGCTATGGTTGGTGAGAGACCAAGCCTATGATGCCATCTGCACCATGGTATGCCCCTAATGCATCCCGATAGGAGGTGCCTGCACGGGGAGCATCTGGAATGATGGTGTAAAGTTATCTAGACTGTGCATAAATTAGATCAAACTGCTGGGCTTTCAAGATGGCCTCCTCTTTAGATTGGGGATGTTCGGATGCAACGTCCTTTACTATAGGTGGGAGCAAGGTTTTGAGGAACCAATCTAGGAAGATCCTGTCATCAGGTTGGATCTTACACAAACTACAATGTCACCGCCACTCATGGATATGGTCAGTTATGTGGGTCACAGTGTTCTGGTGGCAAGATAACAAGATCTCTACCCATTTGTCATATTTGACGGGGAGTTGGAAATATTGTAGGAACATGAAAGCCAGGGAGTTGAAATATGGGTACTTGGTTTGTGGTAGCTCAATGTACCACTTGGCTACAGCACTTGTGAGGGTGCGTTGGAATAGTTTTAGTCTGATCAAATCATCTACGATGCTATTTGATGAGAACCATAGATGAAATGTTATAATGTGGTTTTGGGGGCACTCCCTTGCCTTCCCTTCAAACTTGGGAATATTTGAGGGTAGTTTGGTTGGCATAAGAGGCCAAAAAGTTTGATGGCTGACAGGGTCATTTGTTAACTGGGCCAAATTAGGCTAGTTGAGACGTGCCATGAAAGGGAGGTTTGACCCTAGGTTGATGTGAGATGGGGCAGCCATGGTGGTAGGGTTTGTAGGTGCATAATGTACCTGCATTTCTAGGGTTACTTGTGGCACCATTGTGGATGGGCCAGTGCCCCCAAGTGTGGTGGGCAGGACAGTGTGGGTTGAAGGGACACTGCCCCCATGTATGATAGGATGGGCAGTGTAGGTAGAAGGGCCACTACCCCCATGTGTGACAGGAGGGGTAGTGTAGGTGGAAGGGCCACTGCCCCCATGTGTTGCAGGTGGGACAACTTGACTAGTCAATATGGGTGGTGGTAGCTAACTTATCATGATTTGCATAATCATGCTGGGGCCACCTGCGGGGTTTTTGGTGATAGTTTGTGGTGTGGACATGGGTCCACTAGCAATTGCTATGCTGAAAAATGGTGCAGTGTGCAGGTCTGGTTCAGACTGATATGGGTCTGAATCTAAATTAGAGGTTGTGTGTCCTTTTGATGGTGTGGGAGGTCATCGAGAATGGTCTTGATGATGTCAGTTTAATGACCCGAACTGTGGTGGTTCGCCTCTTAGGCGTGAGCAATAAATTGTGTTAAATTTGAATGTCAAACTGGTGGTAATGATTACTGGACCCCAGTTTCAATGGCTTCCTATTGGTTGTAGGTGGTCACTCGGCCACCAAGACTGCCAAAAGACAACGCTTGGATTTTTCCTCATGGGTGTGCTACTCAATCGGTGGGGGTCATTGCCCATTTTTCTTGGCAATTACTCTCAGCGGCCAGCTACTTTGGGGTTCCTGTGGTACTCCTCCCAATTAGTTTTTGGGCTGAGCCCAAGTACTTCCCACGGTTAAGGCGGTCAGGGACTTATGTCCTCAAAGACTATAGATTTTTAACTTAGTGTAAATTTGTAAATTTTACTTGCTCTCTCAACATCATGAACTGAGTTGGGTTGATTTATATGGTATGGTGTGTATGTATTTTTGTTTTTCTATTATATCTTGGTGGCTGCAAATGGTTTATGAATATTCTGTAGAGTTCATATCATTGTGGATGAAAGTAGTATATAGTAATCATAAATTTCTTAGACATGTACCATTTGTAATCCTGAATTGTGATAGCCTGACTAAGTGACTACCTTACACCTATATTCTTCTTCAGCTAGGAGAAGGTGTTGGGCTCTAGCCACAATGGGAATAATCCCATATGTAGATCCACAGGTCACCTTTCGAATGCAAGGTTGGTCAACAGGGAGGACGCTGAGTGCTGTGAGAATCCCTCATTCTCTACCCCCTCTACCTTCCAAAGTCACCTGTTTCTAGTGTTTTCGAACAATATTAGGTGAAGTTCCTACTACTATACGAGCTATGCCCTTCGTCTTATCCCAGAATACTTAGAAGGGTGATGACTAGGTAGAGGAGGAAGGGTTAAGCAAGATTGTTGATTTTAAGTGATTTTTAGTCAAACTATGTTCATTAACCCATTCAGTATTTAATTTACACTTTGTTCTGTAAATGAAATTGACATAATCATAAATAAAAATAGAAATACAATAGCTCGGATGGACAGAGGCGGCTGAGCCACACTGACAGTCCTTAATTATTAAAAAACCCAACTTTGAGTGATAGATTGGAATTTTCGGGTCAAATTGTTGGTTTATCGATGTGCAGACCCGGGTTTACTTTATTGTACCAACAAAACCCCTAACTCACTGGCCCTTTCGTCAACAGACCACATAATGGTCTGAAGTCTCACCCGAAGTGATCTTAGATGGGTTGGTTGAAGAATTACGTTTCCTCAACCAGGTTCTGTAGCATCTTAGGTTATCCTGACTCTACTTAACCAGTGGATTCTCTCTTAAAAGGCTGTCTATTTCTTCCTAGATGACTCTACTATGGAACTGACTCTTATCGGATCACAGCTTCTAGGACAATGCACAAACTTACTCTTCTGCTCAACTCTTAACCTGCAATATCTCACACCGCAGCTCCTCCGACGGTGCGATATCGCCTTTCTATGTCGTGATATTTCCTACAGTAAGAATTAATATGCTCATCAACTCTCAAGGTCCAGAGGCTTCCTCTCTGGGTATAATAGCT
The DNA here is from genome assembly GCA_001517045.1 of Pseudotsuga menziesii. NCBI lineage: Eukaryota > Viridiplantae > Streptophyta > Pinopsida > Pinales > Pinaceae > Pseudotsuga > Pseudotsuga menziesii. Next base: position 390,457 of record LPNX010680651.1, on the reverse strand, counting down.
CAGTTAACCTTCATCAAGGTGTTAAACCACTTCGCTTAAGCTTCTACAGTTTAACATGCTTAACATTAATTACACTCAATGTGCTGAACTAAATATACAGAAGTCACTTAACACTGTAACTGTTAGTTGTCGTGAATCAAGCACTGATAAACTCATATATAGAATACTTAATGCATTCAACTCACATTTAACCTTGTATGTTACTGCAACTGAAGGATAGCATACATACATTCATTAACTGATAAGCAACGTTCATGTAATGAATAACAGATAGCAAATAAGTATAGCACAATCACATGAAACAGTCGCACAACACACGGATTTTACGTGGTTCACTTCGAGGGAGGAAGCTACATCCACGGGAACTGTGTTTATATTATAACTTGAGAGAGTAACACAGTTCTGCTACAACCTATTATGCAGCTTGATATCTTCTGGGAAACTCCACGCACTCAGCCAGGAGCCCTTCTCTCTTAGATATCTTCTCTAATATTGCTTTCCTCTTACAATATACTCTTTCTCTCTCTCTCAATCCCTCCGGATTGTTACATTCATGCTCAAGGATTCGGCTGCTGGTTACAGTAAGATAACTACAGACTAAACTTAGAACTAGAGCTCGACTCTTCCTCAATGTCTCAATATACTGATGACACAGTTACAACCTTATCAACCAACTATCTAACCGACTAACTAGCTAACTGTCTGTCTATCTCTCTATCTAGCTAACTATCTAACCCTTCATAATACAAAATACATGCTTAAATAGGTGGACCGAAGGTCTCACCATGATACAACACTGTGGGCCTATCCCAACAGTAACCCAAAACCCTAACTGTGACAGTCGGCCTATCTGTACTTTGAACTACCGCTTACTAGTCACACTGTAGCTTTCTGCAGTCTTCTACGATGTTCGACGCTGATCGTGGGTATGGGCGCTGCTTCCTTGGTCACTCCCCTTTTGTCCTTTGTCTTTAATACCTCGTCTCATTGCTCCTTCTCCATTCATGAGGGTAGCTGAGCCCTCCTGTTGTCGCCACTGCCTTAAATGCAATGGTTGAGCTCTTTTCTCGGCTGCTTCAAGTACTATTTCCCTTTGACTTTCTTGTTCCAATATAGCAGCTTTTCCTATAGCTACGGGGCCCTGATCCAACAGTCCCCTAACACTTACTTGTGGCTCCTCCCTGAGCCACTGGCATCTGGTTTCTCTTTCTGTAGCTTCTCCTTGGCTTCCTGTGAATTCCTTGCGAATCTCTCCCTGAGTCCTGCGACATCTTTGTCCATAGCTTCGACACAGTCTTGTGCCACTTCAAGCATAACTTGAGTAATCATGGGGTCTTCTGCGCTATCAATTTCACTTTTTCTTGTAGTGAACTCCTTGACCTTCTGCTCAACCGCATCGACCAGCTCTGCGATTTGTTCCTGATATGGTTGAAGCATATTTTTAAATTGTATGTCTTTTTCTTGCAACCACTGTGTTTCCTGTTGCAAACGGTTCATCTCTGTTATCTTCTTCATCTTAAGGATTCAAATTCCCGGTATCACGAGAACTCCTAGCCCTATTATCAGGCTCCAATTTTTCTCTGCCATCCTTGAGCGAATATGACTCCTTACCTTCAAGTGACTGCTTCACCTGGATCACCATCGAATCCCTCACACAAGATATACTCTGAAGTGGCATATAGGTCTCTTCGTGGATCAGCAGCTCCTTTAAGGATCTTGAGCTTTTGAGAAGCCTTCCACAGATTTATTTTCCTCTTTTTCTGAGTGAGAACTCATATCACAAAGAAAATATAAATCTGAATCTTCCAGCCTTCTCAAACATTTCATTCGGTCTGGATCCTTTCATATGAAAACTATAGAAACCATGAATTCCATTCCGAGAACAAGCCTTTGTCTACATTTTGTAGTAAGAAAATATCCTGGCCGATATGGTGGTACTTCATCAACCTTTTCCTTCTCTTTCTTTTTCTCATTTTTACTTTCTTCCTCTTTCTTTTTATCCACCTTTTCCTCACTCTCCTTTCCATCTTTCTTCTTGTCGGTATATTTATTCTCATCATTCTTCTTCTCTGCTTTGAGATGGACTCTTCTACTATCTGAGCTTGAATCTTCATCCTTGGCATCTGTCTGACCTATGGTGCACCTAGCTTCACAACCCTGGGCGGCGTCGTCATAGTAGACTTGGGGCCACCACGTTGGAATTGTCGCACAACGTCTTCTAAATGTTCCTTCTCAGACATAAACTGTCTGGTGTAGTACTCTGGACTGGTAATGGCTACGAAAATGGGGAAACTAGCACTCTGTAACTAGAGTATCTTTGCACAGGGAAAACTTCTACAAATTTCTCTATAACTCTCAGAAATCACGAAAGTAACCCTTCAGTCTGAATGATCTGTGCATGTATAGTGAAGGCGATAATCTCTAAAGCAACGGTCGCTTAAGTTGGACCTGTTGGCGGCATTTAGTGCATGGACAAGACAACACCCGGCACCTCGATCCTCATTAAGTGCTAAAAATCCGATCAAATCTCCCTTGAAAATTGTATACAGGCACCGGTCTTGACCAAGATTTACCAAATCTAGGACAATCCTTGTACTGTTTCCAAATATAGGGCAACGTATACCTGTCATATCTAGATTAATTGCTTGTTAGAGGGCAAAGTGACTAGCCCTCTGTCCCTTTTAAAATTGTCTTCGTGGCACGGGGAACATCGCCTCACTGCGATGGCACACCGCATCGTCCTGGGCCAAAAAGTTGGCATGAACTCTGCAACTTTCAAAAACTCTGCAGTCATCCTATGACTTGCGCAAAATAGACTTTTCTGCTATGATTCCTCCTACTTAGAATTTTTTTTTTTTTTGGGGGGGGGTGCAGACTAATTATGGGTGAGATGCCTCCTTTCAACTACACTGGACATCTGCACCATCTAGTTCTCAGAGTTAGGTTTTATAGGTGGAGTGGCTATCACTATAAAGCTTAAGCCTACTTCCATTAATCAAAGTAGGAACAAGCTCCCCGTTCAGTTTACTGAGCTGAACAGCACCTCCGTCTATGGCTTGCTGAATCTTATATGGCCCCAACCAATGTGTCTTGAACTTTCCTAGAAACTTAACAAAATTGCTGTTGTAAAGGATCACTAAGTCTCCTATCTAAAAAATCTTGCTTTTGATGTGCCTGTCGTGCCAAGCTTTTTACCGTGCCTTCTACACTTTTTGATGAAATCCTACGATGAATCTGTCTTCTTCTAAGGAAAGCAGCTATGCTAATATTTCATTCATCGTATCTGTATCAGCCATCTCAGTAATTTGAGCAATTCTAAACTGGGAATAATATATTCCATAGGCATAACAGCCTCCTGTCCATACACCAAGCTAAAAGGTGTGTCTCCTGTAAGTTTCTTGCATGTAGTCTGATAAGCCCATAATATAGCATTAACCCTAAGGTCCCAATCATCTCTTTGGCTGTTACAGATCTTAGTAAGAGCATTTTCTAGAATGTTTTTAAAATCCTCCACCATACCATTAGCTTGTGGGTGGTAGGGAGTGCTCTTATGATGCTGTATCTGAAATTCCTCCGTCAAGGCCTGAATAGTGCGATTCAGAAAGTGTGTGCCTTGATCACTCATCAAAATTACTGGACATCCAAATCAACTTATGATGTTTTCAAAAATGAACTATGCAGCCGCAGCAGCATCACAATTCCTTACTGCTTTGGCCTCTGCCCACCTAGTGAGGTATTCTATTCCTGTGATAATGTATCTCGCACCAGTTCATTTCCTTGGTGGGTTGATAGGACCCACAAAATCTATAGCCCACTTGTCAAATGCCCGTAGCGTAATTTGTGGTCGCAGTGGAATTTCATCTCTCCGCGAAGGTTTTCCTACCCTCTGGCAGATATTTCAGCATCTTCAAAACTCCCTAGTGTCTTTGTGCAAAGTAGGCCACTGTTGGTTTATCGACGTGCAGACCCGGGTTTACTTTATTATACCAACAAAACCCCTAGCTCACTGGCCCTTTCAGCGACAGACCACAGAACGGTCTAAAGTCTCACCCGAAGTGATCTTAGATGGGTTGGCTAAAGAATCACATTTCCTCAACCAGGTTCTGTAGCATCCTAGGTTCTCCTGACTCTACTTAACCAGTGGATTCTCTCTTAAAAGGTTGTCTCTTTCTTCCTAGCTGACTCTGCTATGGAATTGACTCTTATTGCATCGCAGATTCTAGGACGATGCGCAAACTTACTCTTCTACTCAACTCTTAACCTATGATATCTCACACCACAGCTCCTCCGACGGTGTGATATCGCCTTTCTATGCCGCGATATTTCCTACAGTAAGACTTAACATGCTCATCAATTCTCAAGGTCTAGAGGATTCCTCTCTGGGTATAATAGCTTAGTTAACCTTCATCAAGGTGTTAAACCACTTCGCTTAAGCTTCTACAGTTTAACATGCTTAACATCAATTACACTCAACGTGCTGAACTAAATATATAGAAGTCACTTAACACTGTAACTGTTAGCTGTCGTGAATCAAGCACTGATAAACTCATATACAAAATACTTAACGCATTCAACTCACATTTAACCTTCTATGTTACTGCAACTGAAGGATAGCATACATACATTCATTAACTGATAAGAAACATTCATGTAACGAATAATAGATAGCAAATAAGTATAGCACAATCACATGAAACAGTCGCACAACACACATATTTTACATGGTTCACTTCCAGGGAGGAAGCTACGTCCATGGGAACTGTGTTTATATTATAAATTGAGAGAGTAACACAGTTCCGCTGCAACCTATTATGCAGCTTGAGATCTTCTGGGAAACTCCACGCACTCAGCCAGGAGCTCTTCTCTCTTAGATCTCTTCTCTAATATTGCTTTCCTCTTACAATATACTCTTTCTCTCTCTCTCTCAATCCCTACGGATTGTTACATTCATGCTCAAGGAGTCGGCTGCTAGTTACAGTAAGATAACTATAGACTAAACTCAGAACCAGAGCTCAACTCTTCCTCAATGTCTCACTATACTGATGACATAGTTACAACCTTATCAACCAACTATCTAACCGACTAACTAGCTAACTGTCTGTCTGTCTCTCTATCTAGCTAACTATCTAACCCTTCATAATACAAAATACATGCTTAAATAGGTGGCCTGAAGGTCTCACCATGATACAACACTGTGGGCCTATCCCAACAGTAACCCAAAACGCTAACTATGACAATCGGCCTATCTGTACTTTGAACTGCCACTTACTGGTCACACTGCAGCTTTATACAGTCTTCCACGATGTTTGACGCTGATCGTGGGTATGGGCACCGCTTCCTCAGTCGCTCCCCTTCTATTCTTTGTCTTTAATACCTTGGCTCGTTGCTCCTTCTCCATTCATGAGGGTAGTTGAGCCCTCCCGTCGTCGTCATTGCCTTAAATGCAGTGGTTGAGCTCTCTTCTCGATCGCTTCAGGTACTATTTCCCTTTGAATTTCTTATTCCGATATAGCATCTTTTCCTATAGCTGCGGGTCCCTGCTCCAACACAAATGTGGCGAGGGAGTCGCCAAATTTTTCCAAAAACAGGCGAGGGGGTTACTCAGATTTTGCAGACAGAAGTGGGCTATGTTCTGGAAGGGGGTCTCACCTTTCGAGGCTAAATAGGCAACCTGGTCGCACTTGTGAGGCCCAAATGAGCGACCTAGTCCCATTTCTGGGCTCGATAAGAGCGACCTGCTCCTGAAAGTGAATTTTTTTTTACCTTAAGTCAAATCCAACCGAAAGTGACCTGTACTGTGGCCAAATGCACTCAGATTTTCCTTTTGGAGGCTTTGCAGTAACTTAAAATGTAAATTAATAGGAATCCAAGCTAGATTTAACAGAAAAATTAACCTAGGGAAAAAAAACTAAACTGCAAAAATAAAACCTAGGGATCCTATGGGATCGACCTGGTATGGTTGCCAGTTCTGTAGTAGGTATTTCTCCCTTGCTACAGGGAAGGAATGGCTACCTTCCATATATAGGATGAAAGGATAGGTTCTTGGTGGTGAATGCAAAAACTATATAGGACATAAATGAAAAATAGAAAAGAGAGAACCCCTCTGCAAACAATGTTAGGGTTCCACTCCAATAACCTGCATACAACTGTTAGAACCAAAATACCTGCAAAAACATGTTAAACAATAAACCTGCAAACAAACAATGGATTAGATAAAATCAAATAAACAACACAAAACAACAAGTTATACCTTCTCTTGATGGAATGGGCCACCATGCCCTAGCTTGGAGAAGCACCTCTCTTGAAAGGGGGAGCTATGGCTCAATGGAAGGAGGGAGGAGAGGGAGTGTGGGTGGCTTGAGATACAAAGGGTCTCAATGCATCCACTTCGGAAACATAACAGTATGCAAGGGAGAAGTGTTTTGAGAGTGACCCCCACCCCTCTATTTATAGCTTTTTTGGGGCTTTTTAGGGTTTTAAGCCCTTGGTTGGGGTTTTAGCCCCTTTTTTGGGCTTTTAGCCCCTTCCACCCTATATTTATCTCCTTAAAGGGGTTTTAGCCCCTTTTTGGAGGCTTTAGCCCCTAGGAGAACTATTTAGGCTCTTTTTTGGGTTTTTTAAGCCCTTTTTCTCATTCTTAAGCCTTGTTGAGGGTGTGGGGGTCCAATGGGGTGAAATGAGGGTCGTACATGGGTGTATTTGGGTGGTGTAGGCCATGTATAGCTGAGTGAGGGATTTTTTGGGTTAACCCCCCCCCCCCCCCCCCCTCCCCCCTGAAAGAAAAAAAGTCAAATTTGTTTTAGTTTGTATCTAATTGTCCACGAGATCATTCTCTTCTTCTTATTCATTTAGAAAGTTCTATGGAAAAGGTGGTATGATCTGGTGATCCTTAGGATTTCTTGTATTTCTTTTCTCTCTTTGTCTAATATGAGGGAGAGGAGGTCTCATGAAGTTAGGATTCTTGATTTGTGATTCAGGATGATCTCTATTTGGAGGCCTTGTATCCAAATCTAATCTATCCATCAACCTCTCCATGGTTTTCATCATTATGTCAAATCTTGCATCCATGGAAGAAGAAGTGGAAGGTTGATTTTATTCTCTGATCTTTCTCCTACCTACCTCTACTCTTTTTTTCATTTTTTCAGAAGCCATTAAGTTATCTTCTACTTCCAATGCATCCTTAAATACAATAGGAAAATTGGCATATTTTCTCTCCCTTAATAATAAAGAAAAATCATTGTTGAATGCATGAGCATAAAGTAATTTTGCAGCTCCTACAAGGGGTTTGATGTCAACAAGGATTAAGTTGTAGACCCTCATAAACCTACTTGAAATTCATGCACAGATTCAAAATTTCCTTTCTTTAGATTATTGTATTGTTCTAAGACTTGCTGAGGGTTCTTCATATCTTCTCATCTATCCATAAAAAGGGTTTTAAAAGCTTCAAAATTAGCAATAGATATTGCAGGAAGATATTTAAACAAATTCTTTTCCTCCCCTAACAAACTTTGTGCAAACAATGTCATTTTTGCATAATCATAATCCACGTCTTCTAGGTCAATAAAATCCTCAAAATTGTCTACATGTTGTTTAGATATAAAGTTTCCCTCCCCATCAAACAATGTAATCCTTTGAGAATAGTTATGTAGGAGATCATGCAAGACATTTGGTAAAGCTAATGGAACAAACCTAGAAGCCATATATTTAGGAGGGTTTTGTACAGTACTAAAGATTTGTGTCTGGGGGGTTTTGATTATTGACAATATGTATTCCATTTTTACGTTATTCTAGATATTTTTCCGAATAAAGTCTAATAGATAAGACTCAAATCTACTTTGATCAACTGTAACTTTCTTTAAATCAAATTCAAACTTAGATCTTAAAAGAAAGTGTTCAAATTTTAATTCCAAATCAATATCTTGAAATATGAGAAAGTCTTCTTGAGTTTGAGAAAATGATTTGTCTATTTGAGAAATGCTTCCTTGTTCTTTTCCGATTTCTTCTCCTAAACGTTATGGATATTCCACACTATATAAGGGTTCATAATTAGGGATACATATTTTATGCACTTTCTTGAAATACATGAAGTTATATTTGAAACCATCTTCTTGAATTTGAATGTGAATTCTCCAGGGGAACATACAACCAACTTCAAATGCAAGGACTTTTGTTTTCCCATGGAAATTCTACTTTCTTGAAATATTGTCATTCTTCCCAGGGTAGATTTGCACTCTTGTTCCTGACAATGACACCCAGATGTTACCACTCGTATTTTATCCTTGCTTGTAGGAAGATAAGTCCAAGGTAACCACAAAACCAATCTTCAGGAGAAAAGTTGGCTTCTTTCCTACTAGAGAGTGATCTCTCAATAAATACACACAAAGGCCATAAATATCTCTTAATAAATAATTTTAAGAATTGTATGGCTAAAACAAGTGACTAACATTGAGCATGGATTCGAAAATATCAAGTCAAATGATAATGATTTTTCAAAACAATTTCTTCATAGAGGCAAGATAATCACTCTTTTATAGTCAGTTCATTGATTTTTTGGTGGCAAAGAAGAATAAGAAACAATCCATTAACATGGGCATCAAAAGATGAATCCAGTATTAACTTTGGAGGAAAAAGTTTGTGGATTCTTGAAATCAGAGAACAAGAGCATAAATATATGAATTTTGATTCAATATACATTTCTCCAAGCATGAAAGATAAAAAAATGACTAAGATAACAAGAAATAAATTTACAATAAGGAAAGGAAATACAGATTGTAATGAGAATAAAATGAGAATCCATGACACAAACTTGCTTGGCTCTGCAATGTTATTAACTTGCAAAACTCTATTACCAAAAAAAGGTCTTTCTATCCCATGGGTTTCAGCCCTCATTACATTTAAAAATGGTTCTTAAATACATCAAGATTTCTCCTTGAGCTGCTAACTATCTACATCCTAAAAATAGGCATTTGTATCTTCCTTATTACATTTGTCAATTAGTTCCTAACAAACTATTTTCCTTAACTACTTGGAAAATTTATGAACATGTTCAAAATATGTTTGTCTTCAAAATAACTTAAGACTTAAGCTGAAATTCTTCACTGATGTAATCTATATTTCATCTTTCCAAATTTCTCCATGGTCTTCCACTGATCTCTAGTTGGAAACTCTAATATTTCCATTTCCTTCGCTAGTACTCTCAATTCAACATGGTCCACATAAGATATAGGTGGTAGCTGAGCACCAATTATGCTGGATGCATTTACTAGCTCAAAGTCCATTTCCAGCTTATCAATTATAACTTTGCTAGATAAGGACTGAGTCATGTCGTCAAATTTGTTATGATCCAATCTGGATTTAACCAACAATGCTTTATATTTAGATTGGGAAATGTGTATGGCCACTTCTTCCCATAAAGAATGTAATCCACTTTGAAACAATGATATAAATTATCCTTTAAATTTTTTGACCTAATGTAACATTATATCAATTTTTTGTTGAACAATTTCAATGTGATGGTGTTTTCCTACAACCTTTATGGACTAGGTGATTACTGCAATTCTATCCTTGATTCCCCTTGTTCTTAATTACCCTTTAGATAGAGTGTTAAGAAAATGTATTTTGTTCCTAGCCATGTCTACTGGTTTTATGTTCAAGGATTCCTTCACAACTGTTTTTGGTCGCATTAATCACCATCTCTTTATCCTGAATATAATTCAAATATGGTCTGATCTTGGTAGCCTCTGAAATTATCATATCCCAAAGGATATGTCGGGCTTCGTGCACTTGTAATTTTCCTGATATATTCTTCACTAATTTTTAATTCTTGTCTAGCAACTCTTTATTTTTATTTCCAATAGCTTCCTCTCTTTGTCTTTCTTTTTTACTGCATTAGCCAAGTTATGATTTTGACTCTTTAAACCAATTATCTCTTTATCTCTTATGCTAACCTGTGGCATAACCTATATAATGGACTCGGTATTTGTTTCAGTACTTGGTTGTGTTGTTGGTATTACTTCTCTTTCATTTTTATCTTCTTTTTCCCTCTCCAAAATCAATTCGTTCTCATTTAAAACATCAATCTTTGTAGTAAGGAAACCTCTTTCTTTTTCCCATTGATTTTTCTCTTCAATAAGATTTAATAATTTTTCTTTGTAATCATTCAATTCCTGAGATAACAATTCTTTTTATTTTTCCAACTCTGTTAATTCAGAGGCCTGAATTAACTGGGTTGCTGGAATATTCAATTTATTCTTAGGAAACTGGATAGTTCTTTCCTTCTCAACGAAAATATTTTGTGTTACTTTCCCTTTATAAACCTCACTATCCATAGTCAACAAATCTCCCTGAAGTTTTTTAATATGTTTCTGATGCACTTTTGTTTCCACCTTTTCTTGTCTCGACTGATTTTCTATCTTGGACACTATGGATTGCAGATTTGAACCTTCAAAGTGGCTTTCATTAAGTCAGTATAAATTAATTCCCCATTTTTTTATGTAGATGGATCATATAAGGCGCTGAGATGTCTTTCAATTTCAATCTCATCTCAGCAATTCTATTCCTAGTAGCCACTGCTAGATTTGAGGTATTTCTTGCATGATCTTTAACAGTAAATAATGAAACCTCCTTGTTTGAAATATTCCTAATCTTTGAGTACAACTTAAACGTTTCTTTTGAAGAAATATCCTTATCTTTCTTGTATTTATCATACAATTCATTTCTCGATTTGAACTTTTCACTGGATGCTTACTATAATTTTGAGAATTCATGTTCCTTGATTTCAAAGGTTGTGCCTTTGACCTTTTCCTTCTTTTTCTTACTTTGAGCCTCAACTATTTCTCCCTATAATTCATTTTTTTCCTTTTCATTTCCTCTAAGTCTTGATATTGAATCTCCATAGCTTCTGAATGAGCCCTTTTACCAATTATTTCCACCTTACTTGGAGTTGAAATTATCATTGTAGTTAATTTCACTATGGGTGATAGATTTACATGTAAAGTTTCTGTATCCTCCATATTTGACTTATAATTCATCCAATTATCCTTTTTAGCTAATCCCTCCACCGTCTGATGTTCAAATTCGTTGTTCTTATTTAACTACCTCCTCTAAGAAATAATGTGAGGTGGGTCATAATTCACTGGAGTATCCTTCTTAAAATTCATTTCCCGCAGAAGAAAATCAACCACACAGACTGCAACATTATTTTTTATGATAAATAGTCCAATTTTCTAGGGAAATTTAATCTCATTATAAGCTTTCCTAAAATTTATAAAGTGCTCATTTTCTACAATCAAATTTTGACTAATGAAATCCAACGCGAAAATAATAGGTGTTAAGAATGTTGGTAAGATATATGTTTCATGGACAAAACCATAAACCCTGATTATAGTGTGTTCCTTTAGTAAAAACTAGTTTCCCATTCTTTTGTTAGGGGAAAAATGCAATATTTCCTCCATCTTTGGCAAGACTCTAGGAAAATTATTCTGAAACATTACTCTATAAATCTCTGCCATTATAATGTTCATATCATTAAAAATATTATTGTTTATTTATGTAGTAAGAGCCATTTCCAAAAATTCTATATTTTCCTCACTAAAGAATAAAAACACCTAACCAAATAGGATTGGAATCTAAAATTTCTGGTTGTGTGGAAATTCACCATCTGAGAATGAATATTCTCATCCAGGAATTCATCATATTTAAGACAAGGTAACTGTTGGGACTGTGAATCTGGTTGACTTATGGTCATTTTAAACAACAAACTCAATAACAATTTTGGGATAAATCTATCTACATCCAAACCTAAAAAATGACTTAAAATGGTAATGACCAATTGGGATTATTAATTAAACAAGCTGATATCGAGGGGAAAAGGTTGATTTGTAGGGGACATGTTAACACCCTGTAATTTTCCTATGGTTGTGGTAGGAAGTCATAGGGGTAACCATTTCAAACCAATCTTTAGATTCTATTCTAGCTGATATAGTCAGAGAGGGCTCTCTATGTGTCACAAAAAAAAATTCGCATATTCGTATATGGCTTTGAACAACTTGCAGAAGGCTACATTTCTGATAATAATTGTGTCTGTAAATTTAGAGATGGTGAGACAAACAAACAAGAAAAACCATTTGGAAAATGGATTCAAATTATGAATCAATCAAGGGTATTATAGTGAAAATGAGAAGGGGATCTCGCTTGTATTCTGAGGCACAATAAGTGTCACAAACAAAAAAATGTCATGAAAGGGTGATAGGAGAAAGGGGAGAGAGCCCAGTGAAATAAGAGGAACCTATCTATGGATGAATCTATTACACCACCTTTAGCAACAACAACAATAAAGGTTAAAAACTTATACAAAGCACTTAACTAAGAGTGAATTGTGTAACAATTATCATAAACACATTACAAAGGCAACATCTGATACGAGGAACACTTAATGAAGCAAATTCCTCATATGCAACGGGAGCACATTAGCAGAAAAAACACATAAATGATCATGATAAAACATGAAAATAGACTGAATGTGGAACACTGTGATGAATCTCAGAAACACAAAAGAATGTCTCTCATTATCACTTCCAAGAAAGTTACAGATATGTAAAAACCAAGAGCATAATGCTTTCTGAATGAAAATTCCAACCCTTTCCTCATCAATTGAGGTCATATTTATAGTGCTTATGGATCCCAAGACCAACCTCGAAACATAGTCTAATTATGTTGCAAAATTTGGGGATCAAATCCTGAATCATTTTCAGATCTTAACAAAATCCACGAGGTGGCATATCTGCCACAATTTTTTCCTAAAATAGGTGCTATGATGCAACATACATGATGGGTCCAAAATGGCAATGTAGCGTCTAAGAGGAACACTCGCTTTCTCTGATAGTGATGCTCCAAAACCTATCCTAATGGTTTTAGTCCATCAGGCATGATCTGCATCATTGAAACTTTCCTATGCTTCAACTTTTCTTCGCACCTGCACTGATTCCTCCTTCTTTGCACTTTTCCCCCTATGAAATCAAACATGATCGTATATTTCCTATACGAAGGATCTTAGTCATCCCTTCATTTGGACCTTTATGTGATTTTCCATCTCTTACCATCCTAACCTCCTTGTACCTATGTGTTGTGACCTCCACCAGAGCCGTCGATTAGATATTTTCCATATTGATACCGTCCAAAACACGATGTCCTACTGGATTTCACAGCAAATAATTTCACTGACCCTCGTGCACTTTCACACAGTGAAATGAATATGAGCCTCTAATCTGATCCCATCAGAACTCCATCGTTTAACTGTGCAGGTCTTACCAACCTTTAACAACACCCTATTGTATTAATCTCCACACAAATTTAGGCCATGAAACACATCTCATTTGTGGATCTAGCCTACCAATATTATGATCATTCAATCATGAGGACCCTACGAGATTTCGAGGTCCTGACTTGTCTTATCCTTCATGTGAGTTTCTACCACAAAATTCTCTTCAACCATAGATTTACAACACCTTTAGATCAGGACCGCTGAAAATTGGGGGGTGAAACCCATTTCATGATCCTTCACAACTTGTCTCTCTGTGAAACTTTACTCCATGAAATCCTTACCAATTGCCGATCTTCTTCGTTGATTAGTCTGCGCCGTTCATTTTTCCCATTACATAACCTGTAACATCTCATGATGTCCTTCATGGGCATATGACAAGGAAATTTTCTAACCTTGTTCCTCCCTTTCTATTGGCCCATTCCCTTGTCAACTGTTCAGCTTGAATTGGAGCTAATTCCTCCTACACAATTCTTCAAAATTTAGCAATGGTACAAACCAGGTGCTAACACCGGCTCCAACTAGGGGATGATATCCTCCCTATGAGGTCGAAAATAACTCCATAGAACACGTGCCTCCTCTTTTGGGCTGATCCAACTCTGTTTTGAGGTCTACAACTCCAAAAGTTTCCTAAAAAGAAAAACTAGGTGACAACATCCCTTAGAGACCTTACTGCCTTCGCCTCGGGATTTAAGTCTATTAGAGAGCCATCGACACATGCAAATGTTAAAATGAAAATGGTATATACAATTAAAATGGGGCTGATATTTCTTACAAAAAGTAATGTTTGAGGATCCTCCCATTTACTGGAGCTCCCGATTCCAATCCACCCTCCATTTCTTCCAGAATATAAGCGTTCTTTCCTCTGAAGGTTGCAATTTTATATGGGCCTTTCCACAAGTGATCAAATTTTCCATGTTTCCCCTTTTCCTCATGAGGTGCATCCCTATTATAACACTACATCACCTATCTAGAAATCATCAGGTTTGGTTCTTCTGTCAAAAATCTCTTTCATCTTGTCCTAAAGCTACCGAGTTCTGTCTAAAATCCGTTTCCTCTGCTGATGTAGCTCAACCAATTGATAAATCCTCCTTTGGGTAGGATGGGTTTCAACGTCCTCTTCTTGCAACAATATCATCACTAAAAATCTCAGGGAGTTAGGAAAAATGACGTCTGAACCATAGAGCAGCTAGAATGGTGAGGTTCCAATAGAATTCTTCACACTAATTCTGTTAGCCCATAAAGCATGGATTAGCTTTATGTGCTAAGCTTTCTTATTTTCCTATAGCAACTTATTTATGATCCTCATAAGACTCTTGTTTGAAGAATATTCTTGTAGGAGTAATAATACACCCTTAGTACATAGTTTTGACCTTAGGCTAAGTTTATTTTCCCACATGCAATGATATCTTATGGTCTAGACTTAGGAGAGTTAATTATGCTAAATATCTGGTTATTTTGTCCTATTCACACCTACAACAACACCCTAGTTTGGTGAACCCAACCCATGTGCTTCCTCATTAATGCATTGGGGCACTAGCTCCTTGATTTGTGGGGTCTAGGCTTGACCAAGTGCGCTAGTGGTGTATTTGGCCTGTTTTAGGTCTCCCATGAGCATTTATTGCCACCTAGAGCATCCCACTCACCTCAATATTCTCACCCACAATTTTCTAGGAGTTATTAATGACCCAGTACACCTCACCAATGTTTACATGAGGATTTGTGACTGTTTGGGATGAGTTGGGTATCCATTGGTACACTTAGGGGGGATTGAGGTCATTTCTCACCTTGACACATGTACAAATCCAATTGGATTCCAGATCCAATTGAATTTGTCCAATGTATTATAAATGATGTATGATAATAATATGACAAGTAATCAACACCTTTCACATGTGTTATTACAACTATTTTCTGTCTCTTTGTTTTCTCTTGCATCGTTTGTCAAACACTTTGATGGTGAAATTGTTCTAGCTCCTAGATCTAGTTTGAGATGAAATTATCACATGGTATTAGAGTTTGTTGGAGCTACAACAAAACTTGTGAGGTTGAGTTTTTGTTTAGGGTATATTTCTAGTTTATGTGAGTGTTTTTCATTGCAGGTTTTTACAACAACTTCATGGATTCAAAAGTTTTTCCTCTCCTTTCTCCATTCAACTATTCTGAATGGAAGTCAAATATGTGTGTATATTTCAAGAGGCAATGTCTCTATGATGTGTCCATTGGTGTTATGATAGAGCCAGAGTCTTTTCAAGAGAAGGATGCTTGGCTTAATGCCAATGATAGAGCCTATGGAGCTATGTGTCTAGCTATACCTCCTACAATGCGCTACATCTTTGATTCTGCTGATTACCCATTCAATATTTGGAGAAATATAGATGAAGATCTTGGCATGGAGCAAGAATATGTGAGTTATATGGAGAGAAAGAAAATGGGAACCTCCTTATGTGTTCTTCCTATGATCTCGGCCTCATACATTTCTCAGGGAGATGTTTGAAATGAAGAAGAAGAAGTAGCCAAAGATTCAACAAATGATCCAATTAAGGTTTATTCCTCTGTGGCTTCCTCTCCTTGTCAAGAATCCATGTTTCATGAAGAGATAATACAATTTTTTCCCAACAATAATGCTGAAGAGTTATCTATCCATTCTACACGCTTCTCCTCTATGTCTTCCTTTACGAAGGGGAAAGATGTATTGCTAGTTGATGTTCATGGAGAGGCTTCTCTGAAAGATGGGTTTTCTTCACATGAGAGTATTGGTTTAAAATATGGAGAGGTTTAGATGTCAAGTGAATATCTCTCCTTCCTTCACACTATTTTTCCCATATATTCCTCCACCGTCATTAGTAGAGTTCCTTCAAGTTCATATGAAGATGGGGAATCCTTTGTCATCACAATGGAACATTTGGGACTCTTGTTCAACATTCTTGCAACTGATTACAACCTTCATTTGAATTTGATGCTTCCAGATCCTTATGACTCACTTGGGGTCACCTATTCTCAAGCATTTTCAGTCTCTTTTAGGCATGTCATCCGGTTTGGTTTGAAGTGCAAGTCTGAAGAGAACCATTCGCTCTCCCATTAGTGCATTTCAGTTGTTCTACATGGTCTAAGGATTCATCATGCAATTGTTCCTGAGTTGGTTGAGTACATTCCACTTCTTCCCAAGAAGAATATTCTTCCAGACATTTTTATTTAGTTTGGAGTGTATGCATATTTTTCTATGTCATAATCCATTTTTTGAGGGGAGGTTTTCTGCCTTACCTTTGTTACATGGATCAATAGAATTTTGTTGTTAAAGGTGACTTGTGCCTTAGTTTCCAAGGCCTTAATAAATCATTAAATTATACTAATTTTGGATTAAGTGGGGGTGTATGAGTAGTAATACACCCTTAGTACATAGTTTTGACCTTAGGCTAAGTTTATTTTCCCACATGCAATGATATCCTATGGTTTATACTTAGGAGAGTTAATTATGCTAAATATCTGGTTATTTTCTCTCATTCACACCTACAAAAACACCTTAGTTTGGTCAACCTAGCCCATGTACTACCTCATTATTTCATTGGGGCACTACCTCCTTGATTTGTGGGGTCCAGGCTTGACCAAGTGTGCTAGTGGTGTATTTGGCATGTTTTAGCTCTCCCATGAGCATTTATTGCCACCTAGAGCACCCCACTCACCTCAATATTTTCACCCATGCTTTTCTAGGACTTATTAATGACCCAACACACCTCACCAACATTCACATGAGGATTCGTGACTATTTGGGATGAGTTGGGTATCCATTGGTCCACCTAGGGGGGGTTGAGTTCATTTCTCACCTTGACACATGTACAACTCCAATTGGATTCCGGAGCCACTCATATTTGTCCAATTTATTATAAACGACGTATGATAATAATATGACAAGTAATAAACACCTTTGACATGTGTTATTCCAACTATTTTCTGTCTTTTTTTTTTCTCTTGCATCTTTTGTCAAACACTTTGACGGTGAAATTGTTCTAGATCCTAGATCTATTTTGAAGTGCAATTGTCACACTACTAGTCTATTTCATTAGGGGTAATAGGTTTTGGAATTCCCAGCTATATTTGATATTTGATGCAAAAAACAATCATCTTCTTTGATTTAAAGGATGGAGCATTATCAGTGATTATATTCCTGGGAACCCCAAACCTTGACATAATATGCTCCTCTAGAAAATGCATGATCACTGTTTTGGTAGCCTGTCTAATGGGGATGGACTTGATCAATTTTGTGAAGTAGTTAGTGGTGGTGAGGATCCATCTGTGCTGCCCTAAAGAATGAGGATTAATTTCTCCGATGGAATCAAGCCCCCATTGCTCGAAAGGGTCTTCAACCAGAATAGGATTCAAAGGTAATGGAAACAACTTCCATCTACCAACAAAAAATTGACATATATGAGAGGAAACCACTTTCTTATGAGTATCAGAAAATATTGTAGGCCAATAGAATCCTTCTCTCCTCATCTTGTTTACTGTTGTTTTCTAGTAGTGATTCGCCCCACACTACCCTGCGTGAAATTATTCAATACATCTCTTAGCCACCTTTTCATCCACACAGTTCAATAAAAATCGTCCCGTCTCTTTCCAATACAACTTCTTGTTTAGGATACAGAACCTTGTTGCTTTCTGTTTGAGGAACCTGACCCTCGTTTTATCCATGCCCTGTGGAGCCTTTAGATGCTATAAGACAAAATTGACATCAGTATACCACGGGGATGATAAAAATTTCTCATCTACTGGGGGAACTGGTTTCCTCTGAGGATTATTCTCTTTAGGTGAAAATTCAGTAATCATATGCAAGCTGAGAGCATCGCAATTGGAATTGGCCATAATATTGGCTAGCCCCTAGGCCTTGGTCAATTTTGTGGGCTTGATTTGTAGGCCATACTCCAACAAGATTTCTATCGACTTCCCCCTTTGTCCCTATGGATCAAGTTGGGTCAAAATGTCTTTCACATCACTTGTGGGAACATGAGCAATGATATGTGAATGCATGATATATACTCAAAAATCCTTTAAGGCATGTACTAGAGCATAGGCCTGCTTGTCTAGGATATTGTAATTCAGGGGATCATCCCTTAGGGTCTTTTTGTGGAAAGTAATCACCTGCTCACGGCCTTCATGGTTACTTTGCAGGAGTACCCCTGCCACCGTGTGTTTTGAGGAAAAGGAAAATATGAGAAAGTCTTTGGAAAAATTAGGGATTGCAAGTACAGGTGCTTCAGCTATGGCCCTCTTTATGCTTTCAAAGGATTGATTGGCTTCAAGATTCCACTTGATTTCTTGGTCCTTTCCTAGCATGTAGGTTATATATTTAACTATTTCAACAAATGCAGCTATGAATATTCTTAGGAAATTCACCTTTGCCAAAAATGACTGAACCTTGACCTTATTTCGAGGGAGCTCAATTTTTCTAATTGCTTCAACCTTCTTCGGATCCATCCTGATTCCCTCTTGAGAGATTATATGCCCCAACAAATTCCCTTCTTTCATAGAAAATAATGAATTTTTAGGATTCAGTGAGATGCCAAACTTTCTCCATTTCTTGAACATTCTTAACAGGTGGGAAACATGTTCTTCATCAGACTTGGAGAAAACAATGATATTGTCTAGATAGATGACCAGAATTTTGTCCTTTTCATCAATGAATTCTATGTCCATGGCCCTATGAAAAGTTGCTCATGCGTTCATCAGCCCAAATGGAATTTTAGCATACATGAAGGTGCCCCAAGGTGAGTAAATGTTGTCTTCTCTTGATCCTCCATGTGTACCACAATATGGTTATAACTTGAGAAACCATCCAGAGGGGAGATCCTCTGCGAACCCACTACTCTCTGTAAGTTATGGTCCATCATGGGGAGGGGGTAATGATCCTTCAATGAAACTCTGTTCAGGTTCTTGAAGTCAATAAATATTCTTATTTCCCAATTCTTCTTTCTCATAGGGACCAGATTTTCCACCCAGCATCAGAATCTGAGGGCCACAAGGGATTAGTACCTTATTGCATATTATAATCAAATAGACTAAATGGTGTTGAAGAATTGAATTCCTCTACACTATATTTGCTTGTAAATTATTATCCAGTTATGGTTACTATATCCTTAAAATTTTAATGTCAAGCCCCTTATCATATTAAGACTTAACATGAATAAAAAGCATCCCCTATTAGTTTAATAACTACACAAACAAGGCAAAAGAGGTTAACATAGAAAAAGGATATTTACTATAAATTGGTTCTATAACTATTCTTTATAACAACAATTAGTATAATTTAGGATAAAGTTATAAGCAATATTCTCACTATTCTCACTGTAGTAAACGTTGCTAGTTCCTTTTGTTGACATTATTATAAGGCTTTATTATTACCAAGATTATAACTGTTTGATGAAAGCTTACTTGCATAGCAAAAGGGGTCGTAACACTCCCCACGACTTTGATGATGGTTATGGATTAGATTGTATAATAATGATCTTTTTGTTTCCATGCAATGTATGGAATAGGTTGACATTGGAAAACATTGGTTATGTTGGAACCTCTAGTTATCAAATGATTGGAAAAATATTCGATGGAAAGCTCATCGGGACTATACACTCATACCCACAGCATGCAATTTATTTGTTGACTAACGTGGCATCGTCTTGGCCATGTGTTGCATAGTTAAAAAGCACAGTCTTGAACCCTAGCTGGTCATTATCCCGACAACTTCAGGCCTCCTGCCACTCTGCTACAATGCTCTCGTCTGCTCTGTCACTGGCGTCTTACTGGTGGTAGTCTTCCTGCTTGTTATACACCTCGTTAGCTCGTCCCGAAATCATAGTAGAGAAGTGCTGTTACCAAATGTTTGTTGCTTGGGCATAGATCAGTGGTTCTTTCTTCAGGGTTTCACCATTGTAGTGAGTTCAATCCCGAACCTTTCGACTGTAAGGAGTTCCTTCCTCCTTGGCCTGGCACTAAGATTTGTAGTCTTTCAAATCAGATTTGTTGGGGCATAGGTTTTCACCGCAGAGTAGTGTCTTTGGCTGGGAAGAAGTGACGACCCAAACGTAATTGTTTGCGGTGGTTGCTGCTCCTATTCCCAGTCGTGGTTGGTTGTTTACTGTGTGGTAACCTCCTTCATTCTTGCATCAAATGAAGGGTTTCCTTCTCCTCGCGCTGGTGGTTACTTTACTGCTCGTGGGTGGTCGTTCTTCAATAACATTCTAGGTAAGGATGCTGTAAACCCTTCCATTACTTCGTAGTCTTGTTTTAATACATAAATGTTTATTTTGTAAACAAGGTTTTAATATTATTATTCTTCTTGTTAATAGGTGTCGACTCAACCTTTCGTGTAGACAGAGCAAGACTGGAACAACTGCTAGCTTACGGTAAGCCTTGGACTCTCCATGGTCATTCTACCTTGTCCAATCCCTTATGGGATATTTATGGGTTGGTCGCCGTGGCCTGTATAAACCTTGCGGTTTTTGGTGTACCTGGTTACTGGGTTCACTGTTTTAATGGATGTTGAAACCATTTCTTTATGCAGGGTTCTCCGGCTTAAGCCGTGACTGTAAATTTTGGTTTTCCTCATTTACGGTGTAAATATATATGAAAGGGAAGAAGGGCTGTTAAATCCATAAGTTGTTAGTTTTATTGGAAGCTGAGGGCATTAGAAGAGCTTCAGACTCTTTGATTATTTCTCTGTTGTATATTTTGGATTTGTAGGGTTTACCCTAACTTGGCGATATTAAAAATATTTACAGTTTCTTAACATATCTGTTATCTACAATGTAGTACTGTATTTGTTGAGTTATTATTGATGTTGTATAATAATTGGTTAAGCTTGATGAAATGAGCATAGTTATATTCTATTAGTTAAATTCATGCGTTTTAAAGCATTTGAATTTTTACCTTGAAATAATAGTTAAATATTACTTATTAGGTTATCTATACATTGTTTTTTCTTTTTTATAGTATTTAATTACTTTATTTTAATAAAGTTTTTAAATGTTGTTTATACAATTTAACCTTTCGAATATAAGAAATTTCATGATTTTACTGTTGTACTTACGTATCTGTCAGATACAGCTTTTGAGTACAGAAATTATATTTTAATTAATGCTTACTATAATGGGATAAGTACATTACTTTACTCACTTAGTAATACTGTTCCTATAATTATATATTACCTTTATACTTAGTCCATAGAAGGTGTATAATAAGAAGTGTTTTTCTGTTTTATTTTTATGCTTCTGTACTAATATACTTTATAAGAAGCCCCGTTAAAGTTCTGTATTATTCTATGACTGTTATAGTGATTAGTATTTATAATAAAAAGAAGAGAATAAACTATTTATGTTCTGTCCTGTAATCTATATGATAATATTTGTTTAAATTTCTAGAAGATAGGTTAATAGATATATAACTTATATAAGTTCTGTCAGACAAAAATGGAAAATAATTATTTAGTTCTGTAATGTAAATAAAAAAAATATCTTACACTTAATAGCTTTAGCCTTAGAAACAAATCTAAATTGGTCTATCCTCATTCATAGTTTGAATCTTATAAAAGAAAAGAATACAGTAATAATCCCACTTAGAAAAGAATAATCTGTAGAGATGAATGGCATTCTAAATAACCTAACATTGCATAACTTAACTTTTATAAATTCTCTTCCTTTGTCTCAAAATAAAATAATAAAGTTACTGAAAAGAAAATTGTACAGAGAATCTGTTTATCTATCTAAACCTACTTCTGTTAGTAAAAAGATATAGTTTCTTTCTTTGTTTCTAAAATCTATTATTCAAGTCTACATCTAACCCTAATCCTTTTCCATGTACAGAATGCTATTGGTTCTGGTAGTAAAATAAAGTAAACATTCTCTTAAACAAACTAATATTTTATTCTATAACTACATCATACATCCTTTATATAATTTCACCACCTGTGTTGGAGTACGATCTGGATCACTCCAGATGAGGAAAAACACAGGTAGGGTTTGTTTCTCACTCAGAATAACTTCATTACTAAACAAACTAAGTTATCCTATCGTCTAAGTTTTACATCATAAATTGCAAACACATAATTCAATCATACACAGATAATAACACAGAAATTAAATATTATAAGAACCTGTTCTTAGAGATTGGTCGACAACAGCAATGGGAGGCCGTTCCTCCCTACCAACTCCTAGAGAGTGCTCAAACAGTGACTCCTCAAGACCCCCGAGATTGGTCTAGTCTCCCTGGCTGGAACTAGGTGCAGCAATAATCAAGTACCAGTCTTGAGACTTAATACCAATCCTGAACTTATCAGTCAATTCTCTCAGCTAGCAAGCTGTATCAGACCAAGTTACTGCAGTTTATCTCTCAAAACACCTTCCTTACAATTTTCCCTTTTTCCCCAATGAATTCCTTGAAGTGAATTCCTCCTGAATGATTCTTCTCCTGGAAAATATCTGAGCAGCCTCAGCTCTCTACATTGGGTACTTTTAAAAGATTGCCTAGGTCTTTTTTGGGTTAATTGTCATTTATTGAGCACCTGCTCTAATCCCACTTTCTTGGGGGATCATGACCCCAAATGTAGGGAAGTTTCCACCTACAACATAGGAAGTGTTTGAGGATGCTGCCACTTGTCTTTTGCTCTCCACCTAGTTCCTTCCACCAGTTTGACCAGTAACACTCTTATTAACAACTCTCCCAAGCTGTTGTCTCCACTTTTTATGTATTAAAAATAAAATATTCAGAATTACATTCCACATCTTTTGAATCTACTGAGTCATCAGTTCCTACTTAGCATTAAATTTAACATAATGTCTTAGAAATCAAATTAAAACAATTAACACTATTTTACAAAATTGGGGTATGTGACATAGAAACCCCCTTAAAATGTAACATCGTCCTCGATGTTACTTATTCTTCATCCTCTGCAATCCCCTGGAACAGATTTGGGTATGCTTCCTACATCTTACTTTCCAGTTCCCAAGTGGCCTCTTCATGACTAAGGTGCTTCCATTGCACCTTCACCTGTCCAATGGTGCGGTTCCATAGTGTAATTTCCCTCCTCCCGAGGATACAGTCCGGTTCCACCAAAATTTCTCCTTCTGGTTCCACCTGTACAACATTCCAATCAACCACATGAGTAGCATCATGAACATACTTCTTTAAAATAGAGATATGAAAAACATTATGTACTTTCAAATTAGGTGGTAATGCTAGCTGATAAGCAACTTGACCAATTCTAGACAAAATTTCGAAAGGACCACAGTAACGTGGTGCTAGTTTTGTACAACTCCCCAATCTTAGAGAGCTTTTCTTTGGCCTTACCTTGATGAACACATGTTCACCTACCTGGAAATCCTTTGGAGTTATTTTCAAGTCTGCTTGACTCTTTTTCCGATCCTGTGCCACCTTCAAATTTGTTTGCACTTGTTTCACAATTTCCTCCATTTCCTTCAATAATTCTGGTCCTAACACCAATCTATCTACTGGATTATTCCAAGAGATAGGAGTGTTGCATTTATGTCTGTATAAAATTTCAAATGGACTAAATTTAGTTGATTACTGATAGTTATTATTATATGCAAACTCTGCTAGATGTAAGTAGTCTTCCCACTTACCTGGCTGATCTTTCACATACATCCTTAATAAATCCTCCAGTACCTGATTCACTCTTTCAGTCTGTCCATCTGTTTGAGGATGGAAGGAGGTACTGAAATTCAATGTTGTATTTAATCCTTTAAATAAGGACTTCCAAAAATTTCTTGTGAATTTAGGATCCCTGTCTGAGATTATAACCTTCGGTACTCCATGTAACCGAAAAATCTGCTTTAAGAAGATATCAGCTATATTGGCAGCCTTGTAACTAGTTTTAACAGGAATAAAATTTGTTGCCTTACTTAACTTATCGACCACTACCATAATAGAGTCATTTTAATTCTGATTTCTGGGCAGTCCAGTAATAAAATCTAAGCTAATCACTTCCCATTTCTAGCTAGGAATAGGTAAAGGTTGTAGCAAACTAGCTGGGTGTTGGTGTTCGGTTTTCACCTGTTGACAGTCTAAACACCTAGCAATATATTCAGCTACCTCAGCTTTCATATTAGGCCAAAAATATTCCTTTCTTAGCATGGTTACAGTCTTTTGATAACCTGGGTGTCCTGAATATGGTGTTTTATGGACTTCGTCCAGAATTAACAACTTAACCTTAGGCACATTAGGTTCATATAGTTTATCTTTAAATAATAAAAATTCATATTCATTTAAACTATAACCTTTTATTAAGCTTTCTGTAGGTTCTTCTTTAGCTGTAATTTGCATTTTTTGATAAATTCATCTTGTTTTACCCCTTCTTTAAGCTATTCATTTAAATCAGAAGCATAAGTGTTGATTTATGCTGTAAAGTTCAGCTTTGCGTTTCTGCTTAATGCATCAGCCACCTTATTTTCCTTACCTTTTATGTGCTGGATTTTGAAATTGTATTCACTCAGGAAGGCTAACCACCTTGCTTGTCTTGCGTTTAAATTAGGCTGATCTAAAAGATATTTCAGTCCTTTATTATCAGTCATTAGAATGAATTTTCTTCCTATTAAGTGATTTCGCCACATTTTTAAGGCGTGTATAATAGCCGCAAGTTCTAGATCATAAGTTGCGTAATTCTTTTCGTGAATTTTTAACTTCCTAGACTCATAGGCAATGGCATGCCCGTCTTGAGTTAGAACACTGCCTAAGCCTTCATTACAGGCATCAGTGCATACTACGAAGTCCTTATTAGGATCTGCTATTCTTAGAATAGGTGCACTAGTCAATAAGGTTTCTAATTTCTTAAAACTTTCTTCACATTTTGAGTTCCAACCAAATTTCTTTCCTTTCTTTTGCAAGGAAGTGATCGGGTTTGCTATTCTTGAAAATCCTTCAGTGAATCTCCGGCAGTAACCGGTAATTCCTATGAACGAACTCACATCCATTACATCTTTAGGAACCGGCCAATATTCGATTGCCCGAATCTTTTCAGGATCGACTGAAATTCCTTCCTTAGTCACTACATGACCTAAGTACTGGATTTTGTCCTTAAAGAAGTCACACTTACTAAATTTCATGAAAAGTTGTTGTTCTCGAAACTCTTGTAAAACTATATTTAGGTGTTCTTTATGTTCTTCTTTCGTTTTAGAGTAAATTAGGATGTCGTCGATAAACACGACCAGAAACTTATCTAAATACTTATGCATTATATTATTCATTAAGCACATAAAGACAGCTGGGGCATTGGTAAGCCCGAATGGCATTACAACAAACTCGTAGTGCATGTACCTTGTTCTAAACGATGTCTTGAAAATATCTTCATCCTTAATTCTTACTTGATGATATCCTGACCTCAAATCTATCTTTGAAAACACCGTGGCTCCACGTAGTTGATCAAATAGATCATCTATGCGGGGCAATGGATACCTATTTTTAATAGTCATTTTATTTAGCTGACGGTAATCTATGCATAATTACATAGTTCCATCTTTCTTTTTAACAAAGATGACCGGTGCTCCCTAAGGAGACACACTAGGTCGAATGTACTTTTTATCAATTAACTCTTTTAATTGTGATTTTAGCTCATTAAGTTCTAAAATGTTCATTCGATACGGAGCTTTTGAGCTAGGTACCGCACCTGGTACCAGCTCAATAGTGAAATCCAATTCCCTTTTTGGAGGTAATCCTGGAATTTCTTCTGGGAATACGTCAGTATATTCTTTTAAAACATGAATATCTTCTATTTTTAACTTATCTATTTCATTTTTACCTTCCTCATCTGTGATAGTTATTGCATAGGCTTTACATCCTTTTCTAACATCTTTTTTAAGTTGTAAAGCAGAAATCTGTCTGATTATAGTTTTTCTAGGAATACCCTTAACCTTTACTGGTTGTTCATTACTATTTAAACACGTAAAAGTTTTATCGTAACAATTTAAAACTACCTTATGCTATTCTAACCAGTCCATGACAATCAACAAATCATATGAGCCAAGTGGAAAAACATTAAGCTTAACTGTAGTTTTAAATTCATCCATAAGTAAAGCACATTCTTTCACAAAACAGGTTACTTTTCTTTTTGCCCCAGTTGCTAATTGAACTAACCAATAAT
Organism: Pseudotsuga menziesii; assembly: GCA_001517045.1. Lineage (NCBI taxonomy): Eukaryota > Viridiplantae > Streptophyta > Pinopsida > Pinales > Pinaceae > Pseudotsuga > Pseudotsuga menziesii. The sequence goes on along the minus strand of LPNX010680651.1, from coordinate 364,001 downwards.
TCTCAAACTTATCGACAGACAACTTACATTTTTCCACTATCTGAGGTGCAATGTAACTGAGACTAGCTCCTGGATCAATTAAAAAGGTTACATGGGTCTGATTAATCATACCTTCTACTTCCACCATGGAAGTCTGGTAGTCAGCTTGGCAGTTCTCCAAAGCTGCATTAATTCTGGGCATACTCCTCACTAGTTCTCCAATGGTCATCTCCTCCTGCACAGTATGAATATTGCTGACTGACTTTTTTCGGTTTGGATAGACCGAGGCATAGTGCGGGCCATTACATTCGCAGCACTTAACATGCTCCTTACGTTCAAAACTCCTGGTAAAATTCCCATGGTTATTTGCAGCTTCCTTGCCCTTAAAATTATTCGAATTATTGGAAGTACCATTCCTATTTCCCTCGAAAGTCTTGTTGTTAGAATAATTTTTATTCTTATTATTCTTGAAATTCCTATGAGATACAAATTCCTTCTTCTTAAACTCAGGTTGATTGTTATTTTTCTTAGCCTTCCAATTGGCCAAGCCTTCCTTCTTTCGGTTCTGCTCAAAACAAAAATTAGCCTTCCTCATAGCTTCCTCCAGAGTCTTTGGGTTATCATACTCAATTCTGTCCTTAATATGATACGGTAGACAGCTGAGAAATCGCTGCACTTTAGGTTTTTCATCTACTAGGTAAGGTATATACCTAAGCAAGCTTAAGAATTTACTGTTCAAATCCTTCATAGTCATTGAACCTAACTTCAATTCATAAAACTCTTTCACTCTCTCCTCGTAATATTGCTCAGACAGAAATTTCTTCTTGAAATATCTTTTAAAGGTACTCCAATTAACTTCTTTTTCTCTTATACCTTTGACACTCTTCAGATCTTGCCACCATATGTCAGCTTTTTCAGAGAGATTATATATTGCCATCCTTGCCTTTAGCTGATTAGAATAATTGTATATATGAAAATACTTCTTCATCCCGGATAACCGGGACTCTGCTTCTTCCCCTTTTTTGGTCTCTCCATTAAAAGTTGGGGGCTTTATCTTTTTAAACTCCCCTGAAATTTCCTCATATGGTCTGTATTTCTTCTTTCTGTCATACATATCATCTTCACTACTGTCACTAGTAGTATGATAACTTTGTCATTCATCAAACCCTTCAGATGATGAACTACTTTCATTTTTTTCCAGGTTTATCTTTTTAGATTTTCTTTGATGATTGACATCTTTAGATTCTGATCTTTTGCTCCTTCCTTCAGTTTGGAAATTTTCTATTAGAATTTGGTTCAATTCTTCTCGAGCCTTCAAAATCCTCTCATTCTCCCTCTTGACTGATTCCATTTCAGTCTTCAAATATTTTACAGTCTGCAACAACTCTAAGGAGTTGGCAGTCTCCTCTTCTAACATAGGTTCTCTGGGCAAATTCCTTGTTTCTGTGTCTGGAGACTCCTCCTGTGCATACTCTCCTATCTTTTCCATACCTGCCTATTACACTTCAAAAAAAAGGAAATTTTCTATTCTTAACATAAAAAAAAATATATGTTAGCGTCTTATTTAATTCACTGTTCTATGAAAGCTAGTTGGGCTACATCAAGGCCTAGCGTATGAACCTTGTGCTCTGATACCACATGTCAAAACCCCAAATTTTTCAAAAAATTTAAAATTTTCAAAATACATATAAATTTCATAAATGCAGTGAACTAATTGTTCATTTAGTTATATGTTAATGAATTCATTATCCGAATTATCTATTTGATTATGTTTATCTTATAGAACAATTCTTTTTCAGTTTACTGACTTGTTTTTCTTTGCTACCACAAGGTGGAACTGTCATGATGTTTTGGGCTTACTTAGCTTTTGAGCTAATGCAGAAAGTTTTCCTGCTCTTACAGACTTACAGGTAAGAAGTTCGGTTGTTGCTTGTCAATAATTCTAAAGTATTCGGATATAAGTTCGTTGCACAAAAATAGCTCAGTAAAGGAATATAAATGTTATTCAAATTCAAGTGCTTTATGAGGTAAAATCATTAAATCGTCAATCCTTTTAAGATGCTATGGGAATGACATTTAGTTCTATCAGTACTGATGACAACTGTATTCTTTCTAAAAGACGTAAATCAAAGTCCTTACTGCATACTAAACTCTTCGATGTCTATCCTAGTCGTCATGTGTAAAAATGTCTTAATTCTTTCTCTGCAAGTAGATTAAGAATGACAGAGTTATTACACCAAGGGTCTAATTTAAATTATGTATAAATACCAAATACGTTATAATAGATTTGGTTACTGCCGGTGATGAGAAAATAATGCATATTGATAATGAGTTTATATACCAATAATTTCACCTCCAAAACTTTGAAGTTTAAAGGGATTAGTACCTTATTGCATATTATAATCAAATAGACTAAATGGTGTTGAAGAATCGAATTCCTCTGCACTATATTTGCTTGTAAATTATTATCCAGTTATGGTTACTATGTCCTTAAAATTTTAATGTCTAGCCCCTTATCATATTAAGACTTAACATGAATAAAAAGCATCCCCTATTAGTTTAATAACTACACAAACAAGGAAAAAGAGGTTAACATAGCAAAATGACATTTACTATAAATTGGTTCTATAACTATCCTTTATAAAAACAATTAGTATAATTTAGGATAAAGTTATAAGCAATATTCTCACTATAGTAAATGTTGTTAGTTCCTTTTGTTGACATTATTATAAGGCTTTATTATTACCAAGATTATAACTGTTTGATGAAAGCTTACTTGCATAGCAAAAGGGGTCATAACACTCCCCACGACTTTGATGATGGTTATGGCTTAGATTGTATAATAATGATTTCTTTGTTTCCATGCAACGTATGGAATAGGTTGACATTGGAAAATATTGGTTATGTTGGAACCTCCAATTATCAAATGATTGGAAAAATATTTGATGGAAAGCTCGCTGGGACTATACACTCATACCCATAGCACGCAATTTATTTGTTGACTAACGTGGCATTGTCTTGGCCATGTGTTGCATAGTTAAAAAGAATAGTCTTGAACCCTAGCTGGTCATTATCTCGTCACCTTCGGGCCTCCTGCCGCTCTGATACAATGCTCTCGTCTGCTCTGTCACTGGCGTCTTGCTGTTGGTAGGATTTCTGCTTGTTATACACCTCGTTAACTCGTCCTGACAGCACAGTAGAGAAGTGCTGTTACCAAATGTTTGTTGCTTGGGAATAGATCAGTGGTTCTTTCTTTAGGGTTTCACCATCATAGCGAGTTCAATCCCGAACCTTTTGACTGCAAGGATTTCCTTCCTCCTTGGCCTGGCACTAAGAGTCGTAGTCTTTCAAATCAGAGTTACTGGGGCATAGGTTTTCACCACAGAGTAGTGTCTTTGGCTGGGAAGAAGTGACGACCCGAGCGTAATTGTTTGCAGTGCTTACTGCTCCTATTCCTAGTCGTAGTTGGTTGTTTACTGTGTGGTAACCTCCTTCCTTCTTGCATCAAATGAAGGGCTTCCTTCTCCTCGCGCTGGTGGTTGCTTTACTGCTCGTGGGTGGTCGTTCTTCAATAACATTCTAGGTAAGGATGCTGTAAACCCTTCCATTACCTCGCAGTATTGTTTTAATACAAAATTTTTTATTTTGTAAACAAGGTTTTAATATTATTATTCTTCTTGTTAACAAGTGTCGACTCAACCTTTCGTGTAGACAGAGCAAGAATGGAACAACTGCTAGCTTACGGTAAGCCTTGGACTCTACATGGTCGTTCTACCTTGTCCAATCCCTTATGGGATATTTATGGGTTGGTCACCGTTGCCCATATAACCCTTGTGGTTTTTGGTTTACCTGGTTACTGGGTTCGCTGTTTTAATGGATGTTGAAACTCTTGCTTTATGCAGGGTTCTCCGGCTTAGGTCGCGACTATAAATTTTGGTTTTGCTCATTGATTGTGTAAATATATATGAAAGAGAAGAAGGGTGGTTAAATCCATAAGTTGTTAGTTTTATTGGAAGCTGAGGGCATTAGAAGAGCTTCAGACTCTTTGATTATTTCTCTGTTGTATATTTTGGATTTGTAGGGTTTACCCTAACTTGGCGATATTAAAAATATTTACAGTTTCTTAACATATCTGTTTCTACAATGTAGTACTGTATTTGTTGAGTTATTACAGATGTTGTATAATAATTGGTTAAGCTCAATGAAATAATTAACACTCTGTTAAGCTCATAAATTAGCATTAGCTTAACCAAAATTAGCATTATAATAGTTCCTACTTAGCATTAAGTTGAACATAATGTCTTAGAAATAAAATTAAAACAATTAACATTGTTTTACAAAATTGGGGTATGTGACATCTTCATGTTCTTCCTCATTCTTAGAATAAACAAGAATGTCATCAAGGAAGACAAGAACAAACTTATCTAGATATCTGCTGAAGACACTATTCATAAGGCACATAAATGTAGCTAGTGCATTTGTGAGACCAAATGGTACCACTACAAACTCATAATGTCCATACCTTGTTCTGAAGGCTGTCTTATGGATGTCTTCATCCTTGATCCTCACCTGATGGTAACTAGACCTCAAGTCAATCTTGGAAAATAACTTTTCTCCCCTCATTTGATCAAAGAGGTCATCAACCCTAGGAAAAGGATATTTATTCTTCACAGTAACCTTGTTCAGCTGTCTGTAATCAATACATAACCTGAGTGTACCATCTTTCTTCTTTACAAACAGAACTGGTGCTCCCCAAGGAGACACACTCGGTCGGATATACTTCTTTTCCAGCAACTCTTGCAGTTGCATATTCAACTCTAGCATCTCTAGTGTACTCATCCTGGAGGGTGCCTTGGACACTGGTGCTGCTCCTGGCACAAATTCAATAGTGAATTCAATGTCCCTCTTTGGAGGAAGCCCTGGAATCTCATCAGGAAACACATCCCTGAATTCCTGTAACACCTAATAGTCCTCCAACCTAGGATTTTCATCATCTGATGTCTCCAAAATATGAGTTGCATACAATTGGCAACCCTTCCTATAGAACTTCTTTAACTGCATTGCTGAAACTTGTCGTACTGAAATCACCTTTGGAATACCTTTCACAACTACTAGGTCCCCTTCTTTATTCATGCATTCGAAAGTCTTATTATAACAGTCAAGCTTCACCCTGTGAGCTTCTAACCAATCCATTCCAATGAGAACACCATAGGAACCAAGCGGTAGAACATTTAGATCTACACAAGTGACAAATCCATCCATGACCAATGGACATTCCTCCACCACTTCACTAGCCTTTCTCTTAGTTCCAGTGGCTAGCTGAACAAACCAAGACTTCCTATGCTTTACTTTCTTAAAAGCACAAATCTCCACTACTCTAGGAGTAATGTAACTACGAGTAGAACCAGGGTCAATCAAAATAGAAACAGATTGCTCAACAATATTACCTGCTACTTCAACCATAGTTGACTGGTGATCTGCGTGGTGGTCCTCCGGTGCTGCATAAATCCTAGGGACTGCCCTTGCTACTTGACCCACTGTTTCTTCTTCTTGAATGTTATAAGCTAGCCTTGCACTCTCATTCTCAAGTGGAAAATTTATGCACATGTGGGGTCCTCCACATTTCCAACATTGGAGTGGCCCTCTATTATGCTGTGGATCCTTAGGCTTTTCTCCTATCACTCCAACTGGTTTACTTGCAGCTTGGGATGGCTGCTTCTGCTGATTCCTGAAGTTAGAAGGTTTGAAACCTTTCTTTCTTTGGTCAAACTTCTCATTCTTCTTGTCCTTCCATGCCTTATGGTAATCCGGTTTACCTTTGCTTTGCTCATAGCAATACTTATCCTTCCTTATTGCTTCTTCAAGAGTTCTAGGTTCATAAAACTTGATTCTATCTTTGTAAGACTGAGGTAATACACTCAGAAAATGCTGGACCTTCACGTTTTCATCTCTAATGTACCAGACATACCTCAACAGCTCCAAAAAATTATTTGCATATTCTTCCATGGTCTGCTGTCCCAATCTTAGCTCATGGATCTCCTTAATATTGTCATCATAATACCAGTCAGAGAGGTATTTCTACTTGAAATACTTCTTGAACTGTTTCCACTTAATTCTCCATTCACTGATCCTCTTTACTTGCTTGAAGTGTCCCCACCAAATGGATGCTCTTCCATTCAGATTGAATATGGTAACTCTTGCCTTCATGTTTCCTGAATATTCATGCACTTGAAAGTACTTCAATTATCCCAAGAAGCCAAGCTTCAACTTCTTGTCTAGTCTTTATCTCACCATCAAATGTAAGAGGTTTAGCTTTCCTAAATTCATCTCGAGAGAGATCCCTATGGTGCCTTATTCTTTTCTTACGAGGAGATGAACTTGTATCCCCGCTGGATACTTCAGAATCAGATGATCCACTATAAGTCCTTCTCCTTCTCCTAGTGCTGCTCTTACTTCCTTCTGGCCTTGATGTACCCCATCTAGAATCTATCTTTTTCTGTAAATCTATCAAAATCTACAACATTGCAGCATTCAACTGATGCTGTTCTTCTTGGGCTTTGATCAAGCTTCTCATGGTGGCTGCAACATCTGACGGTGTCTCTTGGAATCTCCTTCCATTGGACTCAATGTCATCATTCCCATTACGGACATTTTCTCCCATGGCATCTTCTTCTCGCTCGTAAGAATCCCGAGCATCATACCCATCATGGGTTCTCATGACTGAACCACCTATGGCTTTACCACACTGTTCTCTCTAGAGTATTGCGCTTGGAAGTTATCTAAAGTTCTGCAAATGTGTTCGTAGCAAACTGTTAGATGCATAATATTAATGTAAATCAAAATTACTTACCTTTTCTTCTGGAAATTCATAAAACAATAATTGTGCTAAAACACAGAATTTTCCCTGTTTCATATTCAGCTCTGTGACCATGGATAGTCTGCTGAAATCTACTGAAAATAGTTAGAATTTGCTGAGAAAATTTCCACATCGAAAAACCCAAAGTTTCCTTCTCTTCATCGGGTCTCTTCCGCAAAAATTGTCTAGCATTTTCGTGAGCAAATTGCCAAACTTTCTAACTGCATTGGTGAGGCGGAGGACTGCTCACCTATTTCCTTTTGCTATATCGGATTCGCATCCAACTCTCTGAACCTAATCGGTGATGAAACCAACCTATGTGCTACATCGACGATCAGGTGTCTTGTGCATCGGGTGGTTATTCATCTCGGCTTCTGCAGCGGTGGCCCATAAACCTTCTGTGTCTTCCGTGGCCACAAGCCTATATCAGAAGGACTAACCCTCAACACATCGGTGGTCCAAGTCACTGTATTTCCTGTTGTTGCGGCGATCCAAACGGCAACTTGCCTCCTCTTTGTCGGTGATCAGCTACGTTATTGCATCAGACGATTAGTCTTCTAGGCAGTCACAACGAAAGAAAGTGTTCTTACTTCAATTTCCATGGGCAAACATTTAGAATTTCGATCGGTGATGTTAATGACTATTCTCCTTAAGTATTCCGTAGCCATAAGTCTATTGGTGGTTGGAAGCACTAGTTGCTGTAGTGTCGGAGCGCTAGTTGACTAAGCAGCCGCAATGGCGAGTCACCTTCATTGAAATTTTTTCGATCAGCGATTCTATCCACTAACATTTTCCAATGGCCGATGATCTCGTACCTTAAAGAAAATTTGAATTTTCCTCTTGCCTTGTCTTCTGTGGCATTAGCTCTTCGATCTTCTATTCATCAACTGGCAGAAGTAGTAATCACTACGGCAACAGTGGTTGAAGCCTCTATCCATCGGAAGGATAGTTCATTGGCTAGCTGCAATGACGGACATTCAATCCACTAACTTCATCCGATGGCCGACCATGCCAGGACTTAGAGAAAAATTTTCAAAATTTTTCCTTTTTCCTTTTTGCCGCTTGATCGGCTCAATTCTCTTCTTTTCGTTAGTTCCATCAGTAGCCGCAACAATGGCTCATCATCTTTGATCCTTTCCCGATCGACGAACTGATTTTTGACCATCATCAGCAGTCGGAGCTTTTCCCTGTCGGAAGACTAGTGCTCTAGGCTTCCACAATGACGGACGCATGAAACACTATCTTCTTCCGATAGTCGACGATTTCGGACCTTAGAAATTTATTTTTTTTATTATAAATTTTTAAACTTTCTTTACGGCGTCAGCGGTTGGAAGCCTTACCTGTCGGGAGCATTGTGGTATAGCCATCCGCAACAATGGGAATTCAATCAACTATTTTTCATCGACGTCCATCGATGGTTTGAACAACAAACTTTCGTTGGGGCTGAATTTCAATATTAGGTGTTTCTTCCACTACATCGAGCTGGTGTTTCGGCGGTCTTCGACTGATCTTCCCCGCAACTGCGGCTCCCACATCCACTAAGTTCCATCGATGACCGATGAAAACTTAGAATTTTCCACAGTTTTCTTCTAACTGTCCTCCTTTGGGTGTGCTTCCACATAGCTCTCTGCTACATCAGAAGTCTATCCCACTAAGTGTTCCGATGAACCGACAGTTCAAACACTTAGGCAAATTTTTGTGGAATTTTTATGTCATAAACTTCTTATCTCTGCTGGGCAAAAAGAAATCCTACCTTTGTCACTGCATCTTTCATGGCTCATTCAGGCCCATGCTACAACATGAGCTCTGATACCACACTGTAACGTCCCTGACCCTCCGATCGACGAAGAGGACGCTACCATGGCCTTAACCATCTGGACAACCAGCCCCATGAACATGTGCATTCATAAAATGTTGAAACAAAATGCATTGAAGTAGAACATACACAAATACAATTATTTATCATACACAGCAAAAGCAGCATACATTCATACAAGCATTCAACATGTTCACCATATTCATTAGCAGTAAAATGATTGCAGGAGTAAAATAGAAAAGATTACTTATCTTATGAAGAACTTGTTTCGCAACCAGTTATGTCGCTGCAACATTCCACCCAACCATAGGCCAATGTGCTCATTAATCTCTCAGCAACGCTGCCACCCCCAAGCTGGGCATGATTCTCCAAGGAATAGGCAATAAGCAGGCTTACACATAGCCAAGGATACACAGAACATAGCCAAGCCAACACAGTTGGGTTTATCAGGCCATCACAGAGCTAGGAAAGGCCAAATGCTAAGCTGGTGAGCCCATTACAGAGCTAGGAACACCTACACCAGAACTAGCCTGACTTCTAAGACACCCACACACACCCAACACAAGGAATCAATCCCTTCTCTGCTACACAGTCCCTCAAGCCCTGACTTCCCTTCCAGTGATATTCAGGGGTTGTGGAGAAGAAAGCCAGCCCTCTAGCTCTATCTGTGTGGTTTCCAAACACACTAGGTTTATCAAGCAACCCAAGCCCCCATCCCTGCTCCCCACACAGTCTAAAGAACAACCATTTCCAACATGCAGTCACACAAGCGATTTACAACTTGGGCAAGGAAAACAACTCCTAAGTCGTTCTTGGCCCTATCGTGGCCAAAACGACTCCCAAAACAATCTACAACAGCCTCAAACATATCAGCAACACAGTTCACAACGTGGAGAAAACAACAGTCCGTCCTGGACAACAAAGCAATTGGAAAATACTTACACAGGTCGCACTGGGGAAGAAGATGCAGACTCTCAACCTATGCGTGAGGAAATTTTTACACCAGACCCCGACAATATAGAGGGAAGACACACCAGATTCCACTCTGTGGAAAAATGTGAATGACAACCGAAAAACAACTCCCCTCCTGGCTGCATGAGATCAAAACAAAAAAGATGCTTGTGCATGATAATGAAGAGACTACCATCCCCTATGTGAGGATAAACAGACAATGGAGAGAATGGCATAGTAGAGTGAGTGGAATGAGGGGCATAGTCATTCTTCTGCCCATCGTGAGGTTCAATCCGCTGGTGGATTGTGCGTGTGGGCAAGGACTGACAGTCCTGCCACACTCCACTCCCAGCCATAACTGCCT
>LPNX010680651.1:313838-353973 GCA_001517045.1 Pseudotsuga menziesii | reverse complement strand
TCCCCCCCCCCCCCCCCCCATTTATCCTTGTTAGAATCATGTCCCTTCTCAATTTAGTTGTCGCGAACATAGCTGGTTGGGGTTCATTTTAATTAAAGATGCATATTTACATGATGAAAAAACTTAATATATGCCATATACCACGATAGACCATCGGCAACAATTCCGTTCGCCGAAACATAACACAATTAAATCGATGGCGGGGATTTTTCCTTTAGCTCCACACCATGATTATTTACAATATATACATCATGTACGTTTAATGCAACAGGGTAAAAACCGGGGTGTTACACACAATTATGTACTCTAGGAATCAAATTGGAACTACATTCTTCAAAGCATTCAATGAGGTCCTAGGAATAATTCTAGTAAATTCTCATCCTAGGATTCCTGGACTGATACTCACTAGTTGTTTGCTTAATTACTAGCTCATAATCCCCATGTAACACAACCATCTTAAACTAGATATCCTTTAAGGCCAAAATTGATAATATCTTATCCTCGTACTCTACTTCATTGTTTGTATAGTAAAAGTAAAGTTTGTCAAAATAAGTTATAGATCACACTCTTGGGGGTCTCACCCATACCACTGCTCCTACCCATTCTTTGCATGTTGACATGTTGAAGCTCACATACTAGACCCCCTCTAGCTCCTCCTGAGTAGGAATGAAGGAAACATTTTGGAAATAGGAACTATTTTTATCCCCTTCAGTAAAGAATATAGTAGATCCCATCTCTATATCCGATGTTGGTTACCATATACACCAACTTGTTCTCCCTAAAAATCCTTCTTTGTATCCCAAAGATAGGGATAGTGGCATATGAAATATCAATATAGAGGGCACCTTTGAGCTTGGTTTCCCAATATCTTGACAACAACATCCCGAACTTCGGGGAAATGTCAGCTGCCACCACATCCATGACCAGGGTTTTGGCAGCGATCTGAGATAGAGAGATGACAAAGTATTTGATTAGGCCCAGTAAATTGAATTTATTATAATCAAAAGAGAAAAGATCTTTGTAAGGTCTAGTTACGTCCAATCCCAATCCATCCATGATTTTCTTGGGCATCAAATTATGAGAGGCTCCTGAATCAAGCATGGCATTATGCATGATGGAATTATGTATGTTTAGGCTAACATAGAAAGGGGGAGCTTCTTCATTAGAGGGTTCAGCTACATGGGGGACAAACATGATAGTGAGCATATCATCTTGCAGATTCAGGCTATCAAATATGGTAGATATTTCTCCAGGGGACTTTAAAACCATGGAAATTTTAGAATGTTATTATGGTTTTTTTAACAATTTAGTGAGGGGGAAAGAGATTTTTATCTTTGCAATTTCATCCTCCAGACTGAAAGAAGTATGTCCCTGATCAGAGCTCCTAGGATTGTATTCTCTTTTTTCCTTCCCTTTGGGATTTGGAACATTTTTTGGGTTATCTCTAGGAGGAGTGTCATTTTTAGGCTTGCCGGAAGAAGCCTTAATTCCTATTTCTTTATTCTTCACGACAATGACATCTTTTTTTTCTGAGGCTGATTTATCTCTACGCATATAGGACAACGAGTTGATATCTTCTCCTAAAGTCATCTATCTCATGTGGAGGTATCTCTCCCCTCTCCAGAAAAGAATTGTAATGTTCTTCTTTGGTGAGGAAGGTGATAGGAGAGTTAGTATCCAACTGATAGGTTTCATCTTCAGCTTGATTTTCCCCATCCTGATCCATGAAATTTTCTTGAAATGCAGGCCTGACAGGTGGGTTTGGAGGGTTTCTCTTCCTGTTCTAGATAACTTGGGGCCTCCTGGCATTCTGATTCCTATTCTATTGTTCTTGATTTGGCCTGGAAGGTGGTCTGCCATCTACTGAGAGCCTCTCCATCATTCTTTCCATGGTTCTCAACATTGTGTCTATTATGGCCTGTTGTGAGTTGGAAGTAGAGGGTTGCTCAGGTTCTTTTTCTTTCCTTATTTCTCCCTCATCTCTTATCCACTCACCATCCTCCCTTCTCCATTCTCCCTCATCTCTTTTCTTCTTTCTTGCAGTGAACACGTTTACCTCCTCCTCTATGGCATCTTTCATTGTAGCCGCTAAGGAGGCAGATCTTCTTTTGCTTAGCCAAAAGGTAAACTCACTATCAAATGCTTCAATGTATTGTAGCTAAGTGGAACCAACCAAAGGTTTAAACTGGGAAGGAATGTAATTTTATACTTTCATAAACTTGTCAAGGAATTCTTGGACATATTCACTCTCTTTTCTCCTCATGGAGTGATATTGGGACATATACATCTTGGAATTCTTCTAGTCTGCCCATTTATCCTTGAAGGAATATTCAAAGGCTCTATAGTTTTGGATGGATCCAACTACAAGTTTTTTGAACCATATCCTTGCCTCTCCAGCAAGGCACTGAGAAAAAATATTGAATTTCACAACATCATGGTCCACCTCTTCTAAATTTGTCAATTTGGCAAACCACTCCAAGTGTTCTTCAGCTGAGTATCCCATAACCCCATTAAATTGTCTGATCCTTTGGGAATAAAGAAGGGGGAGGTCATGAAGCACAACAACGATTTGTAAAGGATCAAATATAGCCATCCTTTGAGGTGCAATAGTGTTTACGGGATGGACTAAGACGAGTGGAACAGAAACTGGTGAACTATGGGGAATGTATGGAGTTGTGAAAATGGAAGATGAAGGTTGATTCAGCTCTGAAGTAGTGGGAGGTAGGAAGGTGGAAACATATTTCATTATTTTATGAGAACTTAGAAGGGTTGAATCAGCAGTAGGTGTAGGGAATTCTGGGCCAGGTAGGTGTTGGAAACCTTCACCTAGATGCTTCAAGGTCAGGGGTGACCAGGAAATGCAAGGAAAATAAAATATAGAGGTATCAGAAACCAAATCAGAGAGGCTGAATTTAGATTTAGTTCTATGGAAAGCTATTCCAAGCTCCTCATTATAGTGTTCATATATCTCAGTAACATAAATAACACCCTTAGCAAGGAAGGAAATATTTCTCACTAACCTTTGTAGCCTATTGGCTTGCTAGATCAGGCTTTCTAGATCAAATAGTTCATGGAAATATTCTGCATCAGGATTTCTCCTCTTATGGGTTCTTTGGGCTGCCAGTATTTCCTAGTAAAGTCACCTTCAAAATTCACGTGGAGTCGCCAGAGCATGCAAAACCAAATTTGTGTCTAGGACCAACTGCTCAACTAGGTCATAGAACTAAAACCATGTCATTTTCTTGGGGATGATTTTCTCTTTCGGTCCCTGGCAACGGTTCCAAGATGTTAGCACCCTATAATTGTCCTATGGTTATGGTAGGAATTTACAGGGGTAACCATTTCAAACCAATATTTAGATTGTATTCTAGCTGATATAGTCAGAGAGGGCTCTCTTTGTGTCAAAGAAACAAATTCACATATACGTATATGGATTTTAATATCTTACAAAAATTATATTTCTCATAATAACAGGGTGTCGACAAATTTAAAGATGGCGAGAGAGACAAATAAGAAAAACCATTGGGAAAATGGATTCAAATTATGAATCAATCAAAGGTATTATGGTAAAAATGAGAAGGGAATCTCCCTTGTATTATGAGGAAAAGTAAGTGTCACAAACAGTCAAATATCTTGAAAGGTTGATAGGAGAAAGGGGAGAGAGCCCTATGAAACAAGAGGCACCTATATGTGCATGAATATCTTGCACAACCTTTAGCAGCAACAACAATAAATGATAAAAACTGATATAGAGCACTTAATTGAGAGTAAATTCTATAACAATTATCATAAACACATCACAAATGCAACATCTAATACAAGGAGCGCTTAATGAAACAAATTCCTGGTATGCAACTAGAGTGCATTAGCAGAAAAACCCAGAAATGATCATGATAAAATAGGAAAACAGACTGACTATGGAACACCATGATGAATCTAAGAAACACAAAAGAATGTCTCTCATTATCACTTCCAAGAAATTTACAGAGATGTAAAAACCAAGAGAAGACTGATTTTTGAATGCAAGTTCCAACCCTTTCCTCATCAATTGAGGTCATATTTATAGTGCTTATGGATCCCGAGACAAACCTCGAAACATAGCGTAGTTTTGTTACAAAATTTGGTGATTGTAATACCCCGTATGTTAAAGCCCCAGACATATGTAATTTGTAATTGTTTATTATTGTGGCACAGGGTGCCAGAAAAAAGGTTCTTTAAGGTCCTAGAGACATTATTATTATTTTGTAAATAATTAATTAATGAAAACAACTAGCACATCGAGGACCACTAAAATAATATGGGAGGCCTAGATCCACAATGTGAAGGGGAATGGGGAACTTCCTAGAACTTTAGAACTTGTTTGGTTAATCTTGGTCCATTTTTATGCCTTAGTGGCTTTATTAATTGATGATCACCCAAACAATGTACAAATGACCCAACTTTTGATTAATTTATCCTATGTTGGTATTATTGAGCCCAATTCATGATTTAATGGGCCTCCTTAGTGTTTGGGTGGGTGCCACTTGTTGATTGATCCCCTTTGGTGGTTTTGCAACTCCTTGTGTAAATACTTGTGTAAATATTTGTGTAACTCTTTGTAAATCCTTTTGTAACCACCCTTTTCTATTTTTGGGAGATGCCTTGGCTTTTGTGACACCTCACCTCACTAATTTTGAGTTGGGTGGAGTGGCTTGGAGTCATTCTCCTTGAAATTTAAAATTTATTGGTTTGGATTAAGAGTTAACCTCTTGTGGTTGATTTGACCCTCCATTGTATTGAATCAACTTGGCTTACCATGGTTTTATTTTGACCCATTAAGTTAGAATTATCTTATTTGTTCTATAAATAGATGTTTGATATCATTGGTTGGGGAGTTTTTTTTCATGGTTCTTTTGGATGGTTGTTGATTATGGTTGTTCATACTTTTGATTTTCCTTGTTTTCCATTACTTGTACTTGTCCTTAACCTGCACATAAATCCTGATGGTGAATGGCGATATCTGGATGGCCTATGGGGTATGGATTACCATTACACATGGTAGTGGGGTGGAAGAGGAAGTATGTGGTGAGGAATAGAGTTTTGGATTCTCAAGTTGATAATTGAGTTATTCTTCAGTGCACCTCTATTGTGGATCTGTGGCCTCAGCTCGGGGGTGGCCCATCAAAGTGATATCTAGCTTGGTAGTGCCAAAGGCTCGGTGGAATGTTGTCTGGATGATGCCAGTTGTGCATTGATAAGATAAGTGATTTATCTCATGTTTATTTAATTTACTTGGATATGATATGATTTATTTATGGATTCACATTAAATGTTTGACTAAACATATGAGTTATTTGTGGAAGAATTTTCTCATATAATTCAATCTATTTATGCAAGTAAATTTTATGAAGGAATTGGAAACTAGTCTTTGGGATTTTGTGCACAAATTGTTTGAGAAAATAATTATTTGGTACCTCTACTACAGAACTTATATTTCTTCCCATTTTCATTATATAATTTGTATTTTTATGGTGCAATGTCCTCGGAATATTTTAAGACACTTCTCTTTGGTGCTTTTACCTTTTATTCGAAAATCAGTTCTTCGATCGGACTGTTTGGCATAGTTTGGAGAATTATCACATGAAGTGTTTGTAAAAATTCCTAAGTGTTAATTTTATGTTTATATATGATAAAAAATATTTAAATGGGTGTGATAATGCGAGTATAAATCTTCTTGGTATTGTTGGGAAATGTCTAACGAAATTCTAGATCAATTTCTAATTTCTAGCTCCTTCAATGGAGTTATTTTGAGTATATTTGTGACCTTGCATATGAAGTGTTTGAAAAAATGTTAGAATGACATATAAATATTTTATTACTGATAAAACATGTTATTTATAGTTGGTATTGCATTTGAATTATTCCACAATCTGTGGATTTAAATATTCTAGTGATTCCTAGAATTACTAGTCAATTCAGATGAGTAGAATTAACTTATTTTGTGGACTGTTTAATGGAATGTATATGGGTGGAAATCTACATTCATAGGAATGTAAGTGATCCATGATATTCTTCCATGAGCTAAAATAGTCATATATCTCTCTTTATTTGGCATTTGGAAAGTTCAATTGAAAACTATGTACATTGCAGTGAAATTGACAAATAGTTTTTGGATTCCAATCTCTGTTTTTGGTAAAAGATAAATGTACAGCCATATGTTTTTTTATTTATTATTTACTTGTGCTGTAGAATTCTATTTTCCATATCTTTAACTTCACCTCTTTGTTCCTCAAAACTTGGTATGATTGGTTTGATTGAATTCGTGACAGTGTTTATTAACTAGTCGTATTGATTGAACTTGAAATATCCTTCATTTATGTACTCGGATCTGATCTGCAAAAGTACTTCATTTTATTGTAAATGAATGCTTAAATATGTGTATAATGGATGTAGGTTCACTTTTTGGTTCATTGGCATGGTTGTGTGTCGAATTCGTGCAAGACTAGTTTTTAGTATTGAACAACTAGTTAACTAGTTCTCATGGAATCTTTTTCATAATTACTATGTTTAATTAATTGAAAAATGGTAATTAGCCCAGATTTACATGTTATTAGGTGTTAATTAGCCATTGGAATTGATAAATAGTGGTTAAGTGATAAACAAATGAATTTATAATAAGTATCGTCAATTATGCACTAATTGTCGTTAAATATCGTAATTGGAACACTAATTACTAGTTAGTCATGATTAAGAGTAAATGGCATTTAGATGTGGAATTTATGTCTGAATTGGATTGGAATTGATATGTGATGTTTGTATAAGGTGTTAGTAATCATTTCCAGCCCTTGGATGAGACATTTGAATTATTATTGAATTTATTTTAATTTAAGACATTTGAATAATTATTGAATTTATTTTAATTTATTTGTAATTAAAATGACTTTGTCATGAAACAAATATTGAAAAATGAATTTTAATTTTTGTTTAACTAATACATTGTGATAAAATAATCTAATTAGCGTTAGAGAGCTAATACTATGTCCCTCGGTCGCATTGATATCCCTAGGGGACATTACAAGTGGTATCAGAGCTTAGATTCCAACACTGCGTCTGTTGGGTCTCATACATAGTTATTATCTTATGTATATGTGCATTTGGAGTTTACAAATGTGCTTAGTAAAATTAATTTAACCTCCCTTATGTTAATAGAATAATAAGAGACCTCACTTCAGAGATTATTTCTTTGTATTCCTTAGAATGAACTAACATTGAATGTTGGTTGTTCAATGATTGATTGGTAATTACTATGTGGTCCATGTCTAATAATTGAATTTGACTTGATTGGTTGATGCTTGTGCATTTTCCTCTTTTATTTCTCATTCAATTGTTAATTTTGAAATGCTTCTTGTAGTATGACTTATTTACTTATACATTATGATTATGAATTGATACGTAAATAATTGTAATTATAATAGTATATGTCCTAGTATTAGTTTAATGCTAAGTTATTAAGATGATATAGTTCTACTATTATTAAATATTAATATGATTCATTAAGTGGCATTTATACCTTATATTGATTTTGTATTGTCTATGGATGGTATGCTTTTATAGTCTTATTTATGTCACTTGGATGGTGGTGGTTACAAGGATGAGTAACTTCCTGGATACTTGCCTAAATTGTGTTTCTCATAAATTGTGTTTCTCATTCTCCTTTTATTTTATGCATGCAGTATGGTTTTATATTAATTATTACTATGCTAACTTATCTAATATGATAGTGTTGCGTTATGCAATTATTTCTATAATTGTATTGATATTATGGTATAACATAATAATTATATGAGTATATTAAATATGGAATATATAGGTTATATGACTAATACATTGTGTATATGATTAATAATAATATGATATCTGCTTGAAGAATTATATTATATATATATATATATATATATATATATATATATATATAAACAAGTGTATGTATATAATACATAGCAGTAGTAAGTAGGGTATATGGTATGAGTGTATGATAGTGTGTTGTACAATTAGTAATTGTTTTATTGTATAATATTAGAATATTTTGGTGGTAGGATGTTTGATTGTTTGAGGTGACTATGTAATTACTTTGATTGATAAGTAATGTGCTGCATACAAATAATTAGTAATGTAATGTATTATGATATGTATCCTTATGTGCTAATGATTCTATGTAATGTTATGATAAATAGTAACTACTCGATATGATTTCTATAGTTGATGTATGTTGTTTGATATTATTGGTTGCTATTGGATGTTATTGATTAACATTGGTTGATTAATGGATTATACCTGTATGACATTGTTGACATTGTATATATGCCTATTATTGGTTGTCGTTGGTTGTTATGGCTTCGCTAGTAGCCTGATAAACCCAACTGGAAGGATGGATTCACTGGTATCTTGATAAACCCATCTGTTGGATTGGCTATGTCTCATGTGAATTTGGCCAAGTGTAAACCATTGCCTATGTAATCCTGATAAACCCAACTGGAAATATGGTTTGGATGGTAGCCTAATAAACCCATATATTGTCTTGGTCGTGTCTCATGTGAATTTGGATAAGTGTAAACCACTTCCTATGTAAGCCTTATAAACCCAATTGGAAGGATGGCTTGGATGGTAGCCTGATAACCCCATCTGTTGGATTAGCTGTGTCTCATATGAATTTGGCTAAGTGTAAACCACTTCCTGTGTAAGTCTGATAAACCCAACTGTGTTGGATTGAATGAATTTTATTGTATCCTTGGCTATGGGTGAAGTATTCTAGTGTTCCTTATTCCTTGGGGAAATCATGCCCATCTCGCAGGTGGCAGTCCTGCTGAGAGATTAAAGAGAACACTGGCCTATGGTTGGGTGGAACGTTGCAGCAACATAGTTGGTTGTGGGACAAGCTTCTTGTATTTTATTTCCACAACTGTATTTTGTTTACGAATTACTATGAACATGATGAATGCTTGAATGTACGAATTTTCTTCTGCTGTATGGTGATAATGTATGCATCTGTGTATATTTAAGTTCATGCATTTTTATATTATGTTGATGGGGATTAGATTTCTCAGGTTGATAGATGTTAGTCGCGTCCTCTCTGCCGAGTAGAGGGGTGGGGACATGAGAATGGTATCAGTAGATGCATTTCATATTATTGAAATTGATTAGAATAAGATTCACTTAGATGCATTTCAAGTATTTGTTGAAGAAGTATATAATCTCGAGTACCTTGCATATTCTAAAGTATTTCCTGTAATTAATTAGATTTTTTTTTTTGAAAGATATATTTTAAGAATATTATTGAACAATATATATGTTTACTGCTAACCATTTGTCTAATGGGAATGTGAAAAAGAAACCTTGTTAAAGAAACATTTCTATTTCAAGTATATTTATTGAAGAATATGGTTTAGTTGTTGGGACTGAGTTCCTAGATTCCCTCAGAGAGCAGTCTAGTATCCATTTCCAGAGAGGTAGTATGGTGGATTGTCACCCCTTTGCTTAAGTCATATCACTCTACTAGTCTTCGTTCTCACATAGAAATCCAGGAAATGGGATGGTGATCCCATAAGAATTAGAGACAAACAAGAAAGTAGTAGTGGGAAGCATTGAGGTTCTCAGAAGAGGTAGTTGTGAGAATTGTTGAACTGATTGTGCACTTCTTATGGGAGGAACATTGTCCCGTTGAATCTAGTTGCCCAAATTTGAGATAAGTATTCTCTCATTTTCTATTCGTGTTATTTTATTTTGTATAGGTTCCATAGTGATTGATTTATGCTATCTTTATGTTCATGGTTTAGTAGTTAAATAATACTCTTAGATCATGTATCGTACATTTGTATACCTGATGTTAATCATATGGTTGATTGAAATATGATTTTTAGGTGAATGTATCTTTGCTGAAATTTGTAAACCCTGTAATGGGGATTGAATATTGACCCTTGCTACTAGTCTTGGTTCTCACACAAGAAGCTAGAAAATAGAATGGCAATATCTTGAGGAATAAGCTAAGTGAAGGGAGTCACATCCCATAGGAAGTGGAGACAGACAGGAAAGTAGTAATGGGAAATATTGTGCTTTCTCGGAATAGGAGTTCTGAGAAATACTACTTGAAAACCTTTGAAATTTGTAAAAGCATGTATGTATTATGCATCGAGGACAATGCACGGTTTAAGGGGAGGGGATGTAATACCTTGTATGTTAAAGCCCTAGACATATGTAATTTGTAATTGTTTATTATTGTGGCACAGGGTGCCAGAAAAAGGGTCTTTAAGGACCTAGAGTTATTATTATTATTTTGTAAATAATTAATTAATGAAAACAATTGGCACATCGAGGATGACTAAAAGAGTATGGGAGGTCTAGATCCACAATGTGAGGGGAATGGGGACGTTCCTAGCACTTTAGAACTTTTTTGGTTGATCTTGGTCCATATTTATGCCTTAGTGGATTTATTAATTGATGATTACCAAAACATTGTAAAAATGACCAAACTTTTGATTTATCCTGTGTTTGTATTATTGAGCCTAATTCATGATTTAGTAGGCCTCCTTAGTGTTTGGGTGGGTGCCACTTGTTGATTGATCCCCTTTGGTAGTTTTGTAACTCCTTGTGTAACTCCTTGTGTAAATATTTGTGTAACTCTTGTGTAAATCCTTTTGTAACCCGCCCTTTTCTATTTTGGGGAGATTCCTTGGCTTGTGTGACATCGTACCTCACTAATTTTGAGTTGGGTGGAGTGGCTTGGAGTCATTCTCCTTGAAATCTCAAATTTATTGGGTTGGATTAAGAGTTAACCTCTTGTGGTTTATTTACCCCTCCATTGGATTGACTCAAGTTGGCTTACCATGGTTTTATTTTGACCCATTGAGTTAGAATTACCTTATTTGTTCTCTAAATACATGTTTGATATCCTTGGCTGGGAGGTTTTTTTCCATTGTTCTTTTGGATGGTTGTTGATTATGGTTGTTCATACTTTTGATTTTCCTTGGTTTCCACTACTTAGATTTCTCCTTAACCTGGACATAAATATTGATGGTGAATGGCAATATCTAGATGGCCTATGGGGTCTCAATTACCATTGCACCTGGTAGTGGGGTGGAAGAGGAAGTATGTGGTGAGGAATAGAAGTGTTTGAAAAAATGTTAGAATGAGATATACCTCTGTTATGAATGATAAAATATGCTATTTCTAGTTCGTATTTCATTTGAATTATTATACAATCTGTGGATTTAAATATTCTAGTGATTCCTAGAATTGCTAGTCAATTCAGATGAGTCGAATTAACTTATTTTGTGGATTGTTTAATGGAATGTATATGGGTAGAAAGCTACAGAAATGTGACTGTAAGTGATACCTGATATGATTTACATGAGATACAATAGTAATATCTCTATCTTTATTTGGAATTTGGAAAGTTCAATTGAAAATTATGTACATTGCAGTGAAATTGGAAAATAATTTTTGGATTCGAATCTATGTTTTTGGTAAAAGACGAATGTACATCCATATGATATGTTATTGGTTATCTACTTGTGCTATAGAATTCTATTTTCCATATCTATACCTTCACCTCTGTGTGCATCAAAACTCTGTATGATTGGTATGATTGAATTCTCGGCAGTGTTTATTAACTAGTCGTATTGATTGAACTTGAAATATCCTTCGTTTATGTACTTGGATATGATTTCAAAAAGTACTTTATATTTTTGTACATGCATGCTTAAATATGTGTATAATGGCTGTATGTTCACTTTTTGGTTCATTGGTAAGGTTGTACATCAAATTCGTGCAAGACTAGTTGTTAGTATTGAACAACTAGTTAACTAGTTCTCGTGGAATCATTTTCATAATTACTATGTTTAATTAATTGGAAAATGGTTATTAGCCCCGATTTACATGTTATTAGGTGGTAATTATCCATTGGAGTTGATAAATAGTGGTTAAGGGATAAACAAATGAAATTATAATAAGTACCGTCAATTATGAGCTAATTGTCGTTAAGTATCGTAATTGAAACACTAATTACTAATTAATCATGATTAAGAGTAAATGAAACTTAAATGTGGAATTTATGTCTGAATTGGATCTGAATTGATATGTGATATTTATAGAAGGTGTTAGTGATGCTTTCTAGACCTTGGATGAGACATTTGAATAACTATTGAATTTATTTTAATTTATTTGTAATTAAAATGAATTTGTCATGAAACAAATATTGAAAAATGAATTTTAATATTTGTTTAACGAATCCATTGTGATAAAATGATATAATTAGTGTTAGAGATATAATGATATGCCCCTTGGTCCCATTGATATCCCCAAGGGACATTACAGGGATCAAATCCTGAATCATCATTCAAATCATAACAAAATCCCTGAGGTGGCAGATCCACCACAATTTTTTCCTAAAACATGTGCTATGACGCAACACACATGTTGGGTCCAAAATGGTAATGTAACGTTTGAGAGGTGTGCTTTATTTATTTGATAGTGATGCTCCAAAACCTCTCCTAATAGTTTTAGTCATTCAGGCATGATCTACATCATTGAAACTTTCCTATGCTTCAGCTTTGCTTCGTACCTGCACTAGTTCCTCCTTCTTCTCACTTTTTCTCGTGCAAAATCGAGCATGACTATAGATTTCCTATACGAGGGATATTAGTCATTCCTTGATTTGGCCATTTACACAATTTCGCCGTCGCTTACCATCCTAACCTCCTTGTACCTATCTATCGCGAACTCCACCACAACCTTCGATTGGATCTTCACCAAATCTATGCCGTCCAAAATGCAATGTGTTATCTCCCAAAATAAATTTATTTTGATAGTATGAAGAATTTTCTTTGTGTAATGAAAGATCTGAAGATGCATAAAAAATTGAAGGTCTCTGTTTTTGATGTGGTTGAAAAATTTGGAATTTTTAGCTTTTAGTGGCTTAGGCGAGGATTGTAATAGCTCACTAGCCACCAAAAAGCTATGTTCCGGCAGGTAACGGTTGAACATGGGATAAAGGTAAACCATCGAGAGAGGCTCGAGCAAATAGAATTAAATCAACACTTTCAGCAGCTTAGGGAGGAGACCAGGAAGG
Source organism: Pseudotsuga menziesii (assembly GCA_001517045.1). Taxonomy (NCBI): domain Eukaryota; kingdom Viridiplantae; phylum Streptophyta; class Pinopsida; order Pinales; family Pinaceae; genus Pseudotsuga; species Pseudotsuga menziesii. The sequence goes on along the minus strand of LPNX010680651.1, from coordinate 340,871 downwards.
ATGTTAACTGCCAAAAGTAGGTAGCAAGCAATATTAGTAAAGGTGGTTTCAGTGGCTTAGGTGAGACTCAAAACAACTCATTAGCCACCAAAAGTTGATGCTTTCGGTAGCTTATCAAAAAATTCAATGCATATTTTAACCACCGAAAGTAGGAAAATAAGCGTCGGGGAAAAAGTGCTTTCAGTGGCTTAGGTGAAAGCTCGGACATTTCATTAGCCACTGGAAGGATAGGTTTTTGGAAGTTAAATGGGTTTTTTGGTGAGGCCCCTATCTGCCGAAAGCAGGATTTCACCGCGAAGTTGGGATGATAGTTTCGGTGGCTTAGGAGAAAGGGACAGCGTTTCATTAGCCACCAAAAGCTATCTTTTCGGTGATTTGGAGACAGATTCAAGAAGATTATTAACCACCGAAAAGACAAAATACGGAAACTGTTATAAAACAGTCAAATCACACCCCATCAGCAGGATGAACAATCAGTGGAGGGTGTGATAAACCACCAAAAAGACTTGATTCTGCATAACCGCGTGTGTAAATAAGTTAAAGAGGTCGTTATAAAATTGGCAAAGGACTGATAGGATCGGAAACCCTCAGTTTTATTCCACCTGTCCAAAAGAACAGCAGAAAGCCCACTGAGTACCTAGGCTAATGTGTGATATGATTGCTTGGGAAAGAAGATTGAGAGGATCATTTGCTGCCATCACCTTATGATCTCAGCATCCATCATGACAGCACAAACCCTTATAATCAATGCCAAGGGATTCCAGCACATTTCACTTTCGAGCTTATCATTCCTCACCACCAAAAAAACCATCTCTGAGGAAAACAGCCTGCTAATACACTGTATACAGAACTGAGAATTATTTTGTAGGTACCCAGGAGAGGCACTCATCAAGATGAATAAGGGAGGACCTGCTCTCAGGTAAGAGCTGGGAAATATCAGTTATTTGGAAGCACATATAGAGGTCTGTAAACTCTTCCAAGAGGTTGGATTCTACAAGTTTTGTGAAAAGATACAAGGCTCCCATCAGCAGGTAGTTGAGGCATTTTCCCTCTCATTTGATGGTTCAAAGGAAGTTATAGGCAAGGAGGAATTTCACATAGATGAAATCCTAATCACTGAAGTAACTGAATTCCCTTCCAGAGGAGAAAATGGTTGAAGACCACCATACCAAAAGCTATAGAATTCAGGTCTTACCTAAAGCCTGAACATAGAGGAATAGTGTGGAAGAAGAGTGTGCCATCATCCTGGTTGGAAGAGAGGTGGCAACAACTGTTGAAGGCCATTGTTGTTTACCTAACATGTGAAGGAAGATATAACAGAGCCATGATCTACCATTTCAAGATAATGAACCACTTCACGGGTAAAAGCCCACTCAATTTTCCCTTTTACTTACATAGAAGTTTGGGGAAGATGGCACACCAAGTGAAAGCCCAACCAACCAAGATTGATGGTAGACTATCTCACCATGGCCTTATCCAGCTATTGATCCAAGAGTTGCTAAAAATAAGGAATATGGCATGGCCCTATTTTCTATTTTGGAATGGATTTCAGATAGGCCTTCAGCCAGAAGAGAAAGGAAAGTCTCTTGCTAAGAATTCCAGCACACCAAGGAGTGGGAAAAGAAGGAGGAGGGCCATATCCCTAGTAGCAATAGTAGAAAAGTCTCCCTCTTATTCCAAGGTGAAGAAGGTAAAATGGAACTTGGACTTCAATGAGAAGGGCCAGCAGGTTGAGACACATAAGGAGAATATTCTAAATCTACCCTACTCGGATTTTGAAGAGGAGCAAGAAGAAGGTGCAGACCTAGCTCTGCAAATTGCACCAGTGGCTGAAGAACTACCATCTAGCACACCAAAGGAGCAAGAGGAACCAACAAAGAAGGCTTCCTCCAACAAGCCTAAAAGTCAAAAGATCAAGCAATTACTAAGGAAAATTTATGAGATGGAGATTTTGGAAAGGGAAATAAAGAATAATAATGCTACATTGACTAGCATAAACAAGTTGCTACATAAGTCTTACCTAAAACAGAGAAAGATATATTTTCTTAAAGAGGCTGAATATAAGGTACCTAATGGACAATACTAGATTGTACAAGATGATTAGGCTCGAAATACTACAACTGAAGGAAGCTAAGGAAAACCCTAGCATCCACCCCACTTTGGAAACCCTGGCTAAGGCTGCAGTTAGCCTTCAGCCTCCAAAAACCAGCCAAGATGTTGTCAACCCTCCTAACACAGAGCATGCTAAAGAAGAAAGCTGAGTAGACAGACATAAAAGAACAATTTTGGGAAAACCCTAATAAATTTTGAAAACAGGGCTTTCGGTAGCTTAGGCGGACGTTGGGGCAGTTCATTAGCCACCAAAAGCGCCACTTTTGGTAGCTAATGGTTCTGATGATCAGGCCTCTTAACCATCGAAAGAAGACAGAGGCTTAAAATCATAATTTTGCATACAGGACCGGTTTTGGGCGAATATAGATGGATTAGGGACATAGTATGAAGATGAAGGGCATAGAGGAAAGCATCAGAAAAAGGTCTATTTTAGTTCTACTATGACATAACAGCATAAAAGGCCACCAACACCTAGCTATCAAAGAGAAGACAGTGGCTTAACTAGCAGAGGGCCAGTAGCAGTAATTGTCAGTAGTTACCTCAGTTATCTGAAGGTTCATACAGTGAACTAATTATTTAGTTAAGTTAGACAAGTAGTTAATTAGGGTTTTTTAACCTAATTTGCAAAAAAATATTATTTTGTTTATTTTTGTAAAAAAACAGATCCAAGTTTTCAGGATCTATATATTTTGTAAAAGCTATAATGCCTAAGACTTATTTTATGAAATTTTTTTGACTTCGGGGATTGATAGACCTATACTATTGTCAGCTTCTCATTTTGATCACGATTTAATATAAGCTCTTTGGTTATCATTTTTTTTAGTTTCCATTTCTGTCTTTTTCTCTGCTTATGCTTGAATTTGTATTCAGGTTATATTCAAGTTAATCAATGACTGATAGCTATCACCATATTATCATGTTGATGTGAATTGAAGTATAAGTACCATCCTTATCATGATTTATCCATTTATATGCATCTGCTTTGTGTGTATATCTGCCAGCTTGATGAGTTATCCATCCCTGCACCTTATTGCTAACCTTTGAACATTGGTAACTAAAGCCTTGTACCTGATTGAGTTTCATGCATGTCTTGAGAGTGAAAGGTCATATAGGTCACCTGAATTGATCCATATTAGAAAAACCCCAAAAAACATTGTAAGTTACCAGAAATCCTCGAGCTACAACCTAGAGGAGTTTCCTGGAGTGATAAAAAATTGTTACCATTGCCGAGGAGAGAAGACTGAAGCTCAGCTTCCTTGGGAGATGACATAGACCCTTGCTTCAATGATAGACAAAGCTTGGGCATTATTCTGGTTGTAAATCATCTATCTGGCGATTGCATTTAAATAAGGTGGCTTCAAGAAGACCAAATACCAGAGCAAACCCTCAGGGGCCACCAACAACACCTATTTTAGATCCAGAAGAGATTCTAAGAAGAGCTAGGGCTTCACTAAGGCAGACCAAAAGTGATGCAAAGGAAGCTACATCAGGTATTTCAAGAAATATTTCTTCTATTATTTCTTCTGTTGAAATACTTAATTCTCAAGAATTTATAAATACATTAGAAAATTATATGGTTTGGGCATATTCAAGCACTACTGCTTATGAAGATCCAATCCCTGGTGACTCCACTGGGATAATTTTACCACTACCATCTTCTCAGTTACTAGATATATCAATACTGCCTTCCTCCATCCTTCCCATACCCATTTCCAATATGGTTGCCCCTCAATTGACCAAAATGGAAAGGATCCTGGTAGCTAGGTATGCCCCCCTAAATTTGCCAAATCCCTTCTCAACCATGCCCACTAGAGATTACCTTAAGTACATGCCTAAATTCATAGGAGAAGGAGATTTCACAGCTGAAGAAAATCTAGAGGCATTTTACAGCTATGCCGAGAACATTAACATAGAATAAGAAGATGTATGGACTAGGGTTTTTGTGCAGAGCCTAGATGGTCAGGCTAGGGAATGGTTTAAAGAGCTTCCTGCTGGGTCAGTGGTAGGAATTGAAGCCCTAGATGATATCTTTCTAAAGCATTGGGGAGAAAGGAGAGACCACCTCTATTATAATATAGAGTTCAGCAACTTGAAAAGAGAAAATGGGGAGTCTGTCTCCAACTTCACCAAGAGGTTCAACAATATGTATAGCAAGATCCCCACTGAAATCAAGCCCACTGATACCTGAGCTAGGATAACTTATGCAAATTCTTTTGACTCTAATTTATACCCACTTCTCAGAGAAAGGAGGTCTTCCTCCTTATCACTCATGTAGGATGTTTCCCTAGAGGTAGAATCAAACATTGTGGCATCTCAGAAGGTCAAAGGAAAGATAGACAGGAAGAAGCAACCATCAGACCTCATTGGGGCTTCTTCATCAGAGAACAAGATTGAAAAAATGACCAAACTATTAGATAAACTGACTGCTGAAATGTCTAAGCTGAAGGACCAAGGAAAAATACCTGTGAGGGGTAAAGGGCCAAGTGATTTTGCTCCTCGAAACCCTAATTTTATCCCTTATAGAAGAGGGAACCCCCGAGTTTAGATTCTCAGAAGGGAAAGTAATCAAGGGGAATATTAGAGAATAAGAGCTCCATTTCAGAATGTTGTGTTAGAAGAAGAGCCAGAATTCATTGAAGAAGAAGGAGAAGTTGAAGACAACATGCACTGCATGGAGGATGAGGTAGACTATTCTTTTCTAACACAGGAAGAATATGAAGAATCCCTAGTGAATGAGCATATCAATGAAGGAGTTGTATATCAGGATGATGGTCAGGAAGGGTACAATTTAAGGTCCAAAATGGTTGCTCCTCTTAAAAATAATGCCGTACCTATCAAACAGCCTGCTACCCCATCCAAAAAGGGTCATGTTTTACAAAAGAAAATGGATGTCATTCCAAAACCATTGCAGAAACCAGCACCTTCATCAAGCCCTGACCATGTCCAACTCAAAGCTCTAGTACATGAGGTAGGGTTTCTTGATATGTTGAATTATTCTTTCAACCTTGAGTCAGAGATTCAGAAATTGAATATCCCTTCCCCATTAATTGAGCTAATGAAAAATGATGCATTCAAGTCTTCCATTCTGAATTCTCTTCATCCAAAGGTGCATATTGATACTGACTTTGTAAATCTACAAGATGACAAACCTGTTGTATCCCTAGGCCCCATGATCGAAGACCTAAAGGAATCATTCCCACCTTTCTATATATCCTTGAATATTCATGATAAAGTCCTTCATAACTGTCTGCTGGATTCACGATCTTCTCATAACCTAATACCAAAGACTGTGATGGATGAGCTTGGTCTCAGCATCACAAAGCCCTACCATGACTTATTCTCCATTGACTCTAGAAAATTCAAGTGCTTGGGCCTCATTAAAGACCTTGTTGTGAACCTAACTCAGCTACCTTCAAAAATCATCATGATGGACATTATAGTGGCTGATATCCCTCCAAAATTTGGTCTTTTGCTGTCTCGATCATGGAGCAAAAGGCTAGGTGGCACCATTTAGATGGATCTTACATATGCCACCAAACCAATGTTTGGAGGGGAGACCAAGAGGCTTTACAGGGAAAATCACCTGGCCTACATCATAAGCAATGAGAGAAATTCAGTGAATCAGCCCATCTATGTAGTGGACACTGATTTTGGGTGATGCATTATGCAAATAGATGATTCTCAGAAAACATCAGTCCATCTCACTAAGCCCACCTGTCAGTAGCCCAAAGAGGTGACCACAGCACTCTGGAACATGTATTTTGATGGAGCTAGCACTCAAAGCTCAGTAGGTGTAGGTGTAGTACTGATCTCCCCATCCAAGGAAAACATTCATCTATATTATAACCTTGATTTTAAAACCACTAACAATATAGCAGAATATGAAGCCTTACTGCTAGGACTTAAAGCTACCAAGGAGACGGGGATCATGTGCATAAGGATTTTTGGAGATGCAGACCTTATTATACATCAGGTCAACAACACTTTTCAGAAAAAAATGTCAGACTGAAGGCCTATAGGGACAAGGTATGGAAACTCTAAGACTCCTTTATGTTTTTTGAACTATCATTTATACCTAGGGCTTTGAATCACCTGGCTGATTCCCTGGCTGTCTTTGCAAGTCTGTTTGTTCCTCCTTTACCTCCTAAGCTCAACTATGATGTTCAGGTTAAGCACAGACCTTCCCTGCTAGATAATGTCAAATTTTGGAAGGTGTTTGAGAATGATGATGAGATTAGTAAATTCCTTCAGCTAGTAGATGAATTCTCTAATATACATATAGACCAGGAAAACCTAAACATGGAGAAATCCAAGCAGCTCAAGTTGAAAGATAAAGTGGCTGATCAGAACATTGTCCAATTACCCAACAACTATATAGCTCGGGGTCTAGTACCTCTGTAAGAGCTGTTTGATCATAATGACATCCCTTTCAAGCCTACTAAAAAAGAGCTAGACCCTGCTATCCAATAGAAAAATATAGGTAGCCAAAGCCATCCAAAACTAATAAATATATCCACTGATTTGACTGTTGATCAGAGGTCAAAGTTTTGCATCCTGATAAAAGAGTTTGCTGATGTATTTTCCTAGGAGTACAGTGACCTGAAAACCTATGACACCAATATCATCTAGCAAAGGATTCCTTTAGAGAAGGACACCATCCCTTTCAAGCAGAAGCTGAGATCCATCAGTCCTCTCCTATTACCAATAATTGAAAAAGAAATCCATAAGCTCCTCAAAGTCAAGATCATAATCCCCCTCAGGTATTCCAAGTCGATTGCAAACCTAGTAGTGGTAAGAAAGAATAATGGGGAAATCAAGTTATGTGTGGATTTTAGAAACCTAAACAAATGTTCCAAGAAAGAAAACTATCGACTGCCCAAGATGGAACACCTATTACAGAAATTATTAGGGGCTAGTGTCATGTCATTCCTGGATGGCTTCTCTAGATACAACCAAGTTGCTGTGCATCCTGATGACCAAGAGAAGACTGCCTTTACCTACCCCTGGGGCACTTTCATGTATGCTAAAATGCCATTTGGGTTGATGAATGCTGGGGCTACTTTTAAGAGAGCCATGGACCTAGCTTTTATAGGGTTGAAAGATAAATTTGTTCTCATATACTTGGATGACCTAACTGTTTACTCTCACTTCCATCATGACCATTTGCATCATTTGAGGAAGGTGTTTCTGAAGTGCAGAAGGTATGGGATATCACTCAATCCTAAGAAGTACCAGTTTGCACTCAGTGAAGGGAAACTTTTAGGTCACATAGTCTCAGCTGAAGGTGTAAATATTGATCCTGTAAGGGTGGAAGCAATCCAAAAGTTGTCCATACCGAGATCAAAAAGGGACATTTATTCCTTTTTAGGTAAGATAAACTTTGTCAGAAGGTTCATCCCTAATTTCTCCAAGCTGGTGAAGCACATAACAGTCATGCTGAAAAAGGATGGATAAATAAAATGGATTGACCAGGAAAGAAGCTCTTTCGAAGACATCAAGAAGGCTATCATGGAGGCCCCAACCGTAATTAGTGCTGACTATACCAAGATTTTTTACACATTTTCTTTCGCATTCTATGACACAATGGTAGTTGTGCTGTTATAAAAAGATAATGAGGGTTTTGATCATCCAATTGCATTCTTTAGCAAAACCTTGAGAGATGCTGAGCTGAAGTATGATCCAATTGAGAAACATGCTTATGCTCTCATAAAATATTTGAAGACTTTCAGAATTTACATTCTCCATGCAAAATTCCTTGCATATGTCCCTTTAGCAGCTATGAAGGATGTTTTCACTCAGCCTGACATTGATGGGAAGAGAGCTAAGTGGATTGCCAAGCTCATTGAGTTTGATATAGAGGTGAAACCCACTAAGCTAGTAAAAGGACTAGATTTGGCCAAAATCGTGGCTAAAGAAAACTGTGAACTAATGTGGATAAACTTCACCGGTGTCAAATCAACAAAAGTGTAGACTATGGTAGCAGCAGAAGTAGATCAAGATCAGAATGAAATTCCGCAAGTAGCTAAAAACCTGTCCTCCTGTGAGTGGTACTTAGGTATTATTCAATTTTTGTATAAATTAGAAGTGCCTTTTGATCTCACTCCTAATCAAGTACAAGATCTTAAGTTAAAATCTGTTAAGTTTTGCATAATTGACAAACTGCTGTACTGGAAAGATTAGTCTGGAATTTTTTTGAGATGTCTAGATAAGGAAGAAAAAACATAGGTCATGCATCACTTTCATTATAGCACATGTGGGGGCCACCCTTATTGGAAAACCACAGCCCACAAGATCCTAAAAGTAGAATACTATCCGCCAATCCTTTTTGCTGATGTATGTACTTTTGTAAAGGCCTGTGACCAGTGCCAAAGATTTATAGGGAAGCATCAGCTCAAATCCTTGCCCCTATTGTGGTGAATGGGCCTTTCCAACAATGGGGTCTGGATTTCATAGGTGAAATAAATCCATCTTCCAATGGGAAGCATAAATGTATCCTAGTAGCCATAGACTACTTTACCAAATGGATAGAGGCAGTACCCACCAAGAATGCCACTCATCAAGTCATCATGAGATTTTTGTATGAGAATATCTTTAGCAGGTTTGGCTGCCCAGTAAGGTTAGTAACTAATAATGCACCTGCTTTCAAGGCTGGGGCATTAGTTAAAATGTGTGAGTCAATGGCCATTCAACTGGTGCATTCCACATCCTATTATCCTCAAGGCAATGGCCTAGCTGAGTCATCCAACAAAATCCTAGTCAAGATCATTAGGAAACTACTGGAGACAAATTAGAAAAGCTGGAATTCTAAGCTCAAGTTTTCTTTGTGGGCTGATACGGTAACAGAAAAAAGATATATAGGGAATTCTCCATTCAAGTTAGTTTATGGTACTAAGGCCATTTTTCCTATTCAACTCATTCTGCCAATGGAAAAAAAAATTCAGGAAGAGGTAGATGAACCAAATGATATGGTGAGGAGGATGATGGACTTGGTGGACTTATAGCAAATGAGAGAGCAAGTGATAGGAAAATCAGAAGCCCATCAATAGAGGATAAATTCCATGGTTGACAAAAGGGCAAAATTAGACAACTTTTAGGTTGGAGATTGGGTCCTAAAGTGGTATGTTGTCAGACAGGACAAGGGAAAACATGGAAAGTTTGATTCTTTGTGGATTGGCCATTTTGTGATAGCTTAGGTACATAAGAATAACACCTTCAAATTGAAAAATATGGAAGGGGAAGAGGTGTTTGATTTCCCAGTGAATGGGCGAGTTTTGAAACTTTACTTTATTTGAGGCTCTAAGGCCTTGTCATTGTAAAATAGTAGTCAGTAGGTTGTTTTTGCTTACATAATAAACTCCATGCCCAATGGAAAAGTAAATGATAGTGTTAAGTTTTTAGTTGTTTTCAGGGAAAGGCATTTTGGTCTGGGATTCTTGGGATCTCACTGGGAGGTTCCCATCCCCAAGTAGGAGCCATATGTTATCTCCCAAAATAAATTTATTTTGACAGTATGAAGAATTTGCTTTATGTAATGAAAGATCTGAAGATGCATAACAAATTGAAGGTCTCTGTTTTTTATGTAGTTGAAAAATTTGGAAGTTTTAGCTTTTTGTGGCTTAGGAGAGGCTTGTAATAGCTCATTAGCCACCGAAAATCTATGTTTCAGTAGCTAATGGTTGAACATGGGATAAAGGTAAACCACCGAAAGTGGCCCGAGCAAGTAGAATTAAATCAACACTTTCGGTGGCTTAGGTAAGATTTCAAATGACTCATTAGCCACCAAAAAGTGTTGCTTTCAGCAGCTTAGGGAGGACACCAGGAAGGATGTTAACCACCGAAAGTAGGAAGCAAGCGATATTAGTAAAGGTGGATTTGTTGGCTTAGGCGAGACTCAGAAAAACTCATTAGCCACCAAAATTTGATGCTTTCGGCAGCTTATCAAACAATTCAACACAGATTTTAACCACCGAAAGAAGGAAAATAAGCGTTGGGTAAAAAGTGCTTTTGGTGGCTTAGGCAAAAGATCGAACATTTCATTAGCCACCAGAAGGATGGGTTTTCAGCAGTTAAAAATATTTTTTGGTGAGGCCACTATCTGTCGAAAGCATGATTTCACCATGAAGCTGGGATGACAGTTTCAGTGGCTTAGGGGAAAGGGACAACATTTCATTAGCCACTGAAATCTATCTTTTCAGTGGTTTGCAGACAAATTCAGGAAGAGTGTTAACCACCGAAAAGACAAAATAGGGAAACGGTTATAAAATAGTCAAATCACACCCTGTCAGCAGGATGAACAATCAGTGGAGGGTATGACAAACCACCGAAAAGACTTGAGCTTGCATAATTACATGTGTAAAAAAAGTTAAAGAGGTATTTATAAAGCTGGCAAAGGAATGATAGGATCATAAACCCTCAGTTTTCTTCCACCTGTCCAAAAGAATAGCATAAATCCCACTGAGTACCCAGGCTGATGTGTGATATGATTACTTGGGAAAGAAGATCGATAGGATCAATTGCTGCCATCACCTTATGATCTCAACATCCATCATGATAGTACAAACCCTCATAATAAGTGCCAAGGGACTACAACACATTTCACTTTCAAGATTATCATTCTTCACCACCAGGAAAACCATCTCTGAGGAAAACAGCCTGCTAACACACTGTATACAGAACTGAGAATTATTTTACAAGTACCCAGGAGAGGCACTCATGATCAAGATGAAGAAGGGAGGAACTACTCTCAAGTAGGAGTTGGGAGATATCAGTTATTTGGAAGAACATCCAAAGGTATGTAAACTCTTCCAGGAGGTTGGATCCTACAAGTTTTGTGAAAAGATACAAGGCTTCCATCAGCAGGCAGCTGAGGCATTTGCCCTCTCATTTGATGGTTCAAAGGTAGTTATAGACAAGGAGGAATTTCACATAGATGAAACTCTAATCACTGAAGTAACTGAACTCCCTTGCACAGGAGAAAAATGGTTCAAGGCCACCATAACAAAAGATGTAGAATTCAGGTCTTACCTAAAGCCTCAACATAGAGGAATAGTGTGGAATAAGAGTGTACCATCATCCTGGTTGGAAGAGAGGTGGCAACAACTGCTGAAGGCCATTGTGGTTTACCTAACATGTGAAGGAAGATATAACAGAGCCATGATCTACCATTTCAAGATAATGAACAACTTCACAGGTAAAAGCCCACTCAATTTCCCCTTTTACTTAGAAGTTTGGGGAAGATGGCACACCAAGTGAAAGCCCAGCCAACCAAGATGGCTGGTAGACTATCTCACAATGGCCTTATCTAGCCGTTGATCCAAGAGTTGCTAAAAATAAGGAATATGGCATGGCCCTATTTTCTATTTTGGAATGGATTTGAGACATGCCTTTAGCCAGAAGAGAAACGGAAGTCTCATGCCAAGAATTCCAGCACACCAAGGAGTGGGAGAAGAAGGAGGAGGGACATATCCCCAGTAGCAGCAGCAGAACAACCTCCCTCTTCTTCCAAGGCCAAGAAGGTAAAAAGGAACTTGGACTTTAGTGAGAAGGGCCAGGAGGTTGAAACACATAAGGAGAATATTCTAAATCTACCCTACTCAGATTTTGAAGAGGAGAGAGAAGAAGGTGCAGACCTAGCTCTGCAAATTGTACCAGTGGCTGAATAGCTACCATCTAGCACACCAAAGGAGCAAGAGGAACCAACAGAGAAGGATTCCTCCAACAAGCCTAAAACTCAAAAGATCAATCAACTACTAAGGCAAATTTATGAGATGGAAATTTTGTAAAGGGAAAGAAAGAAGAATAATTCTACATTGACCAGTAGAAACAAGATGCTACATAAGTCTTACCTGGAGCAGAGAGAAAGATATATTTTCTTAAAGAGGTTGAATACAAGGTACCTAAAGGACAATACTAGATTGTATATGATGGGTAGGCTCCAAAGACTAAAATTGAAGGAAGCTAAGGCAAACCCTAGCACACCCCTAGTGGCCACCCCAATTTGGAAACCCTAGTTGAGGATATAGTTAGCCTTCGGCCTCCAGAAACCAACCAGATTGCTTCCAACCCTCCCAGCATAGAGCATGCTGAAGAAGAAAGCTGAGTAGATAGCCATAAAATAACATTTTTGGGAAAACCCTAATAAATTTTGAAAACGGGGCTTTCGGTGGCTTAGGTGGATGCTGGGGTAGTTCATTAGCCACCGAAAGCGCCACTTTCGGTAGCTAACGATTCCAATGGTCAGGCCTCTTAACCACCGAAAGCAGACAGAGGCTTAAAATCAAATTTTGGCATACAGGACCGATTTTGGGCGAATATAGATGGCTTAGAGACATAGTCTGAAGATGAAGGGCGTAGAGGAAAGCATCAGAAAAAGGTCTCTTTCAGTTCTACTATGACATAACAGCATAAAAGGCCATGAACACCTACCTATCAAAGAGAAGACAATGGATTAACCAGCAAAGGGCCAGTAGCAGTAATTGTCAGTAGTCACCTCAGTTATCTGAAGGTTCATACAGTGAACTAATTCTTTAGTTAAGTTAGACAAGTAGTTAATTATGGTTTTTTAACCTAATTTGCAAAAAAATATTATTTTGTTTATTTTTGTAAAAAACCAGATCCAAGTTTTCAGGATCTGCATATTTTGTAAAGGCTATAAATCCTAAGACTTATTTTATGAAAAAGGTTCAACTTCGGGGATTTATAGACCTATACTATTTTTAGCTTCTCATTTTGCTCATGATTTAATATAAGTTCTTTGTTTATCATTTTGTTCAGGTTCCATTTCTGTCTTTTTTGTGCCTATGCTTGAATGTGTATTCAGGTTAAATTCAAGTTAATCAATGACTGATAGCTATCACCCTATTAGCATGTTGATGTGAATTGAATTATAAGTACCATCCTTATGATGATTTAGCCATTTATATGCATCTGTTTTGTGTGTAAATCTGCCAGCCTGATGGGTTCTCCATCCCTGCACCTTATTGTTAACCTCTGAATAGTGGTAACTAAAACCTTGTACCTAATTGAGTTTCATGCATGTCTTGAGAGTGAAAGGTCATATAGGTCACTTGACTTGATCCATATTAGAAAACCCCAAAAAAACATTGTAAGTTAGCAGACATCCTCGAGCTATAACCTAGAGGAGTTTCCTAGAGTGATAACACGATGTCCTACCGTATTTTGTAGCAGATCCTCTCGCTGACCCTCACGCACTTTCAGGGCACAAAATGAATATGATCCACTGATCCGATCCCCATCAGATCTCCAATGTTTAACTATGCATCTCTTACCAACCTTTTACAGTGCCCTATCATATTAATCTTCGCACAACTTTAGGTCACAAAACACATCTCATTTGTGGATCTGGCCTACTAAGATCGCGATCATTCAATCATGAGGACCCTACGAGATTTTACCATCCCAACTTGGCTTATCCTTCATGCATGTTTCTGCCACAAAATTCTCTTCAACCGTAGATCTATGACACCTTTAGATCAGGACAGTCAAAAAATGGAGGGTGAAACCCATTTTGCGATCCTTCACAAATTGTCTCTCCACGCAACCTTACTTCATGAAATCCTTAGCAATTGTTGATTGTCATTGCTGAGTAGTCTGCACCATTAATTTTTCCCATTACATAACCTGTAACACCTCATGATTTCCTTCACGGTCCTATGATAATGGAATTTTTAGACCTTGTTCCTCCCTTTCTATTGGCCCATTCCCATGTTAATTGTTCAAATCGAATTAGATCTAATTCTTCTTGCATAGTTCTTCAAAATTTAGCACTGGTATGAACCAGGTGCTAACATGAAACATCAATTTTAAAATAGTTAGAGAAAAAAATTTGTTTCTCCTCAATAGGGCAAAGTCTAAAATGTTGAATTAAGTCTTCTTCAACAAATTCTTCCTAATTCAAGGTGAATGACGGTGGTACTTCTAGGCAATATTTGATAATAAGGGAATTTATATGGAAAGTTATTTTAGTTTTAGTAGTATCCATTATCACTCTCTCAGAGGAAGAATAATTTGATGTGCAAAAGGCAATGAATTCAAGGATGTTCATGGTTTGGTCAGAGCAGAAAAAGTGGAATTGGGACTCATAGACACCATGCAAGCATGTTCCTTGGTCTTTAAAGGCCTATAATTTATCTTTCAGTCGATGGATTGGACCAAAAGATAGAATAGTATTGAAAAAATCACCATCACTATCTTCAAATATTTCCTCCAGTTTTTGAAAGTATAGGGCATGTGCTTAAACTTCTCCCTCTCTCTCCATTTCAAACAACAATTAGTGGGTTTATGCATGGCCTACTTGGCTGATTGGTGGCTGGAAAGGTATTTGTATGATTTGTCTTCGTCCACATAGAGACACATTATTTCTCCAATGCACAAAATATAAATACCCTGAATACATGCCCCTTTCCTTTATAATATTCCCGCATTGGTGGTTTTAGGATTGGGAGAAGTGGTTTTCTCGTTCCACTTTTCTCCCAGTGGAATGCTTCTCCACCCGCCACGTAGAGGGAGGTAAAATTCCCCTAGTTCAATATTCCTTGATTTCCCATACATGTTGCGAGAGAAAAACTTTTTTTAATCGTATATCTGATCTGTGAATCTTCCTAGGTTGTCGATATTAGACCCCCTTTAACCTCTACCTTTGACATTCTGCTTCTCACTGATCATTTTTCCCAATGTGCATATTCCTCCAATAGATTGATTATCCACCCTTGATATTTTTTCCCTCCATCACAAGGCATTGATTAAATATGTGCTTGAACCATTACCTTTCCATTTGTGGAAATTGAAACCAATAGATAGAACAATTACACTCACAAAATTGCTTATCAAACATGCAAAATTCACACCAAAGGAGACTGAAATTGTAGCATAACACTAATATGTATTCAATAAATGTACAATAGCCAACCTTCTGAAGTAATAGGCTGCTGAAATATATCATTACATGAAAGAATTGAATACGTAAAGATGCCATTTGAAATATTCAAAAAGTAGGCTTACTAAATCTAGTCAAATCGCCCATAGGTGCATAAGGCAGTTTCCAAATCTATGAAGATGCTCACGAATTTACTAAGTCAAGTGGGAAATTTAAAGAGGGATGGACAAAAAACTCATACATTCTTTTATTTGGAGAAAAGAAGGGAGGAGGATGTGGGAAAATAATAAGTCAACTACACCTACTCTAGCTTTTCCTTTTGCCTTAAATCAGAATACAACAAGGCAGCTTTTCAGAAAAAGAAGATACACACTTTGGAGGATCTGGAATGAAGTAGACAAGCTAAATTGGGTTTCTAGGATGTTTCCCAAGTGCTCCATGAATCATTTTTAGCATGTGTTGACTTCTAGGACTTGTAGAAGGCAACTAGCAAAGAATGGAATCTAGGAAACTAGGTAATAAGACAAAAATAATTAAATTAATGTCTAAGGTAGGTAACTATGGGTTGATTATTCTAACACCCCCCATTAAGACTGAATTTATGAGTAAATATCAAAAAATATAGCGCCTATAAACAAGGCTTAGTCACCCTTTACATATTGCTTATTCCCACAACCAAGGAAAGACGCAGAAACCCAGTGGGAAAATCCTCCCTTGAACATGGACAGGAAAAACAAAATTTGGAAATCTTGTCATCAATAATGTTGCACAACATGATCAGCAATCCCCATCAGTGATTTGAGATTGCTGAAGGTATTTTTAGAAAAAAATTGGTGAATATTCCTGCTACTTGTTCTAAGGATGCACAGAAGAGTAGATCAATGGTGCCATCATGCACAAGCCGTCTGATGTAGTGCATATGAATCTCAATGTGCTTGGTTTTCTATATTTGAACTATATCATTGCATATTCAAATGGTGCTTTGAATATCACAGTATATAATAGTTGAAAAATCTGATTTGAAGCCACATTCTCCAAGTACCCCCTGCAACCACAAACATTGAGTTGTTGCATTTACAACTCCTCTATACTTTGCTTCTGTAGATGAGAGTGCTATGGTACTTTGCTTCGTGCTTGACCAGCTGATTGGTCCTTCTACTAGCATGAATAGATACCTTGATGTATACTTTCGATATGTGTTGTCACCTGCCCAATCACTGTCAGTAAACCCAATCAAATCAAGATCAGATTTTGCTTTGTAGAAGATCCCATGAGTTCTTGTTCCTTGAACAAAGTTTAGGATCCTTTTGGATTCTCTCCAGTGGATCTCATGAGGCTGATCCATGTATCTCAAAGCCACACTAACTGCATAAGATAGATCAGGTCGAGTGTGTGTAAGATAAAGCAAACACCCAATCAACTGCCTATATAGTGTATTATTTACCATAGGAGAAGAACCTGCTTCTTCAAGCTTAACTCCTGAAAGAAAGGGAGTCTTGCTTGGATTGCAGTATTTCATGTTGAACTTGTTCAACAAATCCAAATCATACTTGGACTGGTGTGCTTTTATTCCATGTTGGTATTGGGCAATTTCGAGACCCAAGAATTGGCTCAACAGTCCCAAATATGTCATAGAAAATGCATGGTTCATTGCATCCTTCAAGGAGGAAATCTCTTTCTTTGAACTTCCTTTAATTAGAAGGGCATCCACATACAAGACAATAATAATCAAATAACCATGAATCATCTTCAAATAGATATTATGATCAGACTTGCATCGAACAAAACTCAGTGATAGAAAAAAGCCATCAATCTTGGCATACCAAGCCCTGGGGCTTACTTGAGCTCATACAATGATTTCTTTAACCTGCACACTAAATATGGATTAGAAACAAACCATTCAGGTTTCTACATGTAAATATATTTAGTGATATCTCCATTTAGGAAACCACACTTCACATCCATGTGATGTACCTCCCACTACTTCAAAGCTGCAATGGCTAGAGCTAGCCTTATGGAGCCCATCTTTGTCACTTGTGCAAATGTTTCATTATATTCAATACCATTTAGTTGTCAGCATCCCATGGATGCCAATCTTGCCTTATATTTCAAAGGTGAACCATCAGCAGAAAACTTAGTCTTGAAAACCCACTTACATTGAACTAGCTTCCTCCTTGGGGGAAGATCAACCAGTTCCCAAGTGTTGTTCTTATGGATCGAGCTGAATTATTTTTTCATGTATTTTTTCCATCATAGATCATGTGATGCATATTCATATGTATGTGGATATGATTCAACCATCAGATAGAACTTCTCAGCAAATAGAGGATCTTTCACACAAAGGGCACTCTCAAATTGAGATCTAGTCCTTCTAGTGTCACTAGGATTTCCAACTAGTTCCCCAGCTGCATGAATGGTATTTTCTGCCCATTTTTGTCATGTAGGAATGTTAGGATCTGAAATCAAATCATCATCATCAAACATATAAGAATCAGCAAACTCATTAGTCTCTTTACTTACAATCAATGGATCTGGTGGTGAAGAAGACTTTCCAACTTCAACTGCTACTAAAGGCTCTTCTTAGAACTAAACACTTCTTTCAATGAAATATTTGTTAGTGCTAAAGTATATAAGCTTGTAACCTTTTGAATCTCCAGAATACCCAACAAATAGGCACTCTTGGCTTTGGGGCTGCAAATCCTTTCTCTTTTTAGTTGGAATTCTAGCCCAATCTTTTGAGCCAAAAATACTGAAATGGGTCACACCTGGCTTGTGCCCACTCTAGGTTTCAAAAGGACTAATACCATCAAGATTCTTATGAGGTGCCCTATTCTATATGTAGGATGCACAGTTTATAGCCTTGACCCAATACTTTGGTGGCAAATTCTTAGCCTCCATCATGCAGGTTGCCATCTCCTTCAGTGATCTATTCTTTCTCTCAGCAACACCATTTTGATGTGGTTTGTAAGGGATTGAATGCTACATATGAATACCTACATATTTACAATACTGAATGAACATAGACATGACATACTCACCACCATTTTCAGATTCGAGGATCTTGAGTTTCCTCCGAGACTGGTTTTGAACTAGGGCTCTAAATACTTTGAAAAGGTCAAAAAAATCAGACTTATGCTTTAGGAAGTGAGCCCAACAATACTTGGAAAATTAATCTATGAAGATCAGTGTATATTTTTCTTCACTCATGGACATATGAGGGAATGGATCAGCAATGTCACTGTGGATCAGCTCAAGAGGTGTAGAGGTTCTCTCATGACTAGCTTTCTCATACTTGTGCTCTGGGTGTTTTCCTAGGATACAACCTTGACAGACTCCCTTATAAAACTTGATCTTTTGTAACCCTATGACCATATATTTTTCACTCAAATTAGAAATATACTTGTAGTTAAGATGGCCAAATATTTCATTCCAAATCTTGCTTGCTTCATTAGCATGAATCAGAAGAGCAGAGGGGTTTGAGTAGGGTAGAAAATGGCAAAACTTGTATACCTTTGAAGTGTGATCTACAACACCTTTTTCTATGACTTTACCATTCGAAATATTAGTGATTTAAACATCATCAGGGGAGAAGGTGACCTTCTTTGGAGACCCATTATGAGTCATCTGATACACTGACAAGAGATTAGAGGCAAGACCTAGAACATACAACACATTATTGAACTTAACATGGTCAAGATCAATCCTTCACTTACCCAAATTGTCAGTGAGAGAGTCATCTCCCAAAACTATTGGTGGAACCTTTGACATGTCAAGAGAGGAGAATGTCTCTTTTGTCGAAAACATATGTCTAGAAGCTCCAGAGTCTATGATGAAGCTAGGTGAGCTTGATGTGCCAACAACCAAGGCATGTACTCTCTCTCTCTCTGTCCTCTGAATTTGATCCTCCTTCCCTCTTCTTTGAGCAATCAGAGAGGGAGATTTTATTCTTCTCCGGGAGTTGGGTCAACATGTCAATTTGCTTCTTCATACAAGATCTCTCAGGATGATATCCCTTACTGCAGTATGCGCACTTGCTCATTTCTCCTTTGTTCTTCTTCTTCTGGGAGTTCTTCTTGGAAACTTGGGGCTCCTCTTGAGACTTGTTCTTGTCTCTCTTTTGCTCAAGTGTCTTTTTATTTTTTTTCTTGATTTTTTAATCCACCCTTGAAGCTCCAGTAATGAAATCTTGGTATTTGGAAGGTTTGATGGTGCCCATCATCACCAACTTATCTTGCTCCTGTGTGAGGGATTCCATGAACTCTGCAAGCTTAGGAATTTTCCAGGCTTGAGCTATAAACTTGGTGGCATGGAAGGTCGGAAAAAACACTAAATAGTTAGGACCAAGCTTAGAGAGTATGGCCAAAACTAGTTTCTCTTCCTTCTTTTCGATCCCACACTGTTTCAACTGCGAAACGAGGGCCTTAAACTTGGAAAAATAGAGTTGCAATGATTCGAAGCTATTGGGACTCAAGGAGATCAGCTCATTCTCAATTTGATGTCCTATCATCTCATATGTATTTCCAAAAATCTCTTCTATCTTCTCCCATACTTCATTAGGTGATGTCAATCCATCAAGATGGAAGAGGAGGTATCTTGAAATTCTCAAACACAAAAGACCATAGGCATCATCCCTTCTGTTGTGCCATTTAATTTTATCTACAGCTGCATTGGGCTCTTCCTTAGTTTCCATAGTCACCCTATAGAGACCTTTATCTCTCAAAAATCTCTCCATATTATCTTTCCACTCAAAGAAATTGAATGAAGTCAAGATGATCTTTTGAGATTGGTCCATAGCTGAAAAACTGTGCCCTCCAGTCAGCATAATGTGTTCCTAGTCAAGATGTCAAACCTGCAATAGCAATAAGGAAGTAGAGAAATCAACCTACAAAGTCTCTGATACCATGTGGAAATTGAACCCAAGAGATAGAAAAATTACACTCACAAAATTGCTAATCAAACATGCAAAATTCACACCAAAGGAGACTGAAATTGGAGCATAACACTAATATGTATTCAATAAGTGTACAATATCCAACCTTGTGAAGTAATAGCCTTCTGCAATATATCATTAAATGAGAGAATAGAATGCATAAATATGCCATTTGAAATAGTAAAAAATTAGGCTTACTAAATCTAGTCAAATCCCCCATAGGTGCATAAAGCAGTTTCCAAATCTATGAAGATGCTCACAAATTTGCTAAGTCAAGTGGGAAAGATAAATTGGGATGCAAAGAAAACTCATACATGATTTTATTTGGAGAAAAGAAGGGAGGATTATGTGGGTAAAAAACAAGTCAACTACACCTATTCTAGCTTTTCCTTTTGCCTTAAATCAGAATAAAACAAGGCAGCTTTTCAAAAAAAAGCAGATTTACACTTTGGAGGATCTATAATAAAGAAGACATGCTAAATTGGGTTTCTAGGATGTTTCCCAAGTGATCCATGTCTCAGTTTTAGCATGAGTTGACTTCTAGGACTTGTAGAAGGCAACTAGCATAGAATGGAATCTAGGAAACTAGGTAATAAGACAAAAATAATTAAATTAATGTCTAAGGTAGGTAACTATGGGATTATTATTCTAACACCATTTTATTCCTCGCCTATCTCTCCTTTTAGTACACATATTTCCCTAGCAAATCATACACCCGATGTCAATCTTCCTTATCCCTTTATTTCCACCATAGATATAATATGGTTGATAACATTTACACCGATTGTCAACTTGATATTTCACCTTGAAACTTTTAGTAGGGGATCCCATGCTCACCGTCGATCTCTCTGCTCAAAAGATATTAACCGTAAAAAAATTTCCACATATACTATGTGAGATTTTTCATCCCTCTAGCCAATTTTAAATATTTTATCTCATGGTTTCATGGGAAAAATGAAAATGATAGTCTTTATTTTTCCTCCATTTAACCACCCATGGTCACATTAGCAAAGCTCCAAAATTTTTAAGCTTTTTATGTTACTTAATCCCCTCTTCTCACCTTTAAACCAAATCAATGCTAACACCCTAGAAGACAACAGGTATGTATCAGATGTAAGTGAAAAAGGGGCATTATTTGGATTCCTATGCCCAGTCTCCTAACTTAACTACAATATTGTTTTGGTCATCAAATGAGGTTACAAACTTGGTTGAGTTAAGTTAAATTTTGGGCTCATCTTGTGGTCATGAACCAATTGTTTTACTTTAAGGTGTGATATGTGTGCACAGGTGAAGTGTAATTTCTAAGCCCCAGCGCTCTCATGCTAGAGACACACATGTTGAAAAAATAATGAACAGTTATGAAAATAAATATTTTTCAACTGCTAACAACTAATCCTTCCATATAACAAAACATACGCAAGTAAATGAGTGCATAAGGAACTTCATAGTTTGTAGGAAACACATGTGGGGTCTGAAATAATAAGCTTGGCTAATATGGTCTCACATACAAGGAAAATAGGACTACAAAACAAGCTAGGGGTTTGTAGGAAATCAAATATGAAAGAAAATAATCGTGGATGGGTAGAACACATACAATGGGTTTGGAAAGGGTCTGTGAAAACACCTTAAAGAACTGGAAAAAATACAAGTCACACCTGTCGAAAGAACATGTGTGGTCCAGGTTCTACAGAACTATGAAATAGTCACGAATGAGATGTAAAATCAACAGAAAAACTTAGGTCGCACTAAATAGGGGCTTCCACGCGACAGGTCACACTAAAATGGGTAATAGTAGCAACCGAGCTCATTTTGTAATCTTGGAAAAAGTGTGCTGTGGATTTTAGGTCTAGGTTGCACTTATCCAGGAAAAAGGAAAAACCTAGGTCACACTTATCAAGAAAAAAGGTGCGACCTAGGTCGTAGATTTCTGCTGGATAGGTGTGATCCGGTCGTAACTGAATATTTTTTAAGAAACAAATGTCATCTTGGGTCATGGGGAAAGAACTGTGACAGAAATGGTTTAGATCTTCCATAGCGGGGTTAGATCCATGACGAACAAGGGTACCCAACTAGAACAAACCAACAAAAACACCTGCAAAAATAGAGATCCAAGGGGATTGAGCCAGTAGATCCACCAAAACTATAGTGGGGATTTCTCCCCTACTACGTGCGAAATCACCTGCCTCAGAACAGTCAGATCTAAGGGTAGATTTCATGGTGCAAGGGATATCTAAACCTTGACTTACAAAAATAAATATCAAAATATTTTTATGATTTAATATTTTTTCTCTAACCGTTAAAACAAAATAACATGCATACCTTTAAATTGGGCCACTGCAACCATTTGACGAAATGATCTTTAGATCCCATGATCCTAGTCTCTAATCTTATTCACTAGTGGTTGTCAAAGAGAAACAGATCAAGGAGGCTATGTATAAATATCAACATAAATCATGGGATGATATGACAAAGGTATGGGAATGATTGATAAAAAAGTGTGACTAAAAGTTGGAACCAAAAGTGTTTGTGGGGAGACCTTCACAATGTATTTATAGGATGATCCAGGAGTTTTTTACCCATGGTAATGAATAATGATGTTTTTATGGTTGAAGGAATAATGATGTTTTGGACCAATTTTGGTGGAATTAAATTGTGAAGGTAAAAATGCAAAGAATAATGGTGGGAATATGATTTATAATTATGGTTTGGACGATAGAGAGATAAGTGGAAATTTCTTGGTGTTAACATAAGGTTCTACTATATTTACCCCCATTTGAGACATTGCGATAGGACTAGGGGGACCAAGGAATGAAAAATATGGATTGTATGCAGTCGTAATAAGATATGTGTTAGGTTCTCCATATGACGTGGATATAGGAGCAGGAGGTTCCATTTGTAGTTCTAGTACCTGAGTTTCTTAGATAGCATTTGGGTACATACATCTATATGGCCTATACACTAACTAACCTAATGAAGGTTTTGGTGTAGCAGGAGGTGCCACTAATATTGATGGTGCTATTGGGTATTGTTGTGCCATGTTGTGTGGAACATAGGATTGTTAAGGAGAATATTCTTGGTGGAAAATAGTCCTAATAATACCATTATTTTAATGTGATGTTGGGCCTATACTGTGCATAGATAATGTCGAAATATTGGGCCTTCATGATGGCCTCTTATTCTGTTTTAGGAAAGGAGGTCGCCACATGTTTGGAAATCATGGGTTGCAATGAATTTTGAAACCAATCCAATCGGAATCAGAGCTGGATACCTTTTTTACAAAAGTACTAATTCCTAGACCATTCATGGATATGATCTGTGATATGGGTGGAGGTTGATTGTCAAAATTCCATGAGGATTTCAAGACATAGGTTGTGATGTATGGAAAACTAGAAATACATTAGGAAAATAGTGATGATTCACTCAAATGTGGTATATATAGTAGATGGTGAGTTGACATACCATTTGATTTTTTTTCTTATAAATGTTCTTTGGAAGAGACGATTATGACCTTTTCTTTATACGATAATATTGGATGAACACTAAAGGTGACATGGAATTATGTAGTTTTCTAGATCATGTCCTTGATTCCATTCAAATTTTGGAATATCTAAAGGAATATTAGGGCACATATATGGCTGAGTCAAATCATGAAGGACACGATCATTAATTAATTTAGCTAAGGGATATTCAAAATTTCCATGAAAGGAATATTTCTGCTAGGGGTTTGTCCTTCCATTATGTGACGCTTTTCCCTTCCCATAGGAGGTGAAGGTGATGATAATGGTGGTTTCCTCTCTTATGAAGGATGATACATTGATATATTGATTCCTCTTGTTAGAGGAGATAATAGGAGAGCGTTCACACTAGGGAATAATGTTATAGCTGATTTTACCACTCTAGGTGAATCACTCTAGTATGGCCTTCCCCTGTCCCTCTGCAGACTCCTTAGACCCCTTGGACCATTTTTTGTCCTTTGATGTTTCCTTGACCATCCCTATAAACATGTGAAAATTAATACACACAAATTTTAAACCCCTAATCACGTATATACGCGTGTTTGACCCCTAAAACTATGTACATCGGGATGTGTACAAAATCCAAATCCTTTTGGAGTTTTCCTTGACATGGATCTGACTCACTTAACTCCTAGCCTTCCATATGCCTTGAGATCGCTTGGATTCGACCTTTCATTACCCCTTTGAAAAGCTATAAAAGGAACTCTTTGGATACATTGAAGGCATAAGAGAATTCAGAGCAAAGAAATTATAGTCCATTGTTGCCGAAACTTGTGCTTGAGTCTGCATCCCTTTGTCCCTTGGAGCACTTTTGTGTTCTTCCCAAGCTTTCCTTTTGCTTGTGAGATTTCTATCAAGAGATGGAGGATTGAGGTGGTGGAGGCCCAAGTGGTGGATTCAGTTTCTCCGATTCGTAGACGTGTCGACAGAGGTTGTATCCATTGTAATCTCTAATTTTATATTAATAGAAATATCTTTTCCTGTCCAATAATGTATGTTTGAATGAATATTTTATCCATGGATGATTTTAAATGCTTATACGTTGTTGATTATATATGCTAGAATATATCTAACACCAATATATATAGTATGATTGTCTTGTTTACTTGTTGTTAAGGAAGTGATTGATCAATTCAAGCTGAAGTTGGAAAGCTCAACGGGGATCTACTTCAACCGTCCGAAATAAGGTACAAGGTCTGATCCTTTAGTGTTAAATATTTGATTTCTATTACATATTGGAAAGGATTGATTTCTGGATTCAAGTTGTCTGTTGTGGCACCCCAAGCCATAGGAATTTTTGTCCGTAACAGAATTGGCGACTCCACTAGGGAGTTCCTAGTAGTTGTCTTTTGGGGGTTTTCTATCGGCATTCAATGACTTTGAATTGCTCTTTTTTCTCTTGTTTCTATGTCGGGTCTGGGGGCATGTTTTCCTGGTAGTGTCTAATTGGTGTGAAGTTTGTCTCATATTGTCTGTTTTCCTTTATTTTTATGGACCTTTCTTCCTGTCCACGAGTTTTTAACTCACAGTCACGTATATACATGGGTTTCACTGCTATTTCCGCATACACACGCGGGTTTACTATGAACAGTCACGTATGCCCTTAGTTTTTCCTTCTAGAAGAAGATGGATTATTGCTAGGTGAATTTTGATGATTGCTGAGTCTCCTTTGATATTGCTAGAGTTTGCATACACCTCTATTTCAGACCAGAGACCTTTTTTAGGGTAAAATTTATTTTTTTGAAGAATGTTCTTGCCATTGCATTTTTGATTTTTTGTTTTGGGATTAGTGCATTAGATTTATTTTACCTTAGTACTTTGCTTGAGTGCTACTTGAGTGTGCGTGCAGAGTCTGGGGGTTTTAGAGCCATTCTTTTGCTTTAATATCTCATTTTTATTTCAAAAAATCCAAAAATATTTGCTTATCATCATGCATTGCATCTTGCATTTTGCATAGTACTTGCACTAGATTTGCTTTGGAGTATTAGTAAGGATTTCATATAGAAAATATTGCATTTATCATTTGAAGAAAATTGTGCATTTCACGTAGGAGCATACCCTGTTTTTCATGGACACAATGCATTTGCATTGATTGTTAGGTGTGCATTTTGCTTCATGTTGTGTCATAACGCCATTAGTTGCGCGACCATATAATTATTTTGAGAAATAAATCCAATTAAAATCAACACTTAATTAAAATGAACTACACTATTTTATTTGATAGGGTTCACCAACAAGATTAGGTTTTAAGGTCTTGGAATAGTTCATTGTGAGTAAATTCTCCAAGACCACTAAACAACAACATGTATGTGTCTGTCTAGGTGAGTGTGTGAAATTCCTGGGTATAACCAGTGTTTCTAAGGATCCTCCTCTCAAAAGGGAGTTAAGCATGAGGCAGTGTGAGTGGTTATTGATTGGGATGACCACTAGTCATAACTGAGTAGCACCGAAGATATTTCCAAGATTGTATTCGTATCTGGGGGCTATTTCGAGAGTTTCAGGATTTGCTACCCTACCCATATGGTCAATCCTGCCTGTGACTATCCTCCTGAGCATTGATTATATTGAGGTGACCTTAGTGGCCTTACCTAGGATATCAAGGGGGTACTCTGCAGGGGTTATTCTGCGGGTGTCTCGACCAGGTTAGGGTCGGATAGCACAGTCGCTTTACGCATTGAAGCTGAGGGCCACAATAATTGGTTACGTACCTCCACTTGTTGTGTATGGGAGTCTCAAGCCTCTCCTAGATGAGACATACCTGCTTCATTCAGGAGCTCACTTATCCTACCCTTGATTGCTTGTGTTTGGCTTTATATTTTATTGGTGATTGCTCTATGCACGTTAGAGTACCTAGGGTTTGCGTAGATAGAGAGTATTTTATATTTTTTGAGTCATTGTGGATTCAGGTGCGAATCCTCGCCATTCTCATAGTTTAGCAGGACTTCTACCTTCTACATATCCTTCCCCTTTGGGAGAGAGAAATAGATAGTCCAGGCGAACTAATTCGCACATTGATTCACACATGATGGCAGACCATGTAGAAGGTATTCCTGAACCATCTTCTCCCATTCAAGTGGAAGATGGGGAGTTTACTCCTAACTATGATCCTTCACTTGATTTGACTGAGTTAGGTCCTGTAATTTCTGAGATAGGTACTTTTCATGATAGACCTACTTACTCTAGTGTGGATCCCCCATTGACGCATCGCTAGTATGGAATGCCAGAAGATGATGAGACTCATTTTGAACCCTCGAGAACTAGTTATGGTGGTTATGGTATGTCTGGTTTTCCCACACATGATTTGACATTTCATGTCGAATCTAAGTTTGAGCCTAACACTATGCCTAGGGGAACTCTCATTCCTGTTAGTTTTTCAACATTTAAGCTAGCATTATGATAAGATCTTTTCACTGAGAGAATAACAAGCATAGCAATCACATAAGCACATCACAAGAGACAAGAGACACAAAGATTTTAGGAGGGGAAACCATAAATGGAGAAAACCCCTCAACTTCCTCTAAGATAGTATCACCAAAATATGTGATCCCAAAACAGTAAGATGACCTCCCTTCACAACAGCT
>LPNX010680651.1:225981-309550 GCA_001517045.1 Pseudotsuga menziesii | reverse complement strand
TTCTGGATGGTTCATCATCCTCTGCAGCATGAGCATGATGTCTTATTTGGCCTCGTCTCCCTCTGAAACTGGAACCTCTATACTCATGTAGGTGTCCAATACATTTTCTTTAGAGAGATCATATACTTCAACTTCCCCAATCTTGTCACCAAACTGATGTGATATATCATATTGAAATGAGAACCTCAACTGGAAATAGCAAAGGATTAGATCTTACCGATTTGAGGTGTCTGTCCTTGTCCCGGAGTTCGCTGATCTAGGGTTTGTCGCAGAAACCCTAATTTTCAAAACTTGGAATATTTTAGATCTGATTGGATAAACAGATAGATCTCTTCAAATGGAGCTGTCCAATGTACTCCTTTTCTGAAAACAGTGGAGGGAAGCTCCCGGAACAGGAAGCCCTAATTTACCGATTTCTTCTGCAGAAATGCCTGTTACTGTTTCTGTAATATCTCCGAAATTACTGATCCTATGTGTCTAACATTTCTCACTGAGGTAAACTTGCATGTACCTGATCCAACACCACAGGTTTCATCGGAATTGGTTTCACCATTTGGAATTTATGATCCTTTTCCCAAGGTCACCTGTTACAGGACTGTTCAGAACAGCGAAGTTGTACGGCATGCCACGTGTCACTGGTTCATATTCTGAGTCTGACCTTCGGACCACAGAAATTAAAGTCTGTGAAATTTCTGGAAAATCTTCAGGAATTCCATTTGGACCTCTGCAGCCCAGGATATTGTAGATCTCCCCAGGTGTCCTGTTTATGGATGATTTCTGTAAGGGGCTGGAACCCTAACTTGGAGAGATCATATCTCCTGGAATACAGCGAATCAGAGGCTGCCCTTTGGACACAGTGTTCATCAGGAGTTTTTATTCGGCCCCTGAAATTTTCATCTTCTGAGACGTCGCCAATCTCAGAATATAGCGACTGTACTAGAAATTAGCAGTTTTAGTATTTAGGGTTTCTCCTAGCTCAGGGTCAAACTAGGGTTTGACTTTCCTGGAGTTTTACCCAACCAAATTTATTGATCCAGGTCTCTAAATTTCGGTTTTGATGAGGAGAACAATCCTATGCTGGTCTCACTCAAAAAATCCTCTTCTGTAGAAAGCCCTAATTTCCACATCGAAACTGAAAATGCTTGAAATTGAATTCTGTATCGACAGAACAATGCACCCTTCAATGGAGAGTCATCCTATCATACTTGTGGAGGAAGATCCAAAAAATAGGAAGCCCTAGTTCCTGTAGCTGCACAATGTCTTCTTCTTAGATTAGCTCTGATACCATGTTAGTTTTTCAACATTTAAGCTAGCATTATGATAAGATCTTTTCACTGAGAGAATAACAAGCACAGCAATCACATAAGCACATCACAAGAGACAAGAGACACAAATATTTTAGGAGGGGAAACCATAAATGGAGAAAACCCCTCAACTTCCTCTAAGATAGTATCACCAAAAGATGTGATCCCAAAACAGTAAGATGACCTCCCTTCACAACAGCAGCCTTCTGTCTTCTGTCAAGCCCAAGAATTTCCTTCTCCAAAAGTGCGCCACACTTGAGAGAGCAAGAGAGCTAAGTCACAAGTGATAAATAGAGAGACTCTCACTCTCTATTTATATTCTTCCATTGACTTGAAGTGCACTCAACCTAATAATTACTACTCGAGCCTACACCTTAATTAGTGTATAATAACCCAAGTGCCCCTAAATAGTGGGGACTTACCCAATGACTTGGTATGACTTGTTTACATTATAATCCTCCCGATCGGAACATCGAGGCATGACCACATGACTCAAATACATAATAGAAACATCCCAGAATAAACATCGGGTTACAATATATGAAATATATAGAAGAATACATTCCGAAGTTACATATACATCAACAATTCCTTACCATGCAGAGAGGTTTGGGAGCACAAGTCACATTGCACCTTCCATCCTGGCGGTGGAAGCTACATCACATATTCCTCCTAGTTCTAGGGTTAGTGATCCTATTAGGATACCAGATCCGAGACGAGTGACTATAGGGAATAACACGTACATAATTACACAATTCCCTTCATCCTCTATCCCTAGTTCTTCAAATGTTCACCCTCCACCTCATTCACATGGTCCTTCGGGCTGGAACGTTGCTAAGAGTCATGTCCGTACTGCGGTTACTCAACCAGTTGTGTCTCAGGTTCAAGTACTGCCCGTTGTTTCGAGAGGTCATGTTCATACTTCTAGAGGTCATATTGCTACTTCCAGAGCATATATTCCTACCTCCGAAATGTATATTCCTACTTCCAGAGCGTATATTCATACTTACGGAATGTCTCATAGGACATCTCATGTGATGACTTATGGACCTTATTATGGGACGTAGTATGGACAGGGTTCTTCACCTTATGGGTGCAGGTATCAACAACCCGCTTACTCTCCAAATTATGGATTTGTAGCTCCAAATATTCAAGGAACACCACACTATGGTGCTTCCATGCCACCCTATATGGGTCAAACGGGAGGAGGGCACTATGGCTAAGGCCATGGTGGTTATGGTAATCAGATCTATGTGAATCAAAACTATCAGGGAGTGGTCCATCGACCTAATAATCCTAGACTCCCTTTCCTCACAATGCTAAATCTTCCCGACTTGTTGAGATTGACGAACGATCTTGTAGCTCATGACCCAGCTTGGCCGGCTGTCCCTACTAAGGTTCCCTCGGACATACCCAAATTCGAGGGAAAACCGGGAGAGGATCTGAGCGAACATGTTACTACCTTTCACCTATGGTGCTCTTCAATTTCCTTACACTAGGACTCAATCCGTTTAAGGCTATTTCAACGCACCCTTACAGGGCCTACTGTGAAATTGTAAATAGAGCTACCTAGGCGGGCATTCGCTTTGTTTGATGACCTAGCGATGACTTTTCTTAACCACTTCCATATACCAATGTGTTATGACATTGGTACAGAAATATTGTTGACATTTCGACAGGATAAAGCCACACATATCTCAGACCATATCCAAGAGTGGCGTAGGCAGAAGAGGTTGATTAAAGCCTTTATACCGTCAGAATTCCTCCTTGAATGGTTCCTTAAGTCGTTATTGCCATATATAGCGAAGGATGTTTCTACATTCGGAGTGAAAAATGAGGAACAAGGAATTTTTAGGGCGTAGAAACTGGATTTGATTTATGCTCAATCCGGTTTGTTATATGAGATCATTCCCAATGCTCCCCATTCTAGTTTTGACCCCAAAGTTAAACCTGGACCACATGCCGATGGCATTGTTGGTTGTGCGAGTGCTAAACTTGTGGATTCGGTTGCAAAAAAAGTCAGTCAATTGTCAATCAACCAATCTGCTTTGGGACAAGCCATGACTTCGTCTCAACCCACCCAAACAGCGAGTGTGCTTTCAGTGCAATTGTCGGACCAGAAGGGTAACCAACAGCCCGGACAGAATAAAAGGAAGAGTAAGAATAATTGTAAGGGTGGGAATAGGAATGAAAATGATAATAATAATGACAAGAACACCCATAATACTGGGGGGGATAAGCAAGCTAAACATAAGGTTAAATTTCCTTGCAAGTTGTGTAAGGAAGATCACCTCACTTATTTGTGCCCTCGTATCGATGAAGCCTCAAGATTCTTAGCACAGGGCCTAGCTGTGCTAATTAATCCTTTACCTCACAATCAAAATATGAACTTGAGGACCCATGATCAGTCTGGTGGTGATCAAGATCCGCTGGAGGGTAGTGGTTGTGGTTGCATTAACATGGTACATGCTACAAAAGTTGTGACCCATGCAAAGGACTATAGTTCGTCACAACCCAACCCAGGAAAGGAACCTGATCCACCAAGGACTCCTTTGCGTATCAAAAAACCTGTGGATAAACCTAAAGTTGCACCTCACATTCCTAAGTGAGTCCTTAAGCGTTCGGGGCACAATCCTAATGCCCGAGCCGCCCAGAACTATTCTTTTGTTGAGGATTTGGGCCACACTCCTTGTGCGATGTCTGCACTAGAAGTACTTCAGAGTTGTCCTTCACAAAGGAAGGCTTTCCTTTCTGCCCTTGGTGTGAATGATGATAATTCTTCCTTCGTGATTAAATTTGAAACCGCAGGACTTCAGCCTCGCTTTCCTTACTATGTGTCTCTTTTGATTCAAGTAGAATGTCTTAACATGACCATCAAGCGCACTGTGATTAACGAAGGTGCTGTTGCTTCTGTGATGTCTTTATCATGTTGGAAGGGTTTAGGTTCCCCTGAGTTGTCTAAATTTATGACCATGTTAACTGTGTTTGATGGGAGATCATTTAGGCTGCATGGGATCCTTCCTTCCCTTAAGGTCCATTTGGGAGGGAAGACCGTTGCGATAGAGGTTGAGGTGGTTTATGGACCCCTTGACCACAATCTCTTACTGGGTAGGAATTGGATGTACAGTATGCAAGCCGTAGCTTCTTCACTATTTCATGTTGTATGCTTTCAATTTAATGGGAAGATAGTCACGATTGATCAAACGTCATTCAAGAATCCATCTGTTAACACATCTTCAGGAGCTTCGATCCCGATTGTAGAGCACTCCTAGCCACCAACTGGGAGTGTCGGTGTGGGCATGTATCCATCCCTCATGGGAAGTTTTAGTTTTCCTGCACCTATCCTTATGATAGGGTCTAGTTCTGGTGAGGCTTCGACATCTATGAGATCGGTGTCTTTTCGCATGAGTCATATGGAAGATCCTTGGATTCTTCCTACACCGAGTACTTCAAGTGAGCCCATCGTGATGGATGTGTCGTTGCCTACAAATATGGTAGCTTATCAAGCTAATCTTGGATGTGTTGCAGATCGTAGTCCTTCCTCTTCACGGATGGAGGAGGAGGACCCATATGTGTTGCCTGCATGGGTAGTACAGTCTTCTCACGTGCATGACTTCCTTGATAGTGTTTTTCCTTCAGACGAAGTGATTATTGAGGCCATGTCAGGAGTTGAGCCACCATGGGAAGAGCTCCATCATAGATCTTACTTTCTTCCTAAGATTGACCGCTTGGAGCGTGAGGACTTTAGGGAGGTTCTTAGTGAGAGAATTGGTAGTCCTACGGTTCCATTAAGCTCTCCCGGTTCGATGGATGATGGAAACATGGAAAATATATCTCCAATGATTCCTATCAATATCTCTCGCGATCCTGGCAGGATAGAGAATGTCTATATTGGGGTAGAATGTTCCCATGCTGAGATTCAAGAATACACCGATTTGTTTAAAGAATTTCATGATATCTTTGCTTGGTCTTATGATGAAATGCCAGGTATCGACCCTCGCATTGTTGAACATGAGATTAAGACTTATCTCGATGCTAAGCCTGTTCGAAAACACTTGCGTGCAGTGAATCCTAGGAAATCACCCACGATTAAGGCAGAGATAGAGAAACTATTGAAAGTTAGTTTTATCTATCCTATTCCCTTGACGTAGTGGGTTTCAAACACCGTTTCGCTTGATAAGAAGCAGGGAGCGATCCGCATATGTACTGATTTCTGTAATTTGAATCGTGCTTGTCCTAAGGACAATTTCCCCACACCATTTCTTGATCATATTTTGGATGAGTGTGCGGGTAGCAAGGTTTTTTCCTTTATGGACTGCTTTTTCGGATACAATAAGATACAAATTAAACCCGAGGACCAACACAAGACTGCATTTATTTGTCCTTGGGGAACTTTTGCATATCAAAAAATGACTTTTGACCTTAAGAATGCCAGAGCTACTTTTCAGTGGGCTATGACCTTGATCTTCCACGATCTCAAATCGATTATCGAAGTGTTTTTGGATGACCTTGCTGCTCATTCTCGTATGAGAATGTGTCATTCCTATCATTTGAGATTGGTATTTGAAAGGTGACGCCATTATTTGGTCAGGTTAAATCCTCACAAGTGCATCTTTTGTGTGAAGTCTAGTCGCTTATTAGGATTCATTGTTTCTAAAGAGGGTATAAGAGTCGACCCTTTGAAGGTTGACGCAATACTTCAGTTGTCTCCCTCGAAAGACATTCGTCATCTTCAATATTTGCAAGGCATGGAAAAATTCTTACAGAGATTCGTTGTCAATTTTTCCAATTTGACTAGAGGCTTCATGTGTCTTTTGAAGAAGGACACCACATTTTATTGGGATGAGTGAGCCCAGGAGTCCTTCGATGCGCTCAAGTGAGCCCTAGCATCGGCCCCGGTGATTAGTCCCCCAGACTATAGCCGTGATTTTCTACTTTATGTGGCCGCGTCCATGGAGATGATTGGTATGGTTTTGGTTCAAGAGGATGAGGAGCTCCAAGAGCATGTCATATACTATCTGAGTCAGAATCTTATTGACGTGGAGATCTGTTATTCCCATGTTAAGAAGCTTTCCTTAGCTACAGTACATGCGGTTCAACGGTTGAGACATTATATTCTCCTTCGCCAGACCTTGGTTGTAGCCCATGCCAATCCATTTCAATTTATCCTCACTCGAATGATGATTGTGGGAAAATATAATAAATGGATTGTCATCCTACAAGAATTCGACCTTAAGTTTGTTTTGGCAAAATCGAAGAAATCGTTAATTTTTGCGGAGATTATATCGGATTTCCCAAGCGAGGCCAAGGAGTTGGTTTGTGAAGATACGTTTATTGATGAGCACATATTATTAATCTCAACCTTAGACCCATGGTATGGGGATATAATTATATATTTACAAAAATTGAAGGTCCCTACTCACCTTTCACAGGATGAACGACGACGGTTACATCACGTGTATAAGAATTACCTCATAGTGGATAACACTTTGTACCGCCGTGGGGTAGATTCCATTTTACGTCATTGTTTAACTCATGAAGAGGCTGAGGTAGTGCTGAATGATTGCCACGGAGGGGTGTGTGGTGGTCATTTATCTTGGCTTTCTATAGCCCAAAAAATCTTAGGAGCGGGTTATTTCTGGCCGTCGATCTTTAAGGATTGTGTAGATGCGGTCAAGAGGTGCCATCCTTGCTAGGTGTTTGCACATAATATTCACTCGAAACTTGCCCCATTACATCCCATCATCACCGTCGGTCCCTTCACTAAGTAGGGGCTAGAGTTTATGGATTGCAACCCTTCAGTTGGGGGGCATCATCATATCATAGTGGCTATTGATTACTTCACGAAATGGGCTGAGGCTATGTCTACAGTTAAATCCGACGATGAGACAACCGCGCACTTCGTATTCAACCAGATTATTACTCGGTTTGGGATTCCGAAAGAGCTTGTCACTGACCATGGTCACACTTTCAGAATCGTATGATGGAAGAGTTGGCATCAAAGTTAGGGTACAAAAAAGAGCATTCCTCCTCTTACTACCCTCAAGCAAATGGACAGGTAGAAGCAGTGAACAAATCACTCAAATCCATTCTCCAACGAACCATCACACAAAGTGAGAATAATTGGCACATTATGTTATATCCTTCGTTGTGGGCTTATAGAACTGTTGTTAAGACTGCCACGGGTTTTTCTCCATATCAACTTGTACATGGAGTGGAGTCAGTATTTCCAGTTGAGTACGAGATTCCTTCTTTGAAGCTAGCCATAGACCTCTTACCAGACACTTCTCTATTGGAGGAGCGTTTGGTCCACCTTGAGCAACTTGATGAGCAGCGTCGGGATGCCTTGGTGGCTCTAGAAGTAAATAAGTGTCGCGTAAAGCTCCAGTTCGATAAGTCTGTCCATCCAAGGAGGTTTAGTGAGGGAGACTTGGTCCTTTTGTGGGATCAACTGAAAGAACCCTTGGGGGGCAGGAAAGTTTAACCCCATGTGGCGTGGTCCATACGTCATCAAACATGTGTTAGAGAAGGGCACTTATGAGTTAGTGTATTATGAGGGAATGGCCTTGGCGGAGCCTAGAAATGGGCTCTATCTCAAAAAGTATTATGCATGATTTTTAGCCAAGGATGGTTATTGTATATTATTGTACAGTTTGGCATAGGTAGGTCTTTTTCTTATGGTGATTGGGTTTGTGATTAGTTTCCATTTCTTTTGGCATATGTCAATGGAATCTTCCACCTTCATAGGATTCACAGATGGTGCGAGCCATCACACTCAACACTCAACCTCTACTGCTTGGGTGATTTATACTCCTATGGGTTAGGTATTGTCTTCAGGAGGCGTATGTTTACGACCATATTCAAACAATGTTGCTGAATATAGTGCCGTTATTGAGCTTCTACGGGATGCCATTTTACATGGCGTTCTCTCTCTTGAGGTACGTCTTGATTTGGAGTTAGTAGTGTCACAGCTTAATGGTTTGTACATGTTAGAGATTCGACATTATTAAGAATATTCTTACGTGTGAGATTATTAGAACGACAATTTGACAATATAACATACATACATATTTCAAGAATTAATAATCAAGTTGTTGACTCATATGCTAACTATGTGTTAGATTGGAATTTGTTTCATACACAATAAGCTCATCACAAACACAAATTTTTACACATGTAAATAAATAAACCGATCATCATAAAAGTTTTTATAAACATCCAAAATGTGGTAATACATAGTGTCATAATACAAAAATGGGGCTCTCGAGCCACCAAAATATAATACACGGTAAAACAAAATGTATCGCTCATGGGTATTTAAGCCTATGGAGGAGGGGGGTTTTGATCATGGAATGTCACTACGGCTCTAGCTAGCCATCAAAATAGCCACACCCATGCTCGTGGTACACCCACCACCTAGCATTGCATGGCCTCAGGCAAGTCCTCGACTTGCGCCATGGGTACTCTATGTGCCAGCCTCATGAAGTTGGTATGAATTCTTTGGAGCGTCCGCTTCGCATCCACACCTGTGATATCATCTCCTCTTCTCCTTCGTCTATGAAAAGGGAAGCCTTTAGGCTGTCATGGTCCCACATCTGCATGCATATGGTAGATGTCACTATGTATTGTCACCCAAAAACATGTCTTTTGATTCCACATAATTAGAAGACAAAAAAATTAAATAACTCAAAAATTTTAAAGAGAGGGTCAAGATTCGTTACCTATGTCACCATATGCCAATCCTGGTGGTAGCAACATGTCCGGGTCTCCCCAGAAATCTATCCCCGAATAGGGGTAGTCATCAATGGCAACTATCTGTTGTCACCATGATGGAAAGAAATCAGCTGGATAGGGGTTGGACACCCTACCTCTACCCAATCTGCGCATCACATCTGCCCAACACTGTTGGGTAGGATATTGAACCCCAAGTAGAGGAACGTCAACTCTAGGGCTCAATCCTGGAACAGGATCGAAGAAAAATGTGCTCAGTATGTTGCTGAAACTGAAGTTTCACACTTTGCCCATCTTTCACTCACTGAGCTGGTGTTTCATGTTTCCCAGTATTGCAGTGCTCCAATCGTATACCATGGTTCTCATGCACTCCACTGCATAGAACATCAGAGGCCGCGAGGCCTGGTGGAGTGAAGCCAAGCCTGCTATCTTGCCCACTGTCAGTAGGACTCCCCACCTTCTCTGTGTCTGAATAGAAGTACACCATAATGTACTCATATATAGTTAGGCCACCTCCAGGCCGGCGAGAACGTAGGTTCACTACTTCCCCCCGTCGGGAAAGTCCAGTAATAAAGTATATGTCCTCCACTTCTATGGTGAGGGACATCACATCTATCTGGAATGACTCTTAGTCTCGATCCCAGTAGTCCACTAACATCTGCAATAGTCTTGGTTTGGCCCTTAAGCCACCTAGACACCAAAATTTGTAAATCCCAAATGCACATAATGCTTGTTGAGCCATTAGATTAGCCCTTACTACCTCTTCTACATCACTATGTTCACGTTCTCTCCATTCTAATACCATCCTGGACAAAAAATTTGAATTTTTTCCATTAGAACACTTAAAAAATCTTAAGCGCGATCGCATACACGACTGTTTGCCAAATAGTCGCGTATGTACGCGGTTTTGGGGGAATTTTCCATGTATATCCAGCCCTATACACGTAAAAACCCTCGATTTCTGCGTGGGCCGTAGCGCCTTTTTTAGAATGGCCTAGAAAATCAAATACACCATGGAATTTGACAAAATTTGCATCAAAATGGAAGAGTAGAGCATGGGTAAGTACCTAGAAAAAATTGTAGTGGATTCCGCCGACTGGATCTCCTAGAATTCGCTGTTGAAGTTCTGAGCTCAAATGGGTAAAAATTTCAAATGTTGTATAATGTTTTGAATTTTTTACTATTTATAGAAATTTTTCAAAATTTTGAAAATTTTTACCCTCTTTCCTATAGTTTGGACCGTTTCTAATCCTTTTGGACCATTTTTGGACTCATTTATGATGTAGGAGACCTTTTTGAGTGTCGTTTCAGCCATTGGATTGACCCGTTCATGCCAATTTTAGGTATCATGTCTAAACTGGCATACAGGTTAGGTTTCATCACCATTTACATTTTGCATGACCTTATGACCATTTCATTATAGCCTTAGGTATGAACCCACTCTATTATGTCATGGAACGTTCTTGATGTTTTAGAAGTGGCATGATAGGAGTGGTAGAGCTTGACCTTACATGGGTAACCTAGTTAGCGCCTTATTTGCATTTGGTGCTCATGTTGACATTTTGTCCCTTAGGGTGTGGGAGTCTATTGTATAGTATTGCCATGACATTTTGCAAGAGCCTCATACTCCTCTTGATCTTTTGTTGGCCTTTTTCCCTCAGGACTTCCTTAGGTCAAGTTGTAATTGCATTATCATGAGATTTCCCTACCTTATTGAGCCTTATGCCGGCTTCCCTGACATTGAGTTTCAGCCATATAGATAGAGCTTGTTTCAATGTCTAGCCATGCATAGCCATTTTGTATATCCTTTGCAGCTTGATTCCCTATTTTTACCGGGAGGGGATTTTCCCCCGAGTGTCACTATCCTACACATGTATCCTTGCATTGAGCATAGGTATGTTCCACTGCTTGGAGCTAGTTTGTTTTCCCCTATGACACTCATCTCCTCCTAGTATGTAACTATAATGCATTTTTATTCTTTTTCAAGATTTTTAAATATTTGAAAAAGTCCCAAAAAATCAAAAAACCAAAAAGCTGGACAAGGAAAGATGTTATATTTTGGCAGTTGTCGAGTCATGTCGCCTTCAAATAGAGCACTATACATCACATCCATTGGTTGGGTTTATAGTTTGACTTTAGGAACTGTACTCATTTACCTAAGTTTATCTCCACCGACTGGTTAAGCTTCCAGTCCCCATGGAGCCTCTGTCGATGCCTCCTATGTCCCAGAGATGTCCCAGTTTTGTATATCGAGTCTATGATGCCTTTATTCAATCACCATTCACCATTATGCTCTTGTTCGAAGGAATTTGAAACCTGAGTTGGCCATTCCTCAATTATCTTGACTTTGCATGTCGGTCATTCCCGATACAGTTACTAGTTTGTGCACCTTATGACCGAGTCCTTCCACATTATACAGCTTTACTGAGTACCTCGTGTTGGATGATGGGAGATGCCTTAATGCCCCCCTTCCAAGGGATTTCATCCCATTGACTTCAGATCATTTATTATGGGATTGGAATCTATAATCATTTTTGAGTGCCTTGAGACTTGTAGTCATCAGTGGCAGGTTCTCTCACCATTGATAGTTTTTGGGAATACATCAATGTCCCCTGATCAATGGATCATCTCAAGTGTTTGACCTAAACACATATATTCACACTTGTTAGTTTGCACTCTAGTACCTTGATTCCCATTTTCTTTATCGGTGGTTGATCTCGCGTCTGTTAATGGTATACATCAATGACCGAAAATCAGACGATGGAATACTATGTTCGACCTTGACACCTTTGTTGTACAGGAATACACACCTTATAATCGAAGGTATAGGGTTACCAAAATACTCATAAAACTTGCAGGAAATCGACTTTAGAGTAAAAAAAGGAAACAAAAGGATAGAATAGACTCACTCGATTCACGACGGTTGATCCTAGCTTTGTCCTTTTCCACTGTGTTTCTCCTCCAAATCCTTCAGGGATGTTTCTCCTTCACCTGTAAAGAGCAAATCCTCCAAGTGCAAGCTTATACATGCATATAGAATAGGTTAGATAAATCATATATAGAGTGCTTAATCATAAGTATTCATCAAACCATGATACATGAAATACATTCAAAACACATGTGGAAGAAGGATTCTCTTTATTAACAATAGTGAATGAGTTCAGATTACAACCCAACACCTGAGACAAAGACTCCTCTGCAACCAAAGGATTATGAGTTCCACTGCTCCAAAGACTTTTGAATAGACACCACCAACATAACTTTGATCTCCAAGTATGATTTATTAATACCCTCCCTAAGGCCTTTATTTATACTTAGTGAAATAAGGCAGTTTAGAGGGTTGAGGAGGTTGAGACAGTTAAGATGGTTAAAGTTAAGGGATTAACAAATCTCAAATAATAGCAATTTATTATTTTTAATGTGAAAGGAAGGTGTACACGGGTATTAATACTGGAAACTCGCGTATGACACGTAACTTTCTCTAAGGGAATCCCGCGTACAGATCTGTACGTGGGTTGCAATTATAAATACTCACGTACAGTACGCGACATGCTGTAGGGAAAGTCACATATGTACGCGGGTTTCATATAGGAAAATGCACGTACCGCAATTGACATATTCAAAGGTAAAAATGGCAAGCTGGATGGATAATAAATGTAGTTCATAACATGCCCATCTATAGTGTTTTAGGC
Organism: Pseudotsuga menziesii; assembly: GCA_001517045.1. Lineage (NCBI taxonomy): Eukaryota > Viridiplantae > Streptophyta > Pinopsida > Pinales > Pinaceae > Pseudotsuga > Pseudotsuga menziesii. Next base: position 296,823 of record LPNX010680651.1, on the reverse strand, counting down.
AACCTTCAATCCATAAGTGTCCTTTTGTGTGCCAACATAGGGAATGTCGGCACTCGAACGGAGAAGTGCCATTTGGGTAGATAACAGATGCCCCCTAATGTGTGAGGTCAGAGGGAAGCGATGGCCGAAATACATTATAATCTTTATCTTTGGAGAACTCAGAAATCCAATGGAGCAGAGGTAGTACCTGAAACAAATACATAATAATGTCATATACAAAGTCATATATGAGGATGCTATGTTCAATAGACTGGAACACTAGCTCCTTTACAATATTTGAGTACATCATATGGTACGGGTACAAGACCACATATATTACAAAGGTGGATCGAAGCCAAAATATACAATAATGATGAGTCTTCATGATCTGGAAGCTGTGAACATAAATGGAACATAATCTTGTGCAACTTAGTCCATATGAGAGGAACTAAGGTCTTCATAAACAATCCCAAAGAACTAGTACAATCCAAGCCATGTGAATAAATGTAGGCTGAAGTCAAACATGGAAAGGATTCAACAGTTTGTCAATCAATAGGTAATAATCGACAACTAAAGCAAAGGAATTCACCAATGATGAAAGTGAATCCTGAGGTACAATTGTCAAAACTCTAGGTCTTCGTCATCAAGAAGTACTGAAATGGAACCATGTTGTGATAGGGAAGGCAATAGATCCTCCAATGGATCACAAGAGTGACTAGGAACTAGGCAAAAAGTAGGGAGACACAATATATAACAGATATAACAACGATGGGATCAGGATAAAGATCAAACATTGGGTTGAGTCCTTGAACAGTAAGCACGACACAGAGATGACCCAAGGTAGCTTTTAACTCATAGATAGAACAAATAGACTTATCTGTCATGTAGGAGACATGATCAGATTCCCCAGGTATAATGGACAAGAGGAGGAGTAGTAAACTCGAAGTAATAGCTGAACTGAAAGTGAACACTGAGACATGGGTATCGAAAAAAATAGAGAGTGCTATGTTCAAGGAGGACATGCTACCACTATTGAAAACAAGAGAAAACTTCTTCCTTACCTTCCCTGTTAAATTTTAACGAGTCCAAGAAAGTCAACTCGGATCCCTCTTCATTTTTTAACAAGCTTGAAGAGAAGGGAAAATAATGCTTGATAGTGTCACTGATTCATGGATTTAATGAGCCCGAACTAGTACATGCTCAGTTGGTGTTTTCACATTTAGAGAGTCTGAAAACTCCAAAGAAGACTCCAGGGGGTCCTTTTTTGTCCAATTTAGTCTCCTAAGGTCAGAAAATTATAAAACATACCACAGAAGAACTCTCTTAACTTCCATAGAAGAAAAGGTGAACCTTTTTTGTACTTAGTCAGGGAGGTCCGAAAAAGGTTAAATTACCACCTACCCAACGCTCCTTCCAAAACAACATAAATAGCTTGAGTTTTACGAGTGTGAAGGAAAGAAAGATCACTCGGAAAGATCCATTTGATGATGATAAATGGGGCTTACAATAATAAACTCGTTGCTTTGTTCTTAAGTGTTTAACGAGCATGACAAAGACACAAAGTACACTTAGAATATTTTTCATGTTTAGGTCTAGAGCATGAAAAAGAGAAAACTAAGCTCATACTAGGTGTTCCTTTTCCATAAATTTAGTCCCTCAAGTCTGGAAAAGTGATAAACCTATGCCTGAGAATACTCTTCTCAATTCAAATTAGAAAAGAGAGGGATCATTTCTCATATTATTTTGCATGGTCCGAGAAAGAGATAACCTACCACCGATGCGGATGCCCATTCACATATTCTTAACGAGCTTGAATGGACAAGTTAACTCAGTATTCAAGTCTGTTTTAGAGGAGTCATACCTGGGCCTAAAGAAACTCCATAAGGGCAGGGAGTCCTATAAAGGGATAGCTTGTAAAAGAGGTTCAAAAAGAAGCTCTATTTGGCGTGAAAAAAAGCTAAAAGGATACCCCTGTACCTAAAACAACTGCGGCATGAGTATCAAAATACAACATAGGTTTTAAAGGAGGATACTTATGAAAAAAAGGGTCCTATCCACGGAAGAACAATGGTAAAAATAGGGAACTAATGGTTTATAATACCATAGTCCGTGGAAAAATGTTCATTGCTAAGGTTAATGTGGATTGAGTATAGATGCAAAAAATGCATTGGAAATGACAAAACCACCCTATGGGAGCAAAAAACACTTTATAATGATGAAAAACATGTTTCAAGGAAAAAAGAGATATGATATTAGTTGAATAGATTTCAAACTATAGGAAAAAACCCACTTTGAGAAATAAAATTTCTATAAATAGTTCAAAATCAAAACAAAACTCACCATTTTGAATTTTTAGCCATAAGAAGCAAGTTTTTACCTCTACCTTCATTCGATCATTGTGGACAATCTAGTGGACGAAATGAAATTCCCCAAGTTGCAAGTGAGCCTACACCCTGAGCTCTTCAATTTGATCCTAGCAATTATTAATTTTGAGTCCCAATTTCATTATTAAAAGCATCCTAAAGCATGTCACGGCGCATAGGCGGGTTCATAATGTAAATACTCACGTACACGCGTTCTGTACGTGAGTTGCCTATAGAGACAGTCGCGTACAGTACACGACATGTATAACTAGCATTAGCGTANATGTGATGATGATGTCATCATCACATTTTTTCAGGTATTTCTTGTTTTTGGGGTAGCGGGGTCCATCAAAAGTATGCAGTGTGGGTACTCGTTGGATGTGAAATCAAATTCTGCATCCAACTAGCTCTCCCGATCGAAATTTGAGTAAAAACACAATGAGATATGTCGAAAATACGAACAAAAAAAGTAGTTTTTTTTAATGACAAATATGTCAATTCAAGCATTATGGTTGACTTATTTTATTGAAATTCTATTGGTTCTTGAATTCCAACTCACAAAAACTTATTTTGGCACGTTTTCTTATAAGGCCCATTTTAGACCCCAAATTTCTTCTAATGATAATCGCGTGTACTGCGTGAAGGATAAAAGGCTAATTATAGGCAAATTTTTTTGAAATTTTATATGAAATTGATGAATCATATTACTTGTTTTGCTAGGTGTGAAGATGGTGTTGGAATGGAGGGAACGGGAACATGAAACTATGGACCAAGAAGTGCTCCAAAGTGCACCTACCGTACATGCTTTGTGAACGAGTGGGTTATTAAAGTTATTTTGCACATCACCCATGCGGGTCAATGTCCGTCTATTGGAGTTCATGATAAACTATTGGGATCATGATTTGGGATGTTTGACCTATAGGGTGAGACTTTGGAAATTACTTTCGAGGACATATATTTCATTACCAGTCTGTCACAACATGGAGCACCGGTCAACTTAGAGGGCACTGACAGAGGTGGTGATCCTTTAAGTGTCCAGAACTACATAGATGTGTTTTGCACAGCAGGTACCCAGAAGAGAGGGAGCTATGTACCTATTGCACATATCCGTGATTTCACACTACAGGTACTGAAGAGCACCATTGTGAGGATTGTAGGATCCTCTTCATTACATTTAGCTACATGGAACCAAATGAGGTTGGCGGTGGATTGTATGCATGGTGCCCTCTATGATTGGTGTTCAAGAGTTGTCCCCATTATGAAAAGACAACTCTCCGATTGCAAGAGAAAAAGGCGAAAGAACTCTGGGTATTCTAGCATATTGGTTTCCTTATTCTTCAAGAGAGTACCAGGGTTGAGCCCCACCATACCTCTACCAGTCCAATCTCCACGTCAGCCAAGGCTGAGCAGATGGGGAGACATCTTCCTCCGTCAACGAGGAGGAGACACAATGCAGCGTGTATACGATGATGACTTCTACATCTAGTGGGAGCGACAGCTATCGAAACTAGAATAGTTTCCATATGCCGGCATGGATTTTTGAGGTGATCCAGAACTTGTCCTCCCTCCAGGAGGAGCATGGGGAGAGACAGGTAAAAAAAATTTTAAATTTTTAACATTTTTAAAATTTTTATAAATTTTAAAATGATAGATATGTGCATATGTATACAAGTCTTGATCCTATATACATGTCAAAATGCAGATATTGGACCAGTCTGCCCTGAGAGGCATCCACGCATGTTTGTTCATCCTGTCGTAGGCGAAAACCTGGGGCTTATTAGGGTTCTAGAGGGGAAGCTGGCCAGGCTTACCCAAAGAGTTCCCACTTTGAGGATAGAGCATATCCCGGCCATCATGCAGGAGTTTGTGGTTGGAGTTCCACCTGTCTGGTTACGCCTTTTGAGGTGAGTGGCTAGAGCAGTTCTTGTATACATAGATGTTGTGGAGGCTGTCAAAGCCGAAGAGGCTGAGGAAGCCAGAGTACAAAGAGACCATGGGGACCAAGGTGGTCCAAGTGACCAGGGTGGTCCTGCTCAGATCTAGGACATTTTGATGGACTCCGATCCACATTTTTGTATACTTTTTGTATATTATACAGTTATGACTGGATCTGAGGATCAAACTCGACCTATCTATGGACAGATACTTACACACACACACAGAATTGACGTAATAGAATAGTATTTCGCACCAGATAAACTCGATTGAGCTGGGAGACCACCAGTTGAGACTCCAGATGGACCTCGAGCTGGGTGATACCACGTGACAAAGCATCCCATAGAAGCACAATTATAGCCCTATACTCAACAAAATTATTAGAAGCAGAACCTAAACAAGCGCCTCTTGTGGCAACTAGCTGTCCTGAGGGAGAGTAAATGACCCATGTTGCTGAGACTAGATTACAAGTGTGGCGGCTGGTGCCATCAACGAACCCTATATACCTCTCAGAAGACATCTGCAACAACCAACAGATGGTATAAAAAACACAACCAACAACCTAATGTACATAAAAATACATACAATAGAAATACAAGAAAAAGTGCTAAGCCTAAGCATAGTACTTCTTTAGGTAGAGCCCATTTCTAGGCTCAGGTAGCTTGTTCCCATCAAAATCAATTAACTCATATGCGCCCTTCTTCAAGACTTTCGACACGACATAAGGTCCTAATCACATGGCCTTGATTTTTCCTGCCCCTAGGGGTTCTTTGTCTTGGTCCCAAAGCAAGACAAGTTCCCCCTCAGGGAAAACATGAGGTTTGACCGATTTATCATATTGAGTTTTGACCTTATTCTTATGAGCTTGATTAACAGTCAGCGCATCTCTATGCTGTTCATCAAGGTCTTCTAAATGTACCATACATTCCTCAAGCTCTGTCATATCAGCTAACACATGAATATCTATTTTTAGAGATGGGATTTCACACTCAATCATGGTAATTGCTTCCACTCCATGAACGAGTTGGAAAGGGGAGAAACCCGTAGCAGTTTTTATGTTAGTTTGGTAGGCCCAAAGAGTAGGATATAACATGATGTGCCAGTTAGAAAGGGCTACATCAATTGTATATTTAAGGATAGTCTTTAAAGTTTTGTTTACATCCTCAACCTGACCGTTTGCTTGTGGATAGTACGAAGATGAATGTTCTTGTTTGAATCTGAGCATAGTGGTCAGTTCTGTCATCATGCTATTTTGACAATGACTGATATGGTCAGTGACAATCATTTTGGATATACCAAACCATGCTATAATTTGATTGAATACAAAGAAAGCTGTTGTTTCCCCGTCGGCTTTAAAAGTAGGCATTGCCTCTGCCCATTTCGTAAAATAGTCAACAGTGACAATGATATATTTATGCCCCCAAGTCGAGGCTAGTTTACATGTCATGTAATCAATCCCCCATTTCATAAAGGGGCCTACTGAGACAACGAGAAATAATGGAGTAGGATGTGACCGCATTTTCCTGGTGTAAAGATGACAAGGATTATAGGGCTTCACTGCTTCCAACAATCTTTGAATATCGTGGGCTAGAAATAACCAGCATGTAGTATCTTCTGGGCCGTTGCTAACCTAGATAAATGACCCCAACACGCTCCACTATGGGAATCATTCAGGACAATCTCCACTTCCTCATGGGTAAGGCATCGATGCAAAATGGAATCTACCCCTCTTCGATATAATGTATCTCCTATGATGAGGTAGTTCTTAGCATGAAGGTGTAATTTATGTCGTTCCTCCCATGAGGAATTTGTAGGGTACTTCAAAGTCTGGAGATATATAAGAATATCCCCATACCAAGGATCAGAGTTGGATATCAAGAAGATATGCTCATCTGGGAATGAGTCATCTTCAACGGCTACATCTTCTTCTGTAGGAAATTCTGCTATAAGCTCAGCAAAAATCAAGGACTTCTTAGATTTAGCGAACTAAAAATTCAAGTCAAACTCTTGGAGAATGACTATCCATTTGCTAAATTCCCCCCCAACAATCCGTCAGGACAAAACATATTGAAACGAATTAACATCTGCCACTACTATTGTGGTCCTTATTAAAATGTAGTGATGTAACCTCTGAACAGCATAAACAGCTGCTAAGGCTAATTTCTCAATGTGGGAGTACCTAAGGTTAGGTCCGGCTAAAGAATGGCTAAGATAATAAACGATATGCCTTACGAGCTTATCGTCCTCCTGGACCAGCACTACCCCAATGGTCGACTCTGACGCGGCCAGATATAATATAAAATCCCTAGAATAATATCGTGGACACAGTAAGGGTGCCGACAACAAAGATTTTTTCAATGCCTCGAAAGCAAGTTGTGCGGTTTCATCCCATACAAATGGGGTGTCCTGTTTGAGCAGGCGCATGAAACCCTTAGTAATCTTGGCATAGTTAACAATAAAATGTTGAATAAAATTAGACTTCCCTTGCAGGCTTTGAAGTTGCCTGATAGAATGAGGAGGAGGCAGATTTACAATGGACTCAACTTTTAATGGATCCACCTGGATGCCTCTATTAGAGACAATGAATCTGAGCAATTTACATAGAATACACACTTGTGGGGATTCAAGTGGATTTTATAATGTCTGCATCTCTCAAATATCAACCATAAGTGATCTAGATGTTGAATCCTCTTATGAGAATGTGTAAGCAAATCATTAAGGTAAGGTTCGACAATGGATTTAATATCATGGAAGGCAAAGTTCATAGCCCGTTGAAAGGTTTCCCCAGCATTTTTCAATACAAAGGGAATTTTCTTCTACTCGAAGGTACCCCAAGGACAAACGAAAGCAATTTTATGTTGATCTTCTAGTTTTATTTGAATTTGATTGTATCCAGAAAAACCATCCATAAACGAGAACACCTCACTTCCTGCATAAGCATCTATAATCTGGTCTATAAATGGCGTGGGATAGTTGTCCTTGAGACAGGCTTTATTCAGATCTCTGAAGTCAGTACAGATGCGGATATTCCCTTGATTCTTATCAACAGGAACAGGGTTAGATACCCATTCCATAAAAGATATGGGATAGATAAAACCAGCCTTCAATAGCTTTTCAACTTCAGCCTTCACAGTCGCCGCTTTGTGCGGGTTAACGGGTCTTTACTTTTGTCGAATTGGTTTGGCATCAAGATATGTTCAGATTTCATGTTCATCGCAGAATTCCTTAAATAGGGAAGTATAGATAGCAATCTCTTCAGGAGAGCAGTTTGTGCCTATGTATATGTTTTCCATGACATCAGGGTTTACAGAGATGTTAATAGGTATAGTGGCAGAAATATTTGGAATATTCCCCTTGGAAAACATTCCTTCCCTGGGCAAGGGATTGATGGGTGTATCAACATCTTCTGACAGTCTCAAATGAAACTCTTGATTTTCTATTCTACTTAGTTCTGGAAGAAAATAGGATCGACGGTGAAGATCCTCACAAATCTTACCACGTCCACTCATGGCTTCCAAGATGGCTTCATCAGAAGGTAAAACCATGTCTAAACAATCCGTAGAGTGAAAATAGTTTTTCTCCCATGCGGGAAAATAGACTTCTTCCAGATCCTCTGAGACTGTGAGAGGATCCGGAATGAGATCAACAGTGGTTTGAGTGATAGCTTGGTAAGCTACTTCCACTGCTGATAAGGGCACCTCTGGTTCATGGGGGGAAGGGAGAACCCAAGGATCAGTCCTATCAAAAACTGTGGCTATGGACCTCCCCACACTAGTAGAACCAATATAATTAACTGGGGCTGGAAGATCAAATGTTCCCATCAGTGATGTGTACATTCCATCCCCCAAGCTCTGTGCAGCAGGTTTGACCTAATCAACCAATGGCACAGCAGACTCATTAGACTCTAAACGGAATTTTTGAGTAAAATCAAGTTGGTCAATAGTAACCAACTTGCCCTCATGTGGAAAAACCACTACACGAAAGACAACCGAAGCAATAGCGGACATCGCATAAGTCTAGTTACTTCCCAGAAGTAGATTATAGTCCAAGGGCGTATCAATTAATTCTACTTCAATAGACACTACTTTCCCTGCCAGCTTAATTTCAAAAGCTGGAAGGATACCATGCGGACAGAAAGACCTTCCATCGAAAGTAGTAAGTAGAGTGTTTGACGGGGCCAGCTCTAGGGATCCGAGAGATTTCCAATAGGTCAAGGACATAACGCATGTAGAAGCACCCTCATCCAAAAATTCCCCTTCCAATGGTTTTTCCACCATGGATGACATCTATTGATAAGTATACATGATAAGGTAGGCTAATTTTAACATCAGACAAATGAAATTTCACCATGAGATTCGATGAGTCCATGCTGCCTAAAGCTGCTAAGAGGGTATCCCGCTGGGTGGGACAACTCTGTAACACCTCTAAAGTTTACATTGCACACAGGGTTTGGGATAGATATTCAACCACAGAGTAGTTTGAAGCAGCCCTAGCGTTAGGGTTATGCAAGGTCTTCTTGAAGACACCTTTCGGTATCTTTGGCATAGTTTCAATAGGCTTCTCTATCGTGAGAGGGTTAGAAGTTTCACCTACAGATTTACCCTTCTTAGGTGTCTCTTTCTCATAATTTTTATTCCTTGTCTATAAAAAAGTCAAAGATCGAACCATGTTGATATAGTTTGGGTCAAGGGAATTTTGGAGTACCCCCTGCTACATTAGAGGCTGAAGCAGAGTTCTGCCCTTGGGGAAAAGGATCCTTCAGGACAGCCGGTTGTTGAGCTTTGAGCAGCTTCTGGGCTTGTTCCATAAGGGGACAAAGGTGAGTAAGGTGGTCCTCATGGCACAACTTAAATGGGAACTTAACCTTATTCTTTTTTTTCTTTCCCCCATCAGCATTGTTTGTGGGTTTCTGCTTGTTTTGGTTTCCCTCTCCTTTCTTTCCTCTCTTTTTATTCCCACCGGGCTGATGATTTCCCTTCTGAGAGGTTTGTGCAAAAAAATTTTCACTCTGGGGGGAGGGGATAGCCTTTGCTGCCTCCACCGTAGACTGTTTGACGAACAACTGATGAAGTTGCTTAGCCAAAGACTCTACGATGGGAGAGTTGACGGAACCAAACACACCATTTGCATGGGGTCCAGGCTTAGGCTTCTTCACATCGTGCGTAGGCATCGGTGCCTCAGGGATAATCTCATACAAGATCCCAGATTGTGAATAAATCAAATCCAATTGTTGGGCCCTGAGAATGGCTTCTTCTTCATTCGTCACTCCTGAGGTGGATACATCCTTAGATATGTAGGGCAACAGGGATTTAAGGAACCACTATAGTAGGAAATTAGGAGGGATAGTGGCTTTTATAAGGCTCTTTCACCTCCTCCACTCTTGGATGTGATCCAAGATGTGGGTAGCCTTGTTCTGCCTAAAGGTAGATAACAAGTCCATTCTGAAATCATATCAGATCGGAAGCTGAAAGTGGCTAAGAAATGCACTAGCGAAGTCCTAGAAACTATTGAAAGCAGTAGAAGGTAACTCAATATACCATTTTTCCGTGGTACTTGTTAAGGTTATCTGGAATAGCCTCAACCTGACTGAATCTTCATTCGGTGAATTCAAAGAACACCATAAATGAAATGTGGTGGCATGAGACCTAGGATCTTCACCAACTTTGCCCTCAAATTTACGGATGTCTGATGGCAATTTGGTGGGAACAGGTGGCTAGGAGGGGTCATGCCTCACCAGGTCATTCATCAAATTTGAAAAATATGGCAAGTTTAACGTTGCCAGTAATGGAAACTTGGGTCGAACCGGGGAACTGAAAGTGTCAGCCTGAGGATTAGAGGGACTTGCCCCCGAATTCCCATAGGTAAAGGTGGGGTTTCCCTCTGCCACCGATTGCGAAGTGGGTAGATTACTCTGAAAAAGATTCCATCCGTAAGCCATAGGATTGTGAGTGGGAGGTGCAGTATAAGAAGTTTGGGCCATCCCAATCGAAACTGGGGTCTAAAAGACAGGAGCCGTTATCCCTCTGCTAAACAATGAAAAGGGAGAGCTCATAAACGGGGCTGAAATCGGAGTTTGAAAACTTTTCCCATAAGAGGTATTGTTTCCAAATTGCACTCCTACATAAGAAGGTGATGGGCCTACATACAGAGTGGATGGGGGAATGTGCCCCCCATTCCAAGGAAATCCTTGGACGAAATCCAAGGTTCCTACCGGACCACTCTAGGTATGTATGGGAAGGAAGAAGGAACAGTAGGTATACTAGGGATGCCAGTAACCATATCACGAGAAGTACCTGCTAAGTTTGAGTGAACTAGTGGTTGGACCACCTGGCTCCCTGGAGTCAAATGCGTAGAAGGTATATTAGATCTAGGGGAACTTACCAGGGGAGGTAGCACCCCTTCACCCAGAAGGGCTGAGTTGAACACAAAAGAACTTTCTCCTGTAGAAGACATAATCCTACCCACAGGGACACCTAAAACAAGTGAATCAAAAGGTCTAACCTGGAAAATCAAAGGATCATTTAAATCAGTCAAGGGTGTGTTAAAATTCCTTGAAAACTCATCAGTTTTCAAGTCTTCTATCTCAAATGTATCAATATTAATATGGTTATCTATAAGTGTTGGTTCACCTAGAACTTCACTTACTCTTGCCGGTTCAAATGAACCATCCGTGTCCAATCTCTTCCTTTGGGGTGGAGGTGGAAGTTCCAATATGACAAGAGGATGAATTTTTTGCAACCTTTTTGACCTTCTTATAGGTTGGTCCTCCACGATTGAAAATTCAACAAATCAAACCCTAAGGCCAACTAAACACAGGAAAAACCATAGAGCACACACTATAAAAGTTCCTAAAGCATCAAACAAGAAATCAAGGGTGAAATATTTGCTTTCCCGAAGAAAGTTGAAGAACGATTACTTGGTGTCCTTGAAGTGGTTCTTAGGCACAAGCGGAGGAATCACCCACTGCCCTCTCACACTTACAACCAGGGTTACCTTCCAAGCCCATCCAAGGTGAACCAGAAATAGCCTTCCATTTTACCTAGGTATGAACCCTAAATGTCAAGAGACTAAAGGCTACCTTAGATATACCAACAGTCTGGGGGGACAGTCACAAGCCTGACTCGTATGCATGGGCAGGGTAGCTGAGCCCAAAACTCTGTTTAGGACAGAATCCCCAGATGTGTAAAAGTCCTGATTTATGTTTTGACAAGAAATCGAAGGGTTATCTCCTTAGTCCAATGCCTCCATGCGGCCTCGTGCTTGACTCCCTTTTGAGAGGAGCTTCATAGATACAATTGATAAAGACAAGGATTTACCTACAGAATGGTCCACTACGTGCGAATTTTAAAAATTATGGGAAGTTTACACTTCCTATCCCACAAGTCTCGCCTAAGCTAGTAGGTGAAAGGCCCCTAAAAATAAAAATTACTAGTAAATTTTAATTATTGCGTTCATTTTAAAGGGCTATTTCTTACTCAGAAGGAAATGGAGTGATGAACTATGGTATTTTTGACTCGATAAGAAATAAAAAAGTAAAGGTGTATTTTTTCAAAGCAAATTGCCACTATTAAAGAAAACTTATTTTTCTTTTTGTAAATATAGATTGATGAACAAATGCAAATGATAAAGAGAAACTAAGACTATGTTTTTGTAGATTTTGAGATTATATTTTAAAACTGAAATGAAAACTACTTATGCAAAAGCAAATGCAAAAGATTGAAAATGTTTTTCTTTTCACTTTTTAAAATGCTCAAACTCTACTATGCACCTAAAATGCACTAAACGTGGGTAAACTTGGATCAAATCAACTGTATAAAATAAGCAAAATGAAGTAAACAGGTCAATACAACCAAGAATCAACCAACAAAGGAAGATCGGGAACCCTAGCTTGGGTGGGTACAATGACAAGAAATCACTGCAAACTCACAAAGTTAAGTGACAAACCAACCATCATAGAAATATAGACTGGAAAAACACTGCCCAAACCCTGATCATTGATTCAGACAAAAACACTTCAACCTATAACCCAAACATGCCAACCTACTTCAAAATGCCAACAGAAAACAATCCAACCAAAAGAAACCTAAGGGCTTTACGAGAAAGCACAAAGTGTGGCTATCAAGATCTTCATAGTGACTGCACAGTATTCATAAAGAAAGCCAACTATCAAAAATGAATAAAAAAAGGACAGGGACAAGCAAACCCTAGCCCAAAAATCCCTATTTCCAGGCTTGTACGTGACTGTGTATAAGGGAAACTCACTTACTGTACGTGACTGTCCAAGAGAGCAACCTGCGTATGTAGGCCTCTGTATGCGACTGCGTATGAGAGAAACCCGCGTACAGGTACAAAATTTTTCTCAAAAAAAAGGAAAATCCACAAGGCTTTCAAACACTATGGTAAGCATGAACCAGGATAAAATACCACACACAAACTTCAAGGCAAAGACTGATCAAGGGTGACATAAATAACCTACAGTAGTTTGGGTTCCCCAACGGAGTCACCAATTCTGTTGTACAGGAATAAACACCTTATAACCAAAGGTCTGGGGTTACCAACATACTCATAAAACTTGCAGGAAATCGACTTTAGAGTACAGAAAGGAAACAAAAGGATAGAATAGACTCACCCAATTCACGATGGTTGATCGTAGCTTTGTCCTCTTCTGCTTTGCTTCTCCTCCAAAGCCTTCAAGGATGTTTCTCCTTCACCTGTAAAGAGCAAATCCTCCAAGTACAAGCTTATACATGTATATAGAATAGGTTAGATAAATCATATATATAGTGCTTAATCATAAGTATTCATCAAATCATGATACATGAAAGACATTCAAAACACATGTGGAAGAAGGATTCTCTTTATTAACAATAGTGAATGAGTTTAGATTCACTATTGTTAATAAAGAGACAGTTAAGATGGTTATAGTTAAGGGCTTAACAAATCTCAAATAATCACGATTTATTATTTTTAATGTCAAAGGAAGGTGTACACGGGTATTAATACTGGCAACTCGTGTATGACACATGATTTTCTCTAAGGGAATCCCGCGTACAGATCTGTACGCGGGTTGGAATTACAAATACTCGCGTACAGTACACAACATGTTTTAGGGAAAGTCACGTATGTACACGGGTTGCATATAGGAAAAGGAAGGTATGGAAATTGACATATTCAAAGTTAAAAATGGCAAGCTGGATGGATAATAAATGTAGTTCATAACATGCTCATCTATAGTGTTTTAGGCAACCTTCAATCGATAAGTGTCCTTTTGTGTGCCAACATAGGGAATGTTGGCACTCGGACGGAGAAGTGCCATTTGGGTAGATGACAACCTATATTCACATAGTATGACATGTACTCGTAGTGTTTTGTGTAGAAGACCTTCCAGATTGGTGGCATATCTTATATGCTACCTCCTTGATCGTGCCAGTGTTCATGAGATTTCAGCTCTCATGACTTGATTCCAGTATATGTCAGACATTTCCAGCTATTATGGAGATCTTGATCCATTGTATATCTTCAGCCATTATGGAGATCATGATCCTTTGTATATCTTCATCATGGAGATTCTGATCTATGTATATTGAACGTGGCGATGACCACTTATGTGATATTTTGTATCATGCCTATTCATGGCCATTGTACTCTTATGTATCCAGTACTGCTATATGTATTTGCAGTTATGTACATAGTTGTATCATTGTACTATGTTGATTGGGTGGCTGGTCTTCCATTTGGGATCCTTCATCACTCCACTTCTGGGATGGACTTATAATGTATTTCGGCCATCGTATGACCTATCTGACCTCACACATTAGGGGGCATCTATTATAGCTGATTTTACCACTCGAGGTGAATCACTCTGGTATGGACTTCCCCTATCCCTCTGTATACTCCTTAGACACCTTGGACCATTTTTTGTCCTTTGATGTTTCCTTGACCATCCCTATAAACATGTGAAAATTAATACACGTGACTTTTAAACCCCTAATCGCGTATTAAAACCGCATACATCAGGATGTGTACAAAATCCAAATCCTTTTGGAGTTTTCCTTGACATGGATCCAACTCACTTGATTCCTGGCCTTCCATATGCCTTGAGATTGCTCGGATTTGACCTTTCATTACCCCTTTTAAAAGCTATATAAGGAACTCTTTGGATACATTGAAGACATAAGAGGATTGAGAGCAAAGAAACTATAGTCCATTGTTGCTGGAACTTGTGCTTGAGTCTACATCCCTTTGTCCCTTGGAGCACTTTTGTGTTCTTCCCAAGCTTGCTTTTTGCTTGTGAGCTTGCTATTGAGAGATGGAGGATTGAGGTGGTGGAGGCCCAAGTGGGGGATTCAGTTTCTCCGATTCGTAGACGTGCTGATAGAGGTTGTATCCATTGTAATCTCTGATTTTATATTAATAGAAATATCTTTTCCTATCCAATAATGTATGTTTGAATGAATATTTTATCCATGGATGATTTCAAATGCTTATACATTTTTTATTATATATGCTAGAATAGATCTAACACCAATATATATAGTATGCTTGTCTTGTTTACTTGTTGTTGAGGAAGTGATTGATCAATTCAAGCTGAAGTTGGAAAGCTCAACGGGGATCTACTTCAACCATGCAGAATAAGGTATGAGGTCTGATCCTTTAGTGTTAGACATTTGATTTCTATTGTATATTAGAAAGGATTGATTTCTAGAGTCAAGATGTCTGTTGTGGTACCCCAAGCCATTGGAATTTCTTTCTGTAACAGGTGGGGATGGGGTATTGAATCTTCTATGCGAGCAAGAAGAAATGGGAGTGTTGATGTATTTGTAACTTCAGAATGTATTCACTTATATATTTATTATTTTATTTCATTGTACCTGGACATAGATTTTTATTCCTACGATCGGGAGAGTCATTAATATAATAAATTCATGTAAATTCATTGAGGCTAACCCTCCGTTGTAAGTCGGGGAAATAGTCCCCACAGTTGAGTTGTATTAGGGTTATTAGAATATCCTAGAGAACTCGACCATGTAGATTAAATGTTAAGTGGAAAACAATTATAAATAGAGAGTGAGACTCTCTATTTGAAACACAAACTCACTCAACAATAGTGCATGAGTGAGAGAGGAGGAACTGGCACAAGTGAGAGAGGGAACAAATGTCGGATATCAGCTTTGTATCTTTGGGTTTTACTTTTGCTATTGGTGCTCATTCTATATCCAAGGAAGTTGTGGGGTTTTCTCCTTTATGGTTTCTCAGAGGAAGAAATACTTTTTTCTATTGTCTCTTGTGATTATTGTTGTTTATATTATTCTCTTAGATAAGATCCTAGATCATATTGATTAAACGATAAAAACATAACATGGTATTAGAGATAACCTGAGAAGAAGAAACTGTGCATCTTCAGAATCGAGGGTTTCTTACTTTTTGGGTCTTTCTCTATAGATCATTAGCAAAAGGAGGCTAGTGTAACTTTCCATTGAAGGGCGCTTCTTTCTGTCGAAGCAGAATCGCAGAATCTTATTCCAATCATTTTCAGTTTTTGACCTATCATTACTGCAGAAAATTAGGGATTTTCATAGAACATGAATTTTTGAGTGAGCCTAGAATAGAATTTATCTCCTCCTCAAAATATAAATTTAGAGACCAAGATCAAAATATTTGGTTGGGTAAAACTTCAGGAAATTCAAACCCTAATTTGACCTCAGACCAAAAAATCAGCACTGCAAAAGATCAGCTCCAGATCTAGTTTGGTCATCTCAAATTCATAAGATCTAAATATTTTGTATTTTCATTTGAGGTTATCATTAAATATGAATTAGAGAAGTTTCATTGTACAGCTGAAATACAACTGCAATGGAAGCTAATGGAAATTAGGGTTTCATGCCTAAAAACCCTAGAAGACTGAATTCATTAATCCTAGAAATTTCCTTAAAGCGTGATATTAGAGAAGGATCAGAAGCCAAAAATTTTATAGGCCTAAGAGATATTCATTTTGTACACTGTGAAAAATCTAATGCCTTAGAGTCTCTATATTTTAGGATATATGGTTCCTCCAAATCAAGGTTCTAGGGTCCTCCAGAATATAGTCATAAACATGTGACCTAGGGATATTTGCTATATCTCTGGATAGGAAGGTCCAAACAGAATTTTGCAAGATGTTTAAGGTAAGAAATGAAATTTATCTTCTATGGTAAGGTTTTCAGACCCATAATGTGAAACCATGACATGTTACAGTCCATACAAGTTCGCTATGCTGAACAATCCCCAAAACAATCACCTTAGGAAATGCAACATAAGTCCCACTTGGAGAATCAATTTCTGGTCTAACCTATGGTGTTGGAAAAAATACTTATCAGTATATCATAGTGAGAAATTTCATACTTTAAGGATCCTAAACTTTGGAGTTACAATAGAAGATATATCAGTAATGTCTGGAGAAGAAATTGGAAAACTAGGGATTCCTGTTCTAGGAGCTTCCCTCCACTGTTTTCGGAAAAGGAGTACATTGAAAAGCTCACCTTGAAGAGGCCCATATTCCTATCCAATAATAATTTTTAAATTTAGGTTTTCTCTGACAAACCCTAGATCAACCAGCTCCAGAACCAAGACAGACACCTCAAATCGGACCTCCATGATCCTTGAAGAAATTGACTTGGATCATTACTTCGGTAAGAAATTTCTAAGAGATAGAGGGATATGAAGCTAAGTATAGAGATAAGAGAATCATTGCATATCATCTCATCCCTCATGTGTCATCCCTGAAGACACCAAAAGGAAGTGCTTGATGCTATGACGAAGAAATTGAAGAAGAATAGGATATTGTTATAACCACCTTGAATGGCCTCCCAAGATCATGAGAATGATTCATTCAAGGAATGTGTTCCAGAAGGAAGTGATTACTTTCAATAGACTCTAAGACGATTGCACACAATAAGAAGCTTGACTCATAATAAGAGAAGAGAAGATGGTAGAAACTGAAGATCAAGCTTTCATGATTCAAAGAAGATCCCTCAAGCGATCAGGAATATGAATAACTAAATTCTTAAAGAACCTCTTATCCATATTATCATTTGGATAAGAAATGATGATTTTATGAATGAAGAAGATGATGAAGCTGAAGGCTCAAGAAGGAGTCTACCCACAAAACAAATAAAGATAAGTATTCAATTGTCATTTCATGATATTGTTTGTTTATATTCTGTTGATGTGTTATGCATGTTTTTATACTACTGAGTTGGACATGATGGGTAAGAGGTCAATGATGTTGTACAACATTCCATTACTACTTATCTAGATTGAAACCTCTTTGCTGGAATATTAGCAGTAGTACACACTATTAGTAACATTAGGGTAGAATGCATTTAGAAGTTATTTATATGGATGAATGTTGTAGAATTGGATAAAATAGTCACATGGATATGTGACATATACTTGTAACTATTAATATGTTTTGGAAATTATGATATGTTTCTAATCATGCTGTTGAAATTGACCTGTAGATCATTCCAAAGAACGAGTACCCATTCAAGAAGAAAAATGTCTAGGATGTGGTGTCAAGACCTTAAGGGAAGTCCATAGTGTATTCCATATGGATCTACAGGATCCAGCATGTAGTAGATGGAAGCATAGTGTGATATAAGAAAATATTTGTAGCACAAGTCTTCTCACAGAAAGAAGGAATAGACTACAAAGAGATATTTCCACATGACAAGAAGACTCGTGTGCAAATTAAAGAAGGTCTTGTATGAGCTCAGAGGACACCCATGGGATAACACCTACATGAGGAGCTTGAAGACCACCTAGAGTGATGAAGATATTAAAATTTTCTACAAGGTTTAAGATGAAAGTCTATAAAGTATGAAAATATCATAGATGGGTGCAAGAAGTGTTGATGTATTTGTAACTTCAGAATGTATTCACTTGTATATTTTTTGTATTGTACCTCGAGGTTCCTATCGAGAAGTATTAGTAATGTAATTGAGTCATGTCATACCCCATTGTTCCTATCGAGAGAATCAATAATGTAAAAAAGTCATGTAAAGTCATATAGGTTAACCCTCCTAGTTGATCTGGGGTTAAATTCCCCACAGTTGTGTGGAACTAGGGTTATTAGACTCTCCTAGAGAAGTCGGCCCAGCTAAGTTATTGTCAAGTCAAAAACTAGTATAAATAGAGAGTGAGCCTCTCTATTTATCACATAGTCAATCACACTCAGTTGTAGTGCATGACTGATAGAGAAGGAGCTGGGATAAGAGAGAGAACAACTGTCAGAGATCATCTTACTGTGTTTGGGTTTTACTCCTGCTATTGGTTCTTATTCTATCTTTGAGGAAGTTGTGGGGTTTTCTCCTTTTGGTTTCCCCTAGGAAAATATTTTTGTCTATTGTCTCTTGTTATTTATTGATGTGCATGTTATTCTCTCAGATAAGATCCTAAGATAATACTGTCTAAATTGATAAAAATCTAACATGGTATCAGAGCTAACCTGAGAAGAAGACACAGTGCAGCTGCAGAAGCTAGGGATTCTTACTTTTTGGGTCTCTCTCCACAATCCATCAGCAAAAGGAGGCTAGGATGAACCTCCATTAAAGGGAACATTTTGTTGTCGAAGCAAAATATGATTTTGAGCATTTTTTAGTTTTTGACCTACCACTACATCAGGAACTTAGGGCTTTTCACTGAAGATGATTTTTTGAGTGAGACCAGGCTAGGATTTCTCTCCTCCTCAAAATCAAAGTTTAGAGACAAAATCAAGGTTTTGGTTGGGTAGAACTCCAGGAAATTCAAACCCTAATCTTCCCTAGAACTAGAAAACCAGCACTGCAGAAGGTCAGCTCTGTTAGAATTTTAACATTAAGCTAGCATTATATTAGGATATTTAATTGAGATAATAACAAGCACAGTAATCAAACACAAGAGATAATGAACACAGTTTTTTTCCTTAGGGAACCCATAAATGGATAAAACCTCGCAACTTCCTTAGAGATATAATTAGCACCAAAAGTAAAACCCCAAAATAGTAAGATGATCTCCCGACAACAGTAACCTTCTTTCTTCCTAGCCCTAGTGTCTTCTTCTTCCTCAACTATGCGCTACAACTGAGTGTAAGTGAGTGTGTGATAAATAGAGAGGCTAGCTCTCTATTTATACTAATTCCTGACTTGACAAAACCCTCCTAGGGCCAACTTCACTATGTGAGTCTAATAACCCTAGTGCCCCGAAACTGCGGGGACTTTAACCCTTAACCAATAGGAGGGTTACCCATAGTGACTTGACATGACTTGTTTACATTATAGAAACTCTTGATCGAAACATTGAGACATGCCATGAATCAATTAAATTATAGACACATCCCAGAATAAGCATCGGGGTACAATACATAAGATACATAAGTGAATACATTCTGAAGTTACAATTACATCAACACTCCCTCTTCACTAAGAAGGTATTCTCTCAACACAATTTATCAGCACAAGTCTTCTTCTTTGTATCATTTGGATCATCATTGAGTCCTTGTCATCTTCACGTTTAAGTCATCAATATCTTCAAGTCATCTTCATGTTCAAATCATATTCATCTGGATCTGGATCATCACTCGATCTAGATCATCACTACTAGATCATCATCACTGGATCATCACGAGTGCTATCTCATGATTCTTCTCGTCATAGGAAGTTATACATACCCAACCCTTTTTCATGCTGGTTGTAGGCCTATCCTCTATGCAGGTCTTCTTCCATCACTTATATCTAACCCTAAGTCGGAATGGCTCGTCCAACACTTATAACTGATCATGTAGGAACCAATCCTATAATCATATAAAAAAGGCACACCCAACACTCACATCTGACCATGTGGGAACACATCTCACAACCCTGTCAGAAAGGCCCATCACTCACATTTTAACATGCAAGGAACCAATCCAATATACATGTCAAAAATTCTCTACACTTACATTTGACCATGCGAGGAACCAATCCAACATACATGTCGAAAGGGCTCTACACTAACATTCGACCATGCGAGGAACCAATCCAACCTACATGTCAAAAGGGCTCTGCACTTACATCTTCCCATGTGAGGAACCAATCTAGCATACATGTCAGAAGGGCTCTTAGCCCCAGGCTTAGGATTTCTAGTAACTGACCAGGTATCTCCATTCAGAGAATGGAATTCATCACTTATATCTGATCATGTAGGAACCAATCCTATAGTCACATTAGAATGGCTCAGCACTCATATCTGACATGGAAGGAACCAATCCTCTCACCATGACAGAATGGCTCAGCCCTTATATTTGATCATGGAATGAACCAATCCTCTCACCATGTCATAATGGCTCACGGACTCATCACTTCCGTTTGGAGGGAACCTCAATCTGGAGAACACCAAGATTCTCCCTGAAATACTCAAAATTCAGCCTAGCCAATGGCTTTGTCAACACATCAGCTATCTGTTCGTCTGTCGCAACATACTAGAGCTTCATTGCTCCCCTCTACACCATATCCCTGATATAGTGATTCTTGATCTCGATATGCTTTGACTAGTCATGGAACACCAGGTTCTCCAACACCTTCATGCAACTTTGGTTGTCACAATGTATACAAGTAGCATCCATCTAGAGATCAAATAAATCAGACAGTAGTTTCCTCAGCCATAGTTCCTCACAACTAGCTGAACAAGCTACGACATACTCTACTTCAATTGTACTCAGTGCCACACAGGATTGCTTCCTACTAAACCAATAGATCACACCTGATCCCATACTAAAGCAACATCCTAAAGTGCTCTTCCTATCGATGGCACTACCTGTCCAATTTGAATCAACAAAACCCTCCAGGTTAATCTTCTGATTCACCTCATACTTGAGCTCATAATCAATTGTACCCTTAGGTACCTCAGAATATGCTTTGCAGAAATCAAGTGAACATGTCTCGGATCCGTTAGAAACTCGCTCAAGGTGTTCATAGCAAAGCGAATGTCTGGTCTCATGTTTGTTAGGTACATCAAGGACCCAATCATTTGACGATACATCATAGCATCAACCACTTATGATGAATCATCACTAAATAGCTTCAGGTTTGATGCCATAGGTGTGGTCATGGCCTTGCAATCCATCATCCCAGACCTTTTCAAGATCTCTACTGCATACTTCCCTTGTCCGAGGGGGATTCCATCCGCATTTTGCCACACCTCCATGCCTAGAAAATAGTGCATCATACCCAAGTCCTTCATTTCAAACTCGGAAGCAAGCTTTCTCTTCGTATCAGTAATCAACCCATCCATACCTATTACAAACAGATCATCTACATATAGTACAAGCATCACTGGGTTGCCATCTTCAACCTTGTAGTAAAGGTTGGAATCTGCTTTACTTTTGGTAAAGCCCAAACTGGATAGAAAGCTGTCAATTCTATCGTACCATGTCCTGGATTCCTGTTTCAAACCATACAGGGATTTCTTCAATCTACACACATGATAATCCTTGTCATGTGTCTCAAAACCAAGTGGCTACTTTACATACACTTCCTCTTCCACTGCACCATTCAAGAAAGCAGTCTTGACATCCATTTGGTGTATCTTCCATTTCCTTATTGCAGCCAGAGCAAGTACTGATCTGATGGAAGTGTATCTGGCTACAGGTGCAAACATTTCTTCATAATCTATTCCTTCTTTCTGTGAGAAACCACGAGCCACGTATCTTGCTTTATATTTCTCTATACTACCATCTGTAGCATGCTTGATCTTGTAGATCCATTTGGAAGTTACAACCGACTTCCCTTCTAGTCTTGGGACAACATCCCAAACATCATTCTTCATGATCGATTGATACTCTTCGATCATAGCATCCTTCCATTCTTTCCATTCTGCCACTTATTCATAATTGGAAGGTTCTTTATTGATAAAGTCACATAGTAAATCTACATACCTAGAGCAGTATCTGGTTCTCTTTCTTTCTCTATTATTCTCTTCTGGAACCCCATATATTTCCGCACCTTAGATAGCTTCTTGTACCCAAGCAGGTTTCCTCTTGTGAGGATTCTTCTCTTGAGGTAGATCTACATGTTCTTCAAATTCTCGATCTTCTTCTTAAGTTTCTTCGTTCATGGTTGTATCATGAATTCTGGGTGCTTTTGCTTCTTCAGGATCTTCAGCAGGTCTCTTTCTGGATTTGTTGCAAGTCAAGTCTTTGTCAAATGTTACATCTCTATTGATGTTGATCTTCTTGATTCCTAGGAAGTATATTATGTAAGCCTTCAAGCTATCAGAGTATCCCACAAATATACCCTTCTTTCCTAAAGGATCTAACTTTGTCCTCTTTTCTTTCGGAATGTGTATGTACACTCGACAGCCAAATATTCTGAGATGGATGACTTCTGGTTTCTTGCTGGAAAAGAATTCTTTAGGTGTCTTGATCTCGAGTACTCTATGTGGATTACGGTTCTGTAGATACACCGCTGTTCTGGAAGCCCCTGCCCATATATGCATGGGAAGATCTTGATCATGAATCATTGCTCTTGTAGCTTACATGATAGTTCTATTCTTCCTTTCTGCAACCCCATTCTGGTGTGGATTATATGGAGTGGATAAATCCCTCTTAATCCCTAATTCTTTGCATAAGTCTTTTAATTCATTTGATGTGAATTCTTTGCCATTATCTGATCGAAAGGTATTGATATTCTTTTCTATTTGATTCTTGATCAAAGCTTTGAATTCCTTGAACTTGCTGAAAAGTTCATCTTTGTTCTTCATGAAGTAAATCCATGTTTTCTTGGAAAATTCATCAATAAAAGAAACATTGTATACATACCCGCTTAGTGAACTTGATGACATTGCTCCACATACATCGGAGTGGATGATTTCCAAGATTCCTTTTTCCTTACTCTCACTACTTGGAAATGTCTTCTTTGTATTCTTTCCCTTTGCACATCCTTTGTAGACTCCATCATGTTTTGCTTGAACTTCTGGAAGACCTTCAACAACTTTTCTTACAAGTGGTAGTGCTCTGTAGGGCACATGTGCAAGCCTTCAGTGCCAAAGTTCATTTGGCTCTACTGTGTCATGGACCAAAGCTTGTTCTATATGTCCCTTCAATTTGTATAATCCTCCTTCTTGTTCTCCAATTACTATTGCATCATCAATAGTATTTCCTCTTGACCACATGAGGAATTGGCCATCTACAAATGCAAACCTCATGTCGTTTGCATCCAGTGCCGATATGGAGAGAAGATTCTTCTTTAGTCCTGGTACAAACAATACATCCTTCATTTTTATAGACTTTCCAGAGTCTAGGTTGTAGGAGGTGTTGCAGCTGCAACAATTTCCCAAAATTCTAAAAAAGTTTAGGATCCTCCTTTGCTTATATTAGTTTGTTTTTATTCTTTGATTTGGTCTAAGAACTTTGCAGAAGAACTTTTATACTGATTGAATTGATTTACCACTTGTTTGGTTTCTCCCTCTAAGCACTTGAAGTAATCCACTGTATGATCAAGCTGTATCGCTGCCTTTTAATGCATTTGAAGCATGCCTGAATCAGAAGTTATTTGGTTTGGTTTTCTGCAGTTGCGGATGGATCTTTGGTTTAGTCTTCCGCCGTTGCGGATGGATATTTGGGTTTGTCTTTGATTTTATTTCCGACCTGTTGGTTTTCTCATCGGCTGATATTTTGATTTACGTCGGAAGGATTTGTCCTTTCTTTCTCCGCCGTTGTGGACGGCAAACCACTTCTGCTCCTAATCATTGCTTAAATGTGTCATTTCCCGCTCGGCTAACTTTTGGGTTTTACGTCGAAGATTTTTATATTCTTTTTCTTCACTGTTGCAGAAGGTGTTTTCATTTAGTTTCCACCATTGCAAATGAATCTGTGGTTTGTTTTTCGACTTCTTCCCGATTCATTTTTTTTTTCCTCAGCCGAACTTTGGTTTTGCATCAGAACTTTTTACCGTTCTGTCTTCCGCCGTTGCGGAAGGAAAAATGCTTCCTCTTCCGATCATCCCTTTAATGTTCTTTGATTCATGGGTGTCCGTCATTATAGAAAGAAATACATTTCAGCTTCCGATCCAAAAGTGTTCCGCTTCCAGCTTAAGTCCCGACATTGCGGATGGCTTGGCGCTTTGGCCGTCCGCTGTCGCAGAAGAATGCATGCTTTAAACCTTTTGATTAGTTTTGGCTCTGACTTCCGATCTTTAGAATTTTACCCGATGTATATGACCAGAGCAGAAGGCTTGGTGCTTGGATCATCCGCTATTGCAGAAGAGCGTTCGCTTTCGTCCGATCTTTAACCACCGCGAGAGTTTGGCCGTGAATATATATATGAGGTCGAGGGCATGATTGGATTATTCTATTGTTTTTCTCTGTCACTATCGATAGCTGTCGATCTCACCTGGTTCCCCATGTTCAGTACACGTAGTCCAGGTGTCATCATCGTAAAGCTCGACAGACCTCTCCACGTTGTTTACGCTACAGTGCCAGGTAGGCTCGTCCTAACCTTTTCGCGTTCCATTTTTGTTTTGATGGGGTTTTTCCACGGTTAGGTTTGGTTGTGGTCGTTTTCTTCACCTTGTCAGATACCCGCATATATAGATAGCAAGGGGGTCATGTTATGGCTATTAGCATGGGCATTTTTGACCCACGGGGTAGTGTTTGCCCGCGGCCATTGCTTGCAAACTCGCGCGTAGTGGATGGGGGTTCGGTGCAGACGGCCGTTACGCCGTCTGCACCAAACTACCCTGTGGGGTGATGAGTTTTGCATGGGGGAAGTTTTTGTTGGCTTTCCTGTGGTATTTGCTGGTTTTGCCCCTTCTTGTGTGGAATTTACCCGCCCCTTCGAATAGCAAGTGTTTTGCTGTGCCGCTCCACGCACTGTTGGTTTTTGTCTTGAACCCGAGCCGAAGGGGGAAGGGATGTGCCACTGCATTTAGGTTATCGACCATTAGATTACACAGGCGGTTCATATGTGAAGTGCCGTTGAGAAGGATTGTAGGGGTTTTTGTCATTTGTCTATCCTGCGCAGCCAAATGTTAGTGGTGCCCACAGAGAGCAGAAGTTTTAATCGTGTTAATGTAAATGTTTTCCCGCGAGCAGCATGAGCTTTTTCAATTTTATGTAGATATCATTCCTACTATATTATATTGTTAATGTTGGTATTTTCAAACAGTGGTAGATTGCATAATATTACTGCATATAACTATTTTCAATCATGCTAAGACACTAAACACTGTACATTTGGTTTTAATAGTTCTGATTAGTTAGGCCATTTCAGTCTATACATGCATATACTTGCTTCATTGATTGATTGCTATCATGTTAAAAATTAGAAGAAACCACACACTATACATTGATGTATACAGGTTTTCCACTTAGCCAAAGGGGCCTAATGTCACAATTTTATGGTAGGAAGAGCTCACCATGTCAAAGAGACAAAAGAAGAAGGCCCCTGTGGTCGAGGAAGAGCCAGAAGTAGAAGTTGTAACTAAGACATAATACATATATGAGGACATGAAGTGCATTGCTGGCATTGAACCTGAATACCAGTGGGGGGAAGTCTATAGACTAATCACCCGAAGAGAGGTTCCCGACATGGGCTTATAAGAAGAGTCCATATATGAAAACATAGAAAAATATTCCCTAATGAAGATTGCCACCAGGCCAGAGTTGTTCCCCTGCTCTGAAGTAATTGGGTGGATTTTGCCTCGGGCAGATGTCACAACAATGATTCTGGGAGATGTTAACAAACAGGGCTATGCTGTATACAGCCCCGGATATGTAGCTCTGGCCTACCACTTTCCAGATGCCCGAGTGTTCTTATCTGATGACTGGTTAAAAAACATTAGAATGGACTTGGTAGAAACCATGAAAAGAATGATGTTGACTAGAAAACATTTCAGGACCAGAGTAACAGGAGAATATGATACTGCAAGTTTAAGAGCTCCATACAGATTCATAGCCTTGATGCTAAACATAATATTTGGAAGAGCTCATGGCAGGTTTTTCAAACTAGAATGGGTACCTATCATTTTTTATGTTGCAACCCAGGGGACAATTTTCAACTGGGCCAACCTTGTCTCAAATAGTCTATCTGCTTGCTTGGCCTCAGCCTTGGGAGGAGAGTCCCAGAAAAGGTCTGAATTTTATATGAGTTCAATACTTATAGACTGTGTCTTATGCAACCAGCCTTTCCCTGGTCTCAGGTGCATCTGGGACAGGGAAAGAATGCCTGTCTATGCTGCTTACAAACCATTGTGGGCACATAAATATCATAGCCATTATAGAGAAATCTGTGAACACTTCCTTATGCCTCTATACACACTCATTTTCCTGAAGGAGTGTGATTGTATGTCGGACGAGGCCATGCAAGTGATTGAGGATTATGCAGACTACTATTTGACCGAACATGGCATGTACTTCAAGATGTTTGGAGGTTCGAGAGCACCTTCCCTGCTGCCCAAATACGCAACTGATTACGTTATCCATAAGGAGGCAGTCAGACAGGTGTTCCTGGATGGAATAGGCAGCTTTCTGTTTGAACATAAGAATACTGCTTATCCTCCCTTGCCCTTCAAACTAGGAAGTTATAGGTTCACTAGGGTGAAACAAGCTGATGAATTCGTAGAAGAGCTATAGAGGTTCCACTTTGGAGAGATGCTCTACAACAGAAATGACTCCCACAGTAAAGTTGTGGAACATTGTAAAGAAAACAAGGTGCATTTTGAGTATACCCACCATTTTGATAGGGAATATTTTGTCTTCCGAAATGCCCCGAACATGACAGCACTGAAGAGAAGATTCAAGAAAAAAATCACCACTAAAGGTGGGAAGGGGGATGAACAGGCTAAGGCTGAGGAAGAGGCAAAGAGAAGAAAAGAGGAAGCCCAGAGATTTGCACAGGAAGCTGCAGGGTGGCTGCACAGCGAAGGGGAAGGAAAAAGAAAAGCTGCCCAAGAAGCAGCTGAGAAAGCCCAGGAAGCAGCTAAAGAAGCAGAAGAAGTAGCTAGAAAAGTAGCTGAAGAAGCGAAGAGAAAGCTCGATGAGGAGCTACAAAAGCAAGAAGAAGAGAGCTTGAAGCTAACAAAGACTGAGACAGAACAGTCAGGTTCTGAGATATCTAGAGGGCAGACCCAGAAGAAGGAGGACCCAGAAGTCTGGGACCCACAAGTTCCTGCTGCCAGCACACCTGTGGTCTCCACACTCAAGCTAGTTCCTTTTGTTCAGAAAAAGGGAGAAGAAATCCCTGATTTCAACACTATCTATTATGATAAGGTGACAAAGAGAATAATGAAGAGAACAGAAAAGAAAGTTGAAGCAAGAGATATGCCTGGTAAGATGATAACGGATACGGCTATTATGTTAGGAACAGACCAAGATCCAAGACTCACCCTGAGAGCCAGGATTGCACTACTCCATGCCTCAGAAGATAACATGGACAAGGTAATAACTGACTTGGAGCAGTCCCAGAAGTATTCTGCTCAGTTAAAAAATACATTGAGGAAAGAGAGGGAAGAAAGCAACAGGTTCAAGAGGAAATATTAAGATATGCGAAGGGAAATGAAGTCCTCGCTGAAGTACAGGCCCTCCAAGGAGAAATACAAGTTTTGGAAACAACACAGGAGTCTCTGGAGAGAGTACAAAACAAATATCAAGAGTTAAGAACTGAAAAAGAATAGCTACAGGAAAAGGTGGAGGAGCTAGAAGAGCAGCAAAAGATCCTCTTGGAGGCCAATGATCTGCACACCCAAGAACTGAAAAAGGAACATCAGGAACAGA
Organism: Pseudotsuga menziesii; assembly: GCA_001517045.1. NCBI lineage: Eukaryota > Viridiplantae > Streptophyta > Pinopsida > Pinales > Pinaceae > Pseudotsuga > Pseudotsuga menziesii. The sequence continues at coordinate 268,783 of LPNX010680651.1, read as the reverse complement.
TTTCCTCTCTAACAACTGCTCTGGAGGAAGCAAGAGAACAACAGGTTAACCTCCAGTCGTTCAAAGAGCATGTCTTGGCCCAAAAAGCCAAGATGCTGCAGCTATAGACTGCTGTTGAAGAAGAGATATGTAGAGTGATGCAGATGGATGGCCGATCGGAAGAGATCTTGGAAACTGCATCTTACTTTGTGGACAGATCTCAGGACGTCCTAGAGGTCCTGACTACAAGGATGGCGAGGTTGGAAAGCAACGAAGAAACTCCAGCAGAGCTTCCATCAAAAGATAAACAAGCCCTCAAGAGGGATTATGATTTAATAGAATTTTCTATTAACACCGCAGAGGATTTCAAGAAAGCAGTCAAGAAGACGAAGGGAGCCTGCACACAATTTTTCAGAAGAGTCCTTATTACATACAACCGGTGCCAGGTAGAGGCCGAGCAGAGGCTGGATGATTTCTCAGACCACAATTCATTTGTGGAGATGTTGCAGAAAAGGCATCAGGATGAAGAAGCAAGGATGCAACACATTAAGGTCATTGACGACCAGATTCTGAGAAGTGAAGTGGGCCATTCAGCCGTTAGTCTGCAGCTGTTGGAAGACCAGCTTCGGTTGAGCACAGCCAGAGTAGAGGCCATAAAGAACCAGGCCGAAAATTTTGAAATCAACATTCAGTTTTTGGAACCCTGCGCATTTGAAGGCATTTCCTCTGATGTTGCGGCATGGAAAAAGTTTCTAGATGCCCAAGCGGGACCCTCCTCATGAAGGATTGGTCATTATTGTAATTTGTAACTATTTTTGTAAAACATTTAAGAAAAATAGAATGTTGGGAAACGAGGGGTTGCGAAGCCCAGAGGTCACTTTGGGAAACCCAACCATCTCACCTTTTTGTATAAATGTAATAGACTAAGAGGGAAGAGGGGATTTTTCCCAGTGAGACTAAAAAGCGATATTGTAAGAAGAACTATTTCTCTTTGCAATAAAGAAATATGGCTTGCCTGTTGGAGAAAGATTGGTGGAATGTCCAAATGTTATGCTGTGAATGGCTGAAAGATGAACTATTTTGTTTTTTAGTTTTTGTCCATTAACCATGAGATCGTTCTAACTCTTTGAACCTATGTTCTTGTTTAAATGATTTATGGTTTATTTTGTGGAATGACCACCATGAGTAATGTATGCGGTTCATAAAACAATTGGCTATCTGGTTGTTGAAAGATCTTTAATCGTTCATGCATTGTGGAAAGAAATATCAGCTAAGTGTAGTTTCTCTTTATATTGCATGTACAATACACATTACTCACAAATAATCTGTAGTTTTCTCCTCGGGGATAGATAGATAGATAGTTAGTTTTATTTCTGCACATGTGATTTAGATGCTTGTGAGCCTAAGACGAGAGGTAAGAACCTGCGCATCACATTGTGACTACTCCTTGCATCCTAATCACCCTGCATGGTTAAGTAGGCATATGCATATCATACTTAAGTCAAAAATAAAAAAATATACACGGTGGACCGGGCCGCAACTGGTAAAACCTTTGTTTTTGTTACTTGACCTATGGTAGCCGGACCGCAAAACCAGACAGATTCCCTATACCGAATAGTCAACGGGCTAGTTGGGAACGTTGACTGGGGAGAATCCCTTTCTGTTGTTGACTGCGAATTTCCATGCCTCAACAGTTCTGGCACTAGAAGGAGGGCCGCCAGTGAATGGCTGGCCGTGGAAACTTATTTTTCCCAATATTACCCCACCAGCAGATGTTTTGAAGCTTGTAACCTGACCCAAGTACTTACAGGTTTAGGTTATACCTTTGATGTAAGAAATCCTGTTCTCACCCTATAGTGTGCTGTGTTCAGACTCTCATTCTTATACCTGTGCCTATGGCTGGAATTAATGTAAATCCACCCAACCCTCTACCAACTTGGAGAGCTAGGTCACCTTTGAACCTCACACCTCCTTTGCATAACCTACCTCAGGCCTTTGACAAGTTGTTGCCTAAGTTTGACCCCGAAGAAAGGATTGTTGTAGATGATCACTTGCAAAGCTTTTATCTAGCATTAGAAGGGCTAAGAGCTAGGGAGTATGAAGATGTGGTCTGTAGACTGTTCCCTTACACCCTGAAAGGAGCAGCAGCATCCTGGTATTTCGGATTTCCCGCAAACTCTATTCCTGATTGGGACACCTTCGAAATGCTATTGTGGAGTAAATACACAGCCCAAAAGACACATGCCTCATTAATGAAGGGTCTGTGTTTGTTAAGAAAAGAGGAGAATGAAAAGGTACATAAGTTCACTCAAAGATTTTCAATATACCTAAAGAACTTTTCTGAAGCTGAAAGACCCTCAGACAAGGTCTTAATTGAATATTATACCTCAGCCCTAGGGCCTGAGTTGGCCGTGTTTGCCAAGATGAAAGCCAAGCCTACATTGGTAGAGACTTATGAAGAGGCAGAAAAGGTAGAGGCTGAAAGGGAAAGTGTAGAAGATTATCCTAATTTACCTGGAGAGAGAACTACAAATAGAAGAACCTTACTGCTGTCTAAACCCAAAGAGGATCAATCACATGATTATCATGGAATGCTGAAAATGATGCAGAAGCTATCCAACCGAATAATAGATCTAGAAAAGGAAAGAGACATTCAGAAAACTTATAAGACCTGCTATCTGAAAAGAGAAGATAACAACCCATGGCAAGTCCCTCCACCACATTTGGCATCAATAAACATAACAGAAGTGGGGGGGATAATTTCTGTACCTTTCACCAACAACCTCATTCTGAAAAGAAGTGTCCTCAATGGTAACGTTCAATGACATTGGTAATGAATAAGTTGTTGGACCCTCAATTGACTAAGGACAATGGTAAGGAGGAAAAGATAAACCAGATCATGGAGAAACAAGATAACATGTTGTCATGGAATGGTGTCTCACTGTTTGATACCGAGGAGAGTACTCCTAAATCTGAATGCACAGCTACAACAATGAAGGACATGGGTTTAACAATTGAAGAAAATACCATAATTTTGAAGATTAAAAATCTGCATGAGAATGTCAAGAGTCAGGTAGAAGTGAAAGTTGAGGGCAAAACACATAGAGCCAATACCCTCAACCAAGAGGCAAATCCAATCACTAAAATTGTCAAACCTGTGGAAGATCAGATAGGTGTTAGTGGGGAAAACTCTAATGAAACCGAAGAGCTTGAAGAGGACATACCTACTCAGAACCAACCAAGAGAAGAAGATATAGAACCACGTTGGGAAGAGAAAGCCGATACCTCACCTTTTCTTTTGACCCTAGAAATGTTGAATCACAATGTGAATAATTGCTTGGTAGATTCTAGATCAGCGGTGAATGTTATGCCTCTGGATATTTGCAAAAATATTAATGGAAAGCCAGAGGTCACATTTTGTGAAGTAACGCAATTAGACAGCTTAGGTGTCAAAGTAGTGGGAAAAATGAAAAATGTCCTCATTCGCTTGTCTGCAAACAACAAAATTTGCCAATTTATCGACATCACTGTGGCTGACATACCTAGTGGATATGGGCTTATTCTGAACAGAGATTGGTCTGCTAGGTTAAAAGGCTATTTTGCTTCGGATTGGTCTCATCTATTATTGCCTCTCAAGAGTACCCCAAATAATATTAAAATTTTGAGAGAGCCTTATATGAAGTATATTGTCACTAAACTAGGGGGAGGAAATGAATCTGTTGATTCTGTCATCGGAAACTATCTGACTGAGCTTAAGCTAAGACATCATACCTTGAGAAAGGCTAGTTCTATGACTGACACTCAGCCTGAGCTCCTTCAACTTCCTCAGGATGAAGGGGATGACTGTAGGATAATGGACATGTGTTCAATTTCAAAACTAGCACAGCTAGACCATGGTTAGATATCTCATGCCTATGATCCAGCCCACCTTTTAACTCTCTAGATTTAAAAATTTTCAGGAGTGGGAAAAATTTTTCTTTCTTTTTGCTGTGTAAATAAATAAATTGATGTTGTTTTTCTTTGATGCTTTGATGTATTTTCTTTTGATTATTTGATTTGATGTTGTTTTCTTTACTGCTCTGTTTTGAATAAAGAGGAAAACTTTTGGTTGCAATGGAAACATCAGGGTTCTTTATTAACTGAAATCTTGAGCAGTAGGCTGTGCTTTGAAAGTATAGAATGTCTTCTAGTAGTAGTGTTCCTAACTGGCCATGCATTCATTGAAGTCTTATTTAACCCCTGTAAATAACTCAGAAGTAAAGAGGTCTGGAATACTATTTTGAGGCTCCATCCTTTTCACATCTTAAATATCCGAAGGGGTGACAGCAGAAGACCCATGGAAAGGAAGCAAGGTAAACAGTATATGATATATAAATGATCCCATGCCATGGTTTCAAAAAAGCTAAAAGCTATCAAGAGTCAAAACTCCTCAAAAGAAACAAGACATATCAAAGCAAAGTATCAAAAGAATAAGTACTAAATTGTCAAAAGATCCCCTCCATCCATGAGCTGAAACATGAAATACACCGCTCACACAAAAGGACACTATGGGATAGAGGATCCTGAATTAAAATTCAGTAAGAAAGGAAAATGGAGGACTCACAAGAACTAAAGTTCAAATGGCACAAAAGTGCAATTGGCATGGGAATGAGGAACAAAAGGATAATGCTGTTTACTATCTGTTACAATCCTGTGGTGTCTAAGCCTGAAACCACCTAAGGACAGGTAAAGTAAACCTCACTTATCAGGCCTCAAAAGAGTTATTCAGACCAGCAATATTTCTGATGTTTCCATTTCCCAACGAATGGACTTCTTCTAAAAAAGTTAAATTCATTGGTTGGCCAACTTAGGAATACAAACATCTAGAAGATTTCAACTTTATTTGGACAGTATTGCACTGGGAAGGAGTTAATTCAGAAATTTGGGGTTCACCAGGTAGTCTCCAATTGTTGCAGCTGCAACAATTTCCTAAAATTCTAAAAAATTTTAGGACCCTCCTTTGCTTATATTAGTTTGTTTTTCTTCTTTGATTTGGTCTAAGAACTTTGCAGAAGAACTTTTATACTGATTGAATTGATTTACCACTTGTTTGGTTTCTCCCTCTAAGCACTTGAAGTAATCCACTGTATGATCAAGCTTTATCGCTGCCTTTGAATGCATTTGAAGCATGCCCGAATCGGAAGTTCTTTGGTTTGGTTTTCCGCTGTTGCGGATGGATCTTTGGTTTAGTCTGCCGCCGTTGCGGATGGATATTTGGGTTTGTATTTGATTTTCTTTCCAACCTGTTGGTTTTCTCATCAGCCGATATTTTCATTTACGTCGGAAGGATTTGTCCTTTCTTTCTCCATTGTTGCGGACGACAAACCACTTCCGCTCCCGATCATTGGTTAAATGTGTCGTTTCCCGCTCGGCTGACTTCTGGGTTTTACGTCGAAGTTTTTTATATTCTTTTTCTTCACTGTTGCGGAAGGTGTTTGAGTTTAGCTTCCACCGTTGTGGATGAATCTATGGTTTGGTTTTCAACTTCTTCCCAATTCATTTGTTTTTGCCTCGGCCGAACTTTGGTTTTACATCGGAACTTTTTACTGTTCTGTCTTCCGCTGTTACAGAAGGAAAACTGCTTCCTCTTCCGATCAGCCCTTTAATGCTATTTGAGTCATGGGTGTCTGCCATTACAAAAAGAAATATGTTTCAGCTTCCGATCCAGAAGTGTTCCACTTTCGGCTTAAGTCCTGACGTTGTGGATGGCTTTGCGCTTTGGTCGTCCGTCGTCGTGGAAGAATGCATGCTTTAAACCTTTCGATTACTTTTGGCTCCGACTTTCGATCTTTAGACTTTTACCCAATGTATATGACCAGAGTGGAAGGCTTGGTGCTTGGATCATCCGCCGTTGCAGAAGAGCGTTCGCTTTCGTCCTCCAATTCGAAAACTCTTCGACGTCCGATCTTTAACCACCGCGAAAGTTTGGCCGTGAATATATATATGAGGTCGGGGACACGATTGGATTATTCTATTGTTTTGCTCTGTCACTATCGATAGCTATCGAGATCGTCCGGTTCCCTGTGTTCGGTACACGTAGTCCAGGTGTCTTCATCGTAAAGCTCGACAGACCTCTCCATGTCGATTATGCTACAGTGCCAGGTAGGCTTGTCCTGACCTTTTCCCATTCCGTTTTTGTTTTGATGGGGTTTTTCTGCGGTTAGGTTTGGTTGTGGTCATTTTCTTCACCTTGTCAGATACCCACATATATAGATAGCAAGGGGGTTGTGTTATGACTGTTAGCACGGGCGTTTTTGACCCACGGGGTAGTGTTTGCCCACGGCCGTTGCTTGGAAACTCGCGCGTAGTGGATGGGGGTTCGGTGCAGGCGGCCGTTACGCCGTCTACACCAAACTGCCCTGTGGGGTGATGAGTTTTGCATGGGGGAAGTTTTTTTTAGCTTTCCTGTGGTATTTGCTGGTTTTGCCCCTTCTTGTGTGGAATTTACCCACCCCTTCGAATAGCAAGTGTTTCGCTATGCCACTCCGCGCACCGTTGGTTTTTGTCTTGAACCCGAGCTGAAGGGGGAAGGGATGTGCCACTGCATTTATGTTATCGACCATTAGATTACATGGGTGGTTCGTTTGTGAAGTGCTGTTGAGAAGGATTGCAGGGGTTTTTGTCCTTTGTCTGTTCCGCGCAGTGAAATGTTAGTGGTGCTCGCAGAGAACGAAAGTTTTAATCATGTTAATGTAATTGTTTTCCCGTGAGCAGCATGAGCTTTTTCAATTTTATGTATATATCATTCCTACTGGATTATATTGTTAATGTTGGTATTGGCAAACAATGGTAGCTTGCATAATCTTATTGCATATAACTATTTTCAATCATGCTAAGTCACTAAACACTGTACATTTGGTTGTAATAGTTCTGATTAGTTAGGCCATTTCAGTATATACATGCATATACTTGCTTCATTGATTGATTGCTATCATGTTAAAACATAGAAGAAACCGCACACTATACATTGATGTATACAGGTTTTCCACTTATCCAAAGGGGCCTAATGTCACAATTTTATGGCAGGAAGAGCTCACCATGTCAAAGAGACAAAAGAAGAAGGCACCTGTGGTCGAGGAAGAGCCAGAAGTAGAAGTTGTAACTAAGACAGAATACATATAGGAGGATACGAAGTGCATTGCTGGCGTTGAACCTGAATACCAGTGGGGGGAAGTCTATAGACTGATCACCTGAAGAGAGGTTCCCGACATGGGCTTAGAAGAAGAGTTCATATATGCAAACATAGAAAAATCTTCCCTAATGAAGATTGCCACCAGGCCAGAGTTGTTCCCCTGCTCTGAAGTAATTGGGTGGATTCTGCCTCGGGCAGATGTCACAACAATGATTCTGGGAGATGTTAACAAACAGGGATATGCTGCATACAGCCCTGGATATGTAGCTCTGGCCTACCACTTGCCAGATGCCCAAGTGTTCTTATCTGATGACTGGTTAAACAACATTAGAATGGACTTGGTAGAAACCATGAAAAGAATGATGTTGACTGGAAAACATTTCAGGACCAGAGTAACAGGACAATATGATACTGCAAGTTTAATAGCTCCATACAGATTCATAGCCTTGATGCTAAACAGAATATTTGGAAGAGCTAATGGCAGGTTTTTCAAACTAGAATGGGTACCTATCATTTTTTATGTTGCAACCCAGTGGACAATTTTCAACTGGGCCAACCTTTTCTCAAACAGTCTATCTGCTTGCTTAGCCTCAGCCTTGGGAGGAGAGTCCCAGAAAAGGTCTGAATTTTATATGAGTTCAATACTTATAGACTATGTCTTATGCAACCATCCTTTCTTTGGTATCAGGTGCATTTGGGACAGGGAAAGAATGCCTATCTATGTTGCTTACAAACCATTGTGGGCACATAAATATCATAGCCATTACAGAGAAATCTGTGAACACTTCCTTATGCCTCTATACACACTCATTTTCCTGAAGGAGTGTGATTGTATGTCGGAGGAGGCCATGCAAGTGATTGAGGATTATGCATACTACTATTTGACCGAACATGGCATGTACTTCAGGATGTTTGGAGGTTCGAGAGCACCTTCCCTACTACCCAAATACGCAAATGATTATGTTATCCACAAGGAGGCAGTCAAATAGGTGTTCCTGGATGGAATAGGTAGCTTTCTGTTTGAACATAAGAAGACTGCTTAACCTCCCTTGCCCTTCAAACTAGGAAGTTACAGGTTCACTAGGGTGAATAAAGCTGATGAATTCGTAGAAGAGCTGTAGAGGTTCCACTTTGGCGAGATGCCCTACAACAGAAATGACTCCCACGGTAAAGTTGTGGAACATTGTAAAGAAAACAAGGTGCATTTTGAGTATACCCACCATTTTGATAGGGAAAATTCTGTCTTCCGAAATGCCCTGAACATGACAGCACTGAAGAGAAGATTCAAGAAAAAAATCACCACTAAAGGTGGGAAGGGGGATGAATAGGCTAAGGCTGAGGAAGAGGCAAAGAGAAGAAAAGAGGAAGCCCAGAGATTGGCATAGGAAGCTGCATGGTGGCTGCATAGCGAAGAGGAAGGAAAAAGAAAAGCTACCCAAGAAGTAGCTGAGAAAGCCCAGGAAGTAGCTAAAGAAGCAGAAGAAGCAGCTAGAAAAGTAGCTGAAGAAGCGAAGAGAAAGCTCGATGAGGAGCTACAAAAGCAGGAAGCAGAGAGGTTGAAGCTGACACAGACTGAGACAGAACAGTTAGCTTCTGAGATAGCTGGAGGGAAAACCCAGAAGAAGGAGGACCCAGAAGTCCGGGACCCACAATTGCTTGCTGCCAGCACACCTATGGTCTCCACACTCAAGCTAGTTCCTTTTGTTCAGAAAAAGGGAGAAGAAATCCTTGATTTCAACACTGTCTATTATGATAGGGCAACAAAGAGAACAATGAAGAGAACAAAAGAGAAAGTTGAAGCAGGAGATATGCCTAGTAAGATGATAACGGATACGACTGTTATGTTAGGAACATACCAAGATCCGAGACTCACCCTGAGAGTCGGGACTGCACTACTCCACGCCTCAGAAGATAACATGGACAAGGTAATAACTGACTTGGAGCAGTCCCAGAAGTCTTCTGCTCAGTTAAAAAATACATTGAGGAAAGAGAGGGAAGAAAGCAACAGGCTCAAGAGGAAATATGAAGATATGCAAAGGGAAATGAAGTCCTCAAGAGCTGAAGTACAGGCCCTCTAAGGAGAAATACAAGTTCTGGAAACAACACAGGAGTCTCTGGAGAGAGTATAGAAAGAATATCAAGAGTTAAGAACTGAAAAGGAATAGCTACTGGAAAAGGTGGAGGAGCTAGAAGAGTAGCAAAAGATCCTCTTGGAGGCCAATGATCTCCACACCCAAGAACTGAAAAAGGAACATCAAGAACAGATTTCCTCTCTAACAGCTGCTCTGGAGGAAGCAAGAGAATAGCAAGTTAACCTCTAGCCGTTCAAAGAGCATTTCTTGGCCCAAAAAGCCAATATGCTGTAGCTACAGACTGCTATTGAAGAAGAGAGATGTAGAGTGCTGTAGATCGATGGCCGATTGGAAGAGATCTTGGAAACTGCATCTTACTTTGTGGACAGATCTCAGGACGTCCTAGAGTTTCTGACTACAAGGATGGTGAGGTTGGAAAGCAACGAAGAAACTCCAGCAGAGCTGCCATCAAAAGATAAACAATCCCTTATGATTTAATAGAATTTGATATTAACACCACAGAGGATTTCAAGAAAGCATTCAAGAAGACGAAGGGATCCTGCACGGAATTTTTCAGAAGAGTCCTTATTACATACAACCGGTGCTAGGTAGAGGCCGAGCAGAGGCTGGATGATTTCCCAGACCACAAATCATTTGTGGAGATGTTGTAGAAAAGGCATCAGGATGAAGAAGCAAGGATGCAACACATTAAGGTCATTGACGACCAGATTCTTAGAAGTGAAGTGGTCCATTCAGCCGTTAGTCTGCAGCTGTTGGAAGACCAGCTTCGGTTGAGCATAGACAAAGTAGAGGCCATAAAGAACCAGGCCGAAAAATTTGAAATCAACATTTAGTTTTTGGAACCCTGCGCATTTGAAGGCATTGCCTCTAATGCTGCGGCATGGAAAAAGTTTCTAGATGCCCAAGCGGGACCCTCCTCATGAAGGATCGGTCATTATTGTAATTTGTAACTATTTTTGTAAAACATTTAAGAAAAGTAGAACGTTGGGAAACGAGGGGTTGGGAAGCCTAGAGGTCACTTTGGGAAACCCAACCATCTCAGCTTTTTGTATAAATGTAATAGACTAAGAGGGTTGAGGGGCTTTTTCCCAGTGAGACTAAAAAGTGATATTGTAAGAAGAACTATTTCTCTTTGCAATAAAGAAATATGGTTTGCCTGTTGGAGAAAGATTGGTGGAATGTCCAAATGTTATGCTGTGGATGGCTGAAAGATGAACTATTTTGTTTTCCTGTTTTTGTTCATTAACCATGAGATCGTTCTAACTCTTTGAACCTATGTTCTTGTTTAAATGATTTCTGGTTTATTTTGTGGAATGACCACCATGAGTAATGTATGCTGTTCATAAAACAATTGGCTATCTGGTTGTTGAAAGATATTTAATCGTTCATTCATTGTAGAAAGAAATATCAGCTAACTGTAGTTTCTCTTTATATTGCATGTACAATACACATTACTCACAAATAATCTAGATTTTGCTCCTCGGGGATAGATAGATAGATAGTTAGTTTTATTTCTGCACATGTGATTTAGATGCTTGTGAGCCTAAGATGAGAGGTAAGAACCTACGCATCACATTGTGACTACTCCTTGCATCCTAATCACCCTGCATGGTTAAGTAGGCATATGCATATCATACTTAAGTCAAAAATACAAAAATATACAGGGTGGACCGGGCCGCAACCGATAAAACCTTTGTTTTTGTTACTTGACCTATGGTAGCCAGACCGCAAAACCGGATGAATTCCCTATACCAAACAGTCAGCGGGCTAGTTGGGAACGTTGACTGGGGAGAATCCCTTTCTGTTGTTGCCTGCAAATTTCCAGGCCTCAACAGGAGGATTCACCACTACCTTTTATGGGATACTAGTAGTCATCCCCAAGTTTCACCTTGTGGGGTGAATTATGTTCGGATAGTTTCTCAAAAGATTCCTTGAAATCTCTCATGTGTTTGGAATCCCCACTGTCAATAAGCCAATCTTTGCTTCCATGAGTGATAGTTCCCGTGAGAGCGGAGATCAGCACATATTCTTCTTCATTTGAAGAGTCTTCACTTTCTTATTTTACTTTCTTCCTGAAAGGATCATCATCCTTAGCAGTGTGAGCATGATTTCTTCTTTTGGAGTTCTTCTTCTTCGTGGATCCATTCTTATTCATGGGACAATTTCTAGCAAAGTGTCCTATTTCAACGCATGTATAACATCTGAGTTTGGATGGATTTTTTTGATGATAATGATTACCTTGGTGATGATGATTTTCCCTTCTTCCTTTCTTGGAGTGTACTGTGAGAGCTTTATCTTCACTTCCCATCTTTTCTTCTCGAGCTGCTATTCAAGATTCTTCTTGAGAAAATTCTTCCCATAGTCTATTGAACTTAACTAATTTCTTCCTAGCACAGATTCCTTGGATGAAATAATCCCATGACCTAGGGAGACCATTCAAGGTTGTCATCATAATTTATGCATTCTCCACTTCTTCATCTACTGCTTCCATCTATTCTTTGATCTGGGAGACCCTTGTGAAGTATGACTGGATGGTCTCCTCATTTTGGATCTTGACATTCTTCAACTGGTTCCTTAGAGTCATCTTCCGGTTGATGTTCTTCCCTTCAAACAGTTTGGTTAGGGAATCAAACATAGCTTTAGGCGTCTTGAGGGAGGACACCTGTGTTATGAGGTGATCCTTGATTGAATCAGCAATAAATCTCTTTTCCATAACCAACTTCTTCTTACGTAAGGCCTTATCCTCATCTCCCTCTGGAACTGGAACCTCCTCATGGATGTAGGAGTCCAACTCATTTTCTTCCAAAACCAGGGAGATCCTATACTTCCAGGCTCAGAATTCATCATCTCCCTCAAGATTTTCATCAATATTGGTATGATGAGACATCTTAATTGAGAACCTCAAATGGAAATACAAAATATTTAGATCTTACCAGGTCAAGATGTTGGATCTGGATTTGGAGATGAAATTCTGCAATGCTGGCTCAGGAGCAGATTAGGATTTTGCTTTTCCAGAGTTCTATCCAACCAAATGCTTTGATCTTGATATATAAACTTTGATATTGGGGAGGAGATCAATCCAGGCCTGGGCTCACTGAAAAATTCCACTTCTGTGAAAAGCCCTAATTTTCAGCAGTAGTGTCGGTTCCAAAACTGAAAAACCTCAGAATTGGATTCTGCTTCAATAGAAAGATGCGCCCTAGGGAGGAGAGTTATTCCAACCTTATTTTTCTAAAAATATATGGAGAGAGATCCACAAAGTAGGAATCCCTAGTTCCTGCAGCTGCACAGTGTCTTCTTCTAAGGTTAGCTCTGATACCATGTTAGAATTTTAACATTATCCTAGCATTATATTAGGATCTTTAACTGAGAGAATAACAAGCACAATAATCAAACGAAAGAGACAATGAACATAGTTTTTTTCCTCAGGGAAACCATAAATGGAGAAAACCCTGCAACTTCCTCAGAGATAGAATCAACACCAAAAGCAAAACCCCAAAATAGTAAGATGATATCCCGATAATAGTAACCTTCTTTCTTCCTAGCCCTAGTGTCTTCTTCTTCCTTAGCTATGCGCTACAATTGAGTGTGAGTGAGTGTGTGATAAATAGAAAGGATAGCTCTCTATTTATACTAATTCCCAACTTGACAAAACCCTACTAGGGCCGACTTCACTAGGTGAGTCTAACAACCCTAGTGCCCCGGAACTGTGGGGACTTTAACCCTTGACCAATAGGAGGGTTACCCACAATGAATTGACATGAATTTTTTACATTACAGAAACTCTCGATCAAAACATTGGGGCATGACATGACTCAATTACATTATAGACACATCCCAGAATAAACATCGGGGTACAATACATAAGATACATAAGTAAATACATTCCAAAATTACAATTACATCAACAAACTCCAGATCCAGCTTTCAGCTTCTCAAATTGGTAAGATATAAATATTTTATATTTACATTTGAGGTTCTCAGTTAAGATGTCTCATCACACCAAGCTTGATGAAAATCTTAAGGGAGCTGATAAATTCTGATCTTGGAAGTATAGGATCTCCTTGGTCCTGGAAGAAAATGAGTTGGACTCTTACATCAGTGAAGAGGTTCTAGTTCCAGAGGGAGATGAAGATAAGGCCTTACACAAAAATAAATTGGTCATGGATAAGAGGATTATTTCTGATTCAATCAAGGATCACCTCATACCACAGATGTCCTCCCTAAAGACACCTAAAGCAATGTTTGATGCCCTGATCAAAATGTTTGAAGGAAAGAACATAAATCAGAAGATGACTTTGAGGAACTAGTTGAAGAATGTGAAGATCTAGAATGCGGACATCATACAGTCATACTTCACAAGGGTCTCCCAGATCAAAGAACAACTTGAAGTAGTGGATGAAGAAGTGGAGAATGCAGATATTGTGATGACCACCTTGAATGGTCTCCCTAGGTCATGGGGCTCCTTCATTCAAGGGATTTGTGCTAGAATAAATCTAGTCACCTTCAGTAGACTGTGGGAAGAATGCTCACAAGAAGAAGATTAGATAGTATCTCGAGAAGAAAATATGGGAACTGAAGATAAATCTCTCATAGTACACTCCAAGAAAAGAAGAAGGGACTATCATCATTCCAAAGGTAAGCATTCTAAATCTAGAAAATCTAACAAAGATATATCTAAATACAGATGCTTTACATGTGATGAAAGAGGACACTTTGCAAGAGATTGTCCCAAGAATAAGAATAGATATCACAAGAAGAAAGGAAACACGAGAATACATCATGCTCATGCTGCAAAGGATGATGAACCTTCCACAAAGAGAATCAAAGAAGAAAGTAATGATTCTTCAAGTGATGAAGAATATGTTTTGATTTCTTCTCTCAAGGGAAATATCACACATGGAAGCAATGATTAGCTTATAGATAGTGGGGCTTCCAAACATATGATAGGATTCAAAGAATCCTTTGTGAAACTATCTGAGCATGAGTCACCTAACAAGGTGAAACTTGGGGATGACTACCAGTATCCAATAAAAGGTAGTGGTAAATCATCCTATAAGCTAGACTCTGGAAAGTCTATGAAGATGAAGGATGTCTTGTTTGTACCAGGACTAAAGAAGAATCTCCTCTCCATATTTGCATTGGATGCAAAAGGCATAAGGGTTGCATTTGTAGATGGCCAAATTCTTATGTGGCCAAAGGGAAAGACTATAGATGATTCTATTGTGATTGGAGAGAAAGAGGGAGGATTATACAAACTAAAGGTCCAACTAGAACAAGCTTTGGTCCATGACTCAATAGAGACAAATGAACTTTGGCGTAAAAGGCATACACATGTGCACTATAGAGCAATACCACTTGCAAGCAAAGTTGTTGAAGGTCTTCCAGAAATACAAACAAAGCTTGAAGGTGTTTACAAAGGATGTGCGAAAGGAAAGAACACAAAGAAGACATTTCTAGGTAGAAAGAGCAAGGGAAAAAGAATCTTGGAAATAATCCACTCTAATGTACTTAGTCCAATGTCATCTAGTTCATTGAGTGGGTATGTATACTATGTTTCTTTGATTAATGAATTTTCTAGGAAGACATGGATATAATTATTGAAGAAAAAAGATGAAGTATTCAGCAAGTTCAAAGAATTCAAGGCCTTAATCGAGAACCACATAGAAAAGAAGATCAAAACCTTTCGATCAGACAATGGCAGATAATTCACATCAAATGAATTCAAAGAGTTATGCAGAGATTCAGGGATTAAGAGGGAGTTAACCACTCCATATAATCGACAAGATAATTGGGTTGTGGAAAGAAAGAATAGAACAATCATGGAAGTTGCAAGGGCAATGCTTCATGATTAATATCTTCCCATGCATCTATGGGCAGAAGCTGGCGGTACAATGGTGTGTGTACATAACCATACTACACATAGAGTACTCAAGAACAAGACACCTGAAGAACTATTTTTTGGCAAGAAACCAGAGGTCATCCATCTCAGAATATTTAACTGTCCTGTGTACATACACATTCCAAAAGAAAAGAGGACAAAGTTAGATCCTTCTAGAAAGAAGGGTATATTTGTGGGATATAGTGAAATCTCGAAAGCTTACAGAATATACTTCCTAGGATTCAAGAATATCGACATTAGGAGAGACGTAACATCCAACGAATATTCAGCTTACAAAAAATCGAGAAAGAGACCAGTTGGAGACTCTGAAGAAATAGAAGTACCCAAAATTCAAGATACAACTGTGAACGATGCAAATCAAGATGAATATCGAGAAATAGAAGAACCCCAGGAACCTGTAGATCCACCCCAAGAGAAGAATCCTCATAAGAGGAAACCTGCATGGGTACGAGAGGCTATCCAAGGTGTAGAAAGATATGGGGCTCCAGAAGAAATGCACAGATAGAGGAAAAGAACCAGGTACTGCTCTGATTATGTATCCCTATTATGTGACATCATTGATATAGAACCTTCCAACTATGAAGAAGCTATAGAGAAGAAATAATGGAAGGATGCTATGATCAAGGAGTACTAGTTGATAATGAAGAATGATGTTTGGGATGTTGTCCCTAGACCAGAGGGGAATTCTGTTGTGACTTCCAAATGGATCTACAAGATCAAGCATGTTGTAGATGGTAGCATAGAGAAACATAAAGAAAGATTCATGGCTCGTGGTTTCTCCCAGAAAGAAGGAATAGATTATGAAGAAAGTTTTACACCTGTATCCAGATACACTTCCATCAGATCAGTACCTGATCTGGCTGCAGTAATGAAATGGAAGGTACACTAGATGGATGTAAATACTGCTTTTCATACTCTCTCTCGAGCACTAGATATCAACATGATATACATATCCATCACTTGTCCTTTAGAAAAAATCTCATCATCCTTCTATTATAGGACATAGAATATGGAATTTCCTACAAGTAAAATTCAATCAAATAGTTAGCAACATTGCATAATGAAATTTAAGCAGATTGACATTTCAATATAAGTACAGTAGTTCACATAGAATTGTAAGCATCTGTAGCTAATGGTTCAGCACAACACCTGTCCATATCCCTAAACACATATGATAACTATCTGGATTCCTTCCATCTCCATTACAACATACTATCAAGAGTGTGCACTATTATCAACATGCTAGTAAGGAAATTTCATCCTAAAATAGCTCCATCAAGGGCCCATGGGATGATGCACAACACTATAGTCTATTTAATCAAACATATATATAACATGTACTACATTGTCTTAGTTCTCATCAATCTCAGTCATGTAAGAGAAAACTAATAATGTAATGTAAGGTGATTAAGATTAGTGTCAACTAAATGTTCTTGTTCAATGTAGGATTTTACTATATCTCTTGCTCACTGTAGTATTTTCCACAAGGATAGGGAATTTTTAAAACCGCCCTTTGGGAAAAATGGGTTGTATTTGTCTTTTTTTAAGGGTTTTGTGATATTTAAACATTGTTTTGATAATCTTTCGCATTAATATCATAGAGATGCAATTAGTAATACCATCGATATAAGGAAGAGATATTAGAGCTCAAGGTTAAGAATTGGGCTATCTATATTTGAATCCTTTCATTAGTTGTTTGTTGGAGGAAAGAAAGAGTTGTTTCATTAGATCTAGGGTTTGAGATTTGTGAAAGTTGCACGCTGAAGGTTATAAGTTGAAAATACTAAAAAAAAAATTCAAGGATACAACAAGAATTCATTTTGTATAAATAATATTTTCCTTTATTTTGTGTAAATAAGATGCTCAATTTTGTAAACCTCAAAAATTTCAAAGATTATCCAAAAGATTCAAAGTAAATAAAAAAACTTTCCATCTGGTTTAAGATGCCGTCCCTATTGAGGAATTCTAGTTTGACAAGTTTCTTATATTTCTAGAGAACTAAATTCTTAAACAATGGAACAAGAAATAACAAGATAGACAAAGTGGTGGAAATGGATTAATCCATCTTCAACATCGATCTTCGTACCAATGAAAGTATTATATAGTGTATGGATCATGTTGGTATTTTAAGAATAGCAGTATAACTTCAAATGTATGCAGCGGAAACAAAATAGGATCACTTAAAGATAACCATGCATAGAAACAAAGAGATACAAAGATTTATCCTAGGAAACCATAAGGGAGAAAACCTAGCAACCTTCTAAATCAGATATACCAGTTTAGATACAATATACATCCAAATACAAGGATAGTCACCTAGAAAATCTCTAGACAAAACTTAGATCCAAAGAAGAAACTCTCCAAGAACGGGGAACCTAAAAATAGTCTTCTACTACCCAGTAATAGTCTTCTTCTAGGTTGAGCGAAGAATAAGACTCTCACAATTCAATATATAAAGTATGATTTTAAAGTTGTAAAATAAGGATTTAAAACATTATTCATATTCTATGAAATGTAATTAAAATTATCATATTTTTTATATAATCTATATGAATATTTATAAAATTAAAGAAATCAATAACATAATAACTCTAATAGACTGAATATATTTTTATTTATAAAACAATATAATCAATATATCAATTTCTACTTTCGGCATATTGACAAGGACATGGAAAACAACCAATGTAGCTAGGGAATATTGACAAGGACATGGAAAACAACCAATGTATCTAGGGCATATTAACAAGGACATGGAAAACAACCATTATAGCTAGTTTTGATGGATTACAAGCGCATACCATAATGTTAGAAATGTTAGTTAACGTTGGATTACAAGCATATACCATAATGTTGACAGTATGCAAGTATTCATAATATTCATATATCATAACATTGATAATACTTTTTTATCAAATTTTACATCGCCTTGCAACATTCATCAAGTGTTATTTCACATTGCGACATTGGTAAAGGGTTATGTTGCATTATGATGTTTATCAAGGGTTACATTGCATTCGGTCTTCATCAAGGGTTATGTCACATTGCAACATTGGTAAGGCTTATGTCACATTACAATAATACCCAAGATATGACACATTGATAATGTGACATTCGATGTTTAAAAAATTTCATGTTGCATTGTGAACTATGGCCATGTGGTTAACTAATGTCAACCATGTTTAATTATGGTCAAACTAAATTCAAGCATGGTTAACCAAATTCAACCATGGCTATCTAAAGTCAAACATGAATTGTTAAAGTAAAAACTTACTTGCTAAATTCAAACATGAATCGCTAAAGTATACCATGGTTGAATATGGTCAAACTAATGTCAAGCATGGTTAACCAAAGTCAACCATAGTTAATTAAAGACAAACATGACTTGCTAAAGTCAACCATGGTTGACTATGGTCAAACTAAGATCAAACATGGTTAACCAAAGTCAACCATGGTTTTTTATAATGCACGGTATATGTTGACACAACTCAATATTGGAAACATTAACATTGCGACATATCACGTTTATCAAGGGTTATGTCTCATTGTGATGTTTAGAAATGGTTATATTGCATTGGAAGTTCTTCAAGGATTATGTCACATTGTGACATTAGTTAAGGGTTATGAAACCTCACGACAATGCCCAAGATGTGACACATTAATAATGTGGTATTCAATGTTTAGAAAATTTCATGTTGCATTATGAATTATTGTCTCATGGTTTAGTAAAGTCAACCATGGTTAGCTATGGTCAAGATAAATTCAAGCATTGTTAACCAAAGTAAAATATTACTCATTAAAGCCAACCATGGTTGACTATGGTCAGGCTAATGTAAAACATGGTTGAAAAAATTTATCCATGGTTCGCTACAGTGTCTAATATATTCCGACATGACCAAAGATACAATACAATAACAATGTGACATTCGTCATTCATCAAGGGTTTTGTCGCATTGTGATGTTTATTAATGGTTATGTTAAATTCAACATTCATCAAGGGTTATGTCACATTATAATGTTTATAAAGGGTTATGTTATATTCGGCATTCATCAAAAGTTATGTCACATTATGACATTGGTCAAGGGTTATATTGCATTGCAACAATTCCCAAGATGTGACAAATTAATAATGTGACATTCAATGCTAAGAAAAAAATCATGTTTCATTGTGAACTATGGCCACATCACTAAATTCAACCATGGTTAACTATGGACAAACTAAATTAAAGAATGGTTAATTAAATTCAAACTTGACTCGCTTATGTCAACCATGGTTGATTATGGTAAAACTAAATTCAAACATGGTTTACAAAATTTAGCCATGGTTCGCTATAATGCCTGGTATATGATGACACAACTCAATATGTGACACTTTAACAATGTGATATTCAGCATTCACTAAGTGTTTTATTGCATTATGATGTTTATCAAGGCTTACGTTGCATTCAACGTTCATCAAGGGTTATGTCACATTTTTAAGTTTATTAAGGGTTACATTACATTCGGTGTTCATCAAGGCTTACATAACATTGTGACATTGATGAAGGGTTATGCCACACTATAATAATTCCCAATATGTGATAGATTAATAATGTGACATTCGGTGCATAGATTAATAATTCACTAAAGTCAACCATGGTTAACTATGGTTGAACTAAAGTCAACCATGGTTAACCAAAATCAACCATGGTTAACTCAAACATGAATTGCTAAATTCAACCATGGTTTACTATGGTAGAACTAAAGTTAAACATGGTTTACCAAAGTTATCCATGGTTCGCTACAGTAACCAGTATATGTTGGAACAACTCAATATGTGACACATTAACAATGTGACATTTGGCATTCATCAAGGGTTTCTTTGCATTGTGATGTTTATCGAGGGTTACATTGCATTCGACGCATGGGGGATTCACTTTGTTTAGTAATATCTTATCACATTCGTTCATAAAGGGTGGTTTTTAATTATGAAAAATAAGGTTAATATATTGTAGGTATTGGGGGTGAGGGAATAGGGCATGGGTGTTTTATAGGTATTGGTGGGGGTATAAAAGGGGTTTATAGTAAACATAAGGAATATATTGTAAAATTGAGGTTTTTAATTGGAAATATGTATTGGGAGGGGGGCACAACAAAATGATTTTTTGTAAGTAATTATCAATATCTAGTTAAACTAGGCGTATAATTTGATATCCCATGAATGAAGGTGTTATGAGATGGTTTCACTAAGTGAAGACCTTGTGATTTGACGTTCATCAAGGATTATGTCACATTCTTATGTTTATCAAGGGTTACATTGCATTTGATGTTCATCAAGGGTTATGTCACATTGATAAATTAGTGAATCGTTATTCATCAAGGGTTATGCCACATTGCAATAGTTCCCTAGATGTGACAGATTAATAATGTGACATTGGATGTTAAGAAAATTTCATGTTTCATTGTGAAATATGGCCACATGATTCACTAAATTCAACCACGATTAACTATGGTTAAACTAAATTCAAGCACGGTTAACCAATTTCAACCATGGTTAACTAAATTCAAACATTACTCATTATAGTCAACCATTGTTAACTATGGTTACACTAAAGTCAAACATGGTTGACTAAAGTAAACCACAGTTCACTACCATGTTTGATATATGCCTTCACAACCCAAGGGGTGTCACATTAATAATGTGACATTCGATGTTCATAAAGGGTTATGTCACATTGTGGTCTCTAAAAAGGGTTATGTTGCATTGTGACATTCATGAATGGTTATGTCTTATCGTGACGTTCATTAAAGGTTATACAACATTTTGATAATGCCCAATATGTGACACATTAATAACATCACATTCTATGTTCTAAAAATTTCATGTTGCATTGTGAATTATGGCCACATGGTTTACTAAAGATAACCATGGATAACTAAAGTCAAGCATGGTTCCCTACAGTGTTCGGTATATGCAAACACAACTAAATATGTGACATCTTAAAAATGTCACATCAGGTGTTCATCAATGGTTATGCCGCATTGTGATGCTTATCAAGTGCTATGTTGCATTACGATTTTCATTAAGGGTTATGTCACAGAACAACATTGATAAAGGGTTATGTGACATTATGACAATGCCCAAGATTTAACACATTAATAATTTGACATTTGGTTTTCAAAAAATTATATGTTGCATTGTGAACTATGCACACATGGTTCACCAAATTCAACCATGGCTAACTATAGTCAAACTAAACTCAAGCATGGATAACCAAATTCAAGCATGGTTAGTTAAAGTCAAACATGATTCACTAAATTCAACCATGCTTAACTATGTTTAAACTAAAGTCAAACATGGTTGAGAAAAGTTAGCCATGGTTCTCTACAGTGTTTGGTATATTCCATCACAACCAAGGATGTGACACATGAATAATGTGATCCATGGTTCCCTATAGTGTCTTGTATACTCCAATAAAACCAAAGATGTGACACATTAATAATTTCACATCCAGCAATCATCAATGGTTATGTCGCATTGTGATGTTTATCAAGTGTTATGTTTCATTGTGATGTTTATTAAGGGTTATGCCACATTGCAACATTCGTTAAGGGTTATGCCACACTGTGACAATGCATAATATTTGACACATTAATAATGTAGCATTCGATGTTCAGAAAACTACACGTTACATTGTGAACTATTGGCACATGGTTCACTAAATTCAACCATGGCTAACTATGGTCAAACTAAAGTCAAGCATGGTTAACAAAATTCAATCATGGTTAAATAAATTCAAACATGATTCACTTTAAATTAATCCTTGCTTGACTATGTTTAAAGTAAAGTTAAACATGGTTGACCAAAGTTACCCATGGTTAGCTATAGTGTCTAATATATGTCGACACAATAAAGGATGTGACACACGAATAATGTGACACTCATATTTCATCAAGGGTTATGTGGCATTGTGATGTTTATCAAGGGTTACATTTCATTGCAGCATTCATCAAGGTTTATGTCAGATTGCGACATTAGTGAAGGGTTATGCCGCATTGCGACAATGCCCAAGATCTTACACATTAATAATGCGATAATTGATGTTCAACAAATTTCATGTTGCATTGTGAACTATGTAAGCTAGTCTAATTAATTTAAGAATCATGTGACATTATAAAGTAGAAAATCACCATGATCCACTACATGACATACTTCAAACTTGGGATTGTTTCTTGTTGTAGGCACAACATATACCATGTTATTTAAAACATGGGAGCCCCAATTACACATAAAAAGGTAACATTTTGAATTCCTTAAATCATTGTAAAGTCCCCTATCACATTTGTTATGGTTTCTTTGTAATCTAACTTAGTCAAATTTTTGAATTTATGCATGATTTTTGTGTTTTTTATGAGTTGCGGAAGACTACCTTTTATTGAAATTGTTTCATCCTGCAACATGCATCCCGTAACCCACAAGTTACAGAATGCGGGATTCTGTAGTTTAAATATTTGAATTTTTCCATCCCGCAACTAGCATCTCGAAAAATGCAAAATGCGGAAAAGTTTTTTTTGTGTGCGATTTGGTCATCTCGCATCCTGCATTCCACATGTGCGGAATGAGGGGTGCAAGAAGTAATTTATTTTATGATTTTTTTCGGGTGTCCCTACAACCCACAACCAAAAAATTGCGGAGTGCAGGAATTAGTTTGATTTATGATTGTGTTGTGTGTTTCCACAACCCACAACCCGCAATTGCGAATTGCATAATGCGGAAAGGGTGTGTATATTTGTGAAATAAACGCCCGCAACTCTTCTCCCGCATTCTAGATCTTTGGTATTATTTGGATTGTTTCCTTTCTTACTGATCTCTAGATTATATTTTCTCTTTTACTCATTTGATTTGGTTCTATGATCTTGGTGGTTAGCTTACCATGTTATCTTTCACATTCCCCACCTAAGCTTGGTCTTCACTGCACAAACCGATTATTCGAGATAATTGTTGGTTATTACCTTCGCTCTAGGATTCAGATTGATGTCATAATTTATTTTTTAATACTTTTGGGTATTGCAATAGTTCGATATTTGGCCTTGATTGAGCTTTATTTTCCCTTTTGCATGCCTAGAATTGTAATGTAAATATTTTAAATAATATTGGTCTTTGGGTTATTTGCTTATATTAGTTTAATGTTTTTAATGTTTGGTTTAAGATTATTGAAATATTTTAAATATACATGGTTATGTTATGACTTTCATTAACTTAACTTGTGTATTTTATTAAATCCACATATTAAATTTATACCCAACTGCATGTTATGAAAATTAAAAGAACACATGTTTTAGTTTGTTTGAATCCTAAATTCCCTAATTTCTATGAGATTTGGTTTTATGATTATTTGGAAATTTGTGGAACTAGAATTTAACATTCATGGATGTGAAATTAGTTTGATAATGGTTAAGTCCTTTATTTCCAATAAGATAATTTGATTTTAAAAATATAACTTCTATTTTTCCATTTTGCAATCTAAAGGGATTTTCATTTATTATTCTGCAAAAATAAATATTATTTTCTAGGTTTTCTATTCTTGGAAAATGATTATGTTAGAAACCTATTTATGGAATTCATTAACTCTCCTATATTATAGGAGTGTTTATTTTCTTATATACGTAACTTGTTTCCAACATTTATTTTCTTAAGAATTAAATTGTAAATGGTTTTTATAATTTCTATGTTTAGGGTTTTCAATATTGTATTTTCTTTCACTTTGTACATATTTATAGATTTTTAATCTTTTCTCTATTATTGTTTTATTTAAATCTATTTCATACAACCTTAAAGAAAATTTTAAAAAAAATCATTTTTGAAAGCTTTCCAATCATTTGTATGCGTTTGCAGAACCTTTAATTCAACCTTTTCGTAATTCATTCTCGCAACCCACATCCCACAAGTTGCAGAATGCGGATTGCGGGATGGATTGAATAAAATTTTAATATTTTGTGATCCCGCATCACGCAAGTTGAGGAAATCATTTTTTCACATTTTCATTCCTTCATCTTTCTGGACCCTAAGTTTATCTTAGGTTATAATTTAATTTGATTTCGGGTCCGTAAATTTTTATAGTTTTATTTTCACTTAGGATTTTAATTTGGCTTTGGATCTTCGGTTTTTCTCGATTTGTTTAAATGAATGTTTTAAACAAATTTGAATTTTCTTCCCAACATGTGATTTTCGATTTTGTTGGGAATATTAATTTTGGATCTTTTTGTTTTTGTTTAGTTTTATTTATTTGGAAAATAATTAACACAGAATAATAGATTTGATTGTTAAAATCAATGGCCACAATTCACTTTGCAGTAAAATCAATGGTTACTGAGCCTTAAATTCCAAGAGAATAATCTTTATTTAATTTACTATTTGTATCAAAACATTTTAAAAAAGGGATTGTTGAATGATGATATTGATTGCCAGAAAAAGGAGTATTTTACATTATTTAAAAATTTATATTACATTCTACCTTGGTTAATGAACACTAATTCATATAATTTTTTGTGGGTTTGCGGGGATTCTAAGCCGTGCATATTACCAAAGATAATATAATCAAACTATTGTTGTACTACCAATTTGAAGTTTAACGGTGAAAGCTTTGTCTACCAGCAATGTAGATCATTTATTTTTAGTATCACAAAGTGGATTGGTCGTGATAGAAGGAAGCTCCAAAATAAATTCATGGATTGTTGAGAGAAAAGATACAAGCTGATATGAAATTAATGAATACCACATTTATTTATTTTTTTTAGAATTTGAATCGCACTTGAAGAGGGAGGTGAATTTCGGGCTCCATTTTTTGTCAAACCATGAAGAATATGACAAAACTGTTGAAAACCCACTTCAGAAATGGATTCTTTTACTCCTAACTGAGGGCCATTTTGGAAATATCTCAACTCATTTGGAGAAAAGCATGCCCTAATAGAGGATCATTTTCAGAAGTTGGTTGCGTTGGTTTTGATGGGAGTTGAATGAACCAAAGTTCCGGTGGTTGGATCTTATCCTTGCATTGCTTGTCTCTTCTATAAAATCGACCCAAATGTCTAAGAGAAAGTGGGGGGAGGGGGGTGCTTGACAAAGCTATATATATTTCTCTTTTATGCTCTGAAAACGCTTCTCCCAAGGAAGAGGAATGATTGGCACAAGAGACTGAAAGAACCTCTCTTTTTATGAGATTTATGTAATTTCTTACAGAACTTGATTTAATATGGTATTATTGTTGTTTCATATCTCTTGTCATTGATGAGATTAAATTTCTTTAACAGATCTCAATTTTTCCTGTTTTGAATGGACAAATGATGTTGTTCTTTATTTGCAATTTATAAATGCATTTATTTATAACTTAGATTCCTCTCTGCTACTAATTCATGCATTGATAAAGCTTTAAGGAATTTCTTCTTTTAATTGTCTTTATCTATTTCTGCAAGTAATTGAACAGTGAAACTTCACAGCAAGAAATGTTGGGTTTTCAACTGACATGTGTTATGCAGGTTAACTTTGAATGATATAATATTAAGTTGTTGTCAATTAATTTTTATTAATTGATTGTAAGTTAGGTGATAAGATCTTGATCTAATTTACATTTTTGTTGATTAGATAAAATACTTGTCTGTTCACACCTTTGGTTCACCTGTAAATCAATTCAACATACTCTCTAAGTAGCTTAGATTTATATCATGTTTTCTTTTACTAGTTAGAACTGAGTTTCCTTTTTCTTTACATCACCCACCTTGTTTTCCAATCTAGGAAATAGATCCTCTGTGGATCAAACTCACAAAAGCCAGCAGAGGCTATTGAAATATCCATGGGAGATCACTACCTTAAACAGCTTGAGGATAAAGAAATACTTGTGTGAGATTACTTGAAGCCTTTGGTTGGGTCTTCTTCTTGTGTTGTAAGTCTTAGATACTCTTTTTAGCCACATGCACAACCAATGCTTCAACAAATGGCGCTCGGAATGAGGGACATCAGACATTTAAGTTCATTTGAGCTATCTTAATCAGATTATATTAAAATGGCTCCACCCCAAAAATATCTATATAGTTCATTTTATGCTCATGAATATGTATTCAGTTGTTTTTCTTGGTAGATTAGTTTTCAATTTCAAACGGATGTTCTCAAGCAACTTATAGAAGTAAAATTCGATGGTGAGGGAGAAATTTTAGCACAAGAACATGTTCTTCAATTTACTTATAATTGTCTTGTTAACAAAATTTTGGATCAAGATGTTTTGTGCAGATTGTTAGCCTTCACATTCGAAGGAAGAGTCAAAGAGTGGTTGTAACCTTACCTTTTTCTTCTGTACATTCTTTTGAACATTCTTTAGATCTTTTCATGCTTTCTTTTGGACATTATGGCTTTGTTAGATTATGTAATGAATGGAAACAACTCATTGTACAGAAGGGTGAATCATTAGAATATTTCACAATTAGAACTTTTAATATCTATTGTAGATTCCCTTTAATACATCGTCCTATGATACAAGAATGGTTTCAGCACACTAGTTCTCACTAGTGGAAAATGAGAGATTAGTGACCAGAAGACCAAAAATTTTGGTCACCACATTTTTTTATAGGGATAAATGACCAAAATTGATAAATTCAAGTGAGCTTATTAAAAAAGACCAAGATAAATGACCACTTTTGGTCATGGGATAAAAACCAACTAAAAACGACCAAGATAAATAACCGAATTTGGTCATGGGATATGTAGACTAAAAATGACTACATAAAAATTGGTTATTTATTTGATCATTTTTAGTTGTCACTCCGACAATGAAAAAAATTACAAATTTGACAATGAATTTGTACATTTTACTAAATTCTAACATATATAAAATATATATTTACACGTCCCTATATTAACAAAATGGAATTAATGAAACCCAGCTATATGTTAATTTGGACATGACCTTGGCATATAAAAAACCCACTAAACCTTGGCACGTACACTAGTGGAAAATGAGAGATTAGTGACCATGAGACCAACAATTTTGGTCACCATAGTTTTTTTAAAGGGATAAATGACCAAAATTGTTAATTCTAAGTGAGTTAACTAAAAAAGACCAACATAAATGACCACTTTTGGTCATTGGATAAAATCCAACTAAAAACGACCAAGATAAATGACCAAATTTGATTACGGGATATCTAGACTACAAATGACCATATTACAATTGGTCATTTATTTGGTCATTTTTAGTTGCGTCACTCCAGCAATGGAAAAAAATACAAATTTGATAATGAATTTATACATTTTACTAAATAATAATACTACAGATGGATTCAAAGACCCCCTGAGGGTCTCTGAATCCATCTGCAGTGTTAGAATTTAGTAAATTGTAGACCCCTCATGTGTCATAACTCAACTATTGACACTAATTTAGATATTATAATCAAGAAATATTTATACACTAGTGTCACAACTCAACAATTAACACCAAATTAGTGTTATTGATCATGACGATGTCCTAGCGAGACACCAAATTGATGTATAATATCCTTCATATATATGCAAGTTTCTTTTAATGTTGTATTATGGACCTTACACCATCGATTTCCCAACTACTTTATAATGCTCCAATACATTTACAACATTCTAGTCGAGTGGGTTAAATCATTAGGGACACTACCCAATACCACGAAATATTACACCCTCATTCATTGATCTACTTTATTAAGCCTTACCATCCAATCACTTGAATGCTTGACAAGCCTTATTGATGGAATAGGTTGTAGAGCACCTCACTACTCTAGATGAATAACCATATTAAAAATAAATCCTTTAAAAATTCAATAATTTTACATTTTTTCTCATCATAATTATGATATAAAATTAGTTAATTTATTTTTCAACATTTTTATTAATAAATATTAATTTTAATTTTTAATAAAAAATTTCAATATTTAATTTTTGAAATTGTGAGTGAATTAAAGTTTTTTAGTTTTCTTTATAATATCAATGGGTGGATTAAAGATATTTTATTTCTTTTTCTTCACATCAATAGACTAAAACTAAAATTATTGTCAATGGGGGTGGAGGGAACCTCTACACCCTACACCCTGATTGTACAATAGTGTTTTTAAATAGCCCCCTTTTTAACTTTCTTTAGGTCTTTGAACCTGTTTTCATGGCATGGATTCATGGGATTGTACAACTGTACCAAGGGAGGTAGCCATATTATTCCTAGTAAACACGATGGGTTTCTTTCTTTTGTTGTGAATATCCGAATGAAAAGGCAATGAGAGTTTATCATGCATTTACATCAAACCATGAAACCTGGGCATTGCTAAAAAAATATATGTACATTAAGTCGGTTTCTTTCTTTTGTTGTTAATATCCTAATGAAAAGGAAATGAGAGTTCATCATACATTTACATCAAACCATGAAACCTGGTCATTGCTAAAAATATGTGTACATTAAGTCTGCACAAAGACGGTGGGATACCAGGAAACACAATTTGGAATAGATCACTAAGAGGATAAGAGAAGAGAAGGACGATTAGGTAGACAGGTTGCTCGTACGATTCCAGTTGAAAGTGCATTACAACTTAATCTCAATTGCCACATACTAGTAAAACCCTTTAACTCATCATCGACTTATTCATCTGGAGATGTAGGAGGCTTTGATTATGTTGGTCTTGATTTTGAATTAGCCCGTTGATATTCCAGGCTCAAAGTTCCTACTGCAAAACACTGAATTGTTAAGTTCAACAAACCCCAAATTAGTGATAAAAATGAAAATAATGACACTACATAGATAACGATAGAAAGACAAAGAGTGATCTAAATAAGGGTTTGAATTTGGTGGGGGGCTGAGAGAAAACGAAGAGATTGGCATGAAATCTAGGGTTCTAGTTGATGAAGAAGAGGAGTAAATTTAATGACGAGAAGTTTCTATGAAATTGGTTGCATTGAAAACACCTTATAATGTCGAAAATATTGTAATTAATGAGGTGTCCCAAGCATGACAGACAAATTTCTTACCGAGCTTCATTGGTGAAAAATGTTCAAGCAGGATTGAAGAAGATTTGTGCACATGTGTTGAGGTTTGGAAAAGACTTCTCGTGTAGACGCATTATTCTTCATCCTCTATCAGTATCTTTGTTGTGGCAACATTTTCTTCTTCTATAGAGGTCGTGGTATTGAGCATATACATCTTTCTTTCTTTTTGGGTAAAGTACAAGTAGTGGAGGCCAAGTTCCTCTCCCTAGGAAGAAATTGAATATAAGAATTTCTAGTAAATCATTATAATATTCACAATCATGTTGACATTGTCATATTGCTTCATGTTCTTGACAATGATCAAAATATTTTTTTTGTCTACCACAGATACAAATACCCAGGTGATTGAAATTTTTAAATCTATACCCTAAGATTGTATAGTATTTACAGCGACACCACATAGGGTTTCGACATATTGCTCAATATTTTATAGTTGTAGACATAAGAATTTATACTAATTAATAGATTTTGTGCAGGAAATTTGTTTTCAAAGAATGTGAGTGGTGTCGAAGTTACCAAGAAGGTATTTCTAGAAAAGTCACTATAAGCTCTCTATAAATCTCATTGGTCAGAGGTATGTTCATGATATCAAGAATTATGATATATGTAATTTAATTTTACATTTTTGTTTGGGGAGGAGTGGTAGAGGTGATAGGGGCTAATCTATTTCAAGAAATACAAATATAATTCTTGCTACACAAAAAGTCTTACTAGATAAGATAATAGATTATATATTTTATTGAATTTGAATGATAAATGATGACTCGGGGATAGATGGCTGATATGGTCAATGTATGGTTAGAATCTTGGGAAAATTTTGGCTAATATAAAAATATAAAAAACAAACTTGTTTATGAAAACAAATAAATTATCTATTAAAATGGGTGATGGCATAACACAACCTCATTTTACAACACCTTCAGAAAAGGATGTGTCTGGTACTTCATCCTCCACTTAGACTCAAGATAGCCATTTTCTAATCAATGCAACTGATATGCCCCAAAGTGGACCACTGGATTCATCATAACAACTTTTCAGTCTAAATGATAGTGTTTATTTGGAATTCAGAATGTTGAACATTTGGGGTCATCATCATCTATAGAAAATGAGGAATCGTCCTAGAGCTGTGACTTGGAAAAATTTGTGGTGGTCTCAGCTATTGATAACATCAAACCCTTAGTGACATGAACTATCGATGCCTATTTTTGATATCATTTCATCCTATGTTACAATTTTTACTCCAAAAGTAGGATCAAAAACCTCTGGCCATGAAAATTTTAAAGGTGATTTTGTTAAGGCATCAAGTCCAATGACAACAAATCCTTTTGAAAAATAATAATAAAAATAAAAATAAGAATGAATGAATGAAAGGAACATGCTACATTGAAATATGATGACTCGAAGGCATGCTCGAAGGAAGCTTAAGTCTCTTCCTTTGAGTTGACTAGAATGATCAGCGAGAAGAGTTTAAAATTACCTAAAGAAACTGATTATGTTTCTACTATGAGGATTTCTCATGTCTTGGTGGTAATTCCTTATCTGATGATGAAAGGGCATCAACTTAGATTTAGTATTTGCGAAAGCTTTTACTAATCTTGGACTTACAAATACTTGTTTAACAACCAACCTACTTTTGTCAATTTTGTGGCGTAGTAATGGTTAAATGTGTCCTTTTGTCCTAGAATGTGATTTATATGGTCCTACTTGACATTGTATTCATGTTCTTGTAATGAAATTATGGCCATACTTGAGTTCAAATTACTTCTCCTACAATTGCAATATAACCTTATTTGATTTTGGTTTCTTGGTCTTGAAGTGGTGTTCACTGCACCTAATCAAATGGTGGCTTGTGCAAACACAACCCAACCTTAATGTGGCCCTCCTCTATATAGACTATGACACTCATTGGATTCTATCCTTTGATCAACATGACTCTCTAGTCTTGATGGAAACTTGAGGCCCTTTACTCTACACTAATAAATTCCCCTGACTAAGGAACCTTTATATGAAGTCTTCAAAAGTCTACTAAGAAGAAACTAAATATATACAAACATTATTTTGGAACAATTAAGGATGGATTTTAGAGAAACAATGTACTCACTTTGGAAACTTTGGGAAAATATAGCTTGACCTTTGGCTTTAAACTAGATGCTTTTGCATTGTCTAATAAGTAAATAAGAAAGTACAACACAATTTTCCTAAATTATGAGCTGTCATAACATTCTATTATTACCCATATCTTAGTTATCACTTGCCTTCTAAATAAGATATAAAATGTGAGAAGTTCAAAGAGTCATAATACTTAGGAAACAACCTCATATAACATATTCTTATTGGGGTAGGATAATAATGTATTTTTACTAAGCTTCAAGAGTCATAATTGATGGCCTTTTATTTTCTGAGCTTTAGTAGTTGTAGTTTATGGATTGTTAGATAAAGACAATTAGAATTAGGTTGGTGGAAGATTTGAATATGAAATTTGATTAGAACATCATAACATCATAAATATAGGAGGCATGGGAAGACCAATTTTAAGGATATGCAATGTGGACAGTGGTTGATTGAGGTGTATTTTGAGCTTTACTAGATTATAGTTTATGGATTGCTTAGTTAAAGATATAACGAGGATTAGGTTGGTAGGGGATTTGAATATGAACTTTGATTTGGACTTATTAAAGATAGAGTTTTATTTGGACTTCATAGAGATAGAGGCATGGGTATATTGATTACAAGGATATGTAATGTGGTAGGTGGTTGAATAAGGTAATAATGTTTGTATATACTTTAACACTGAATTTCTTTCTGTGAAATTTTAACATAATTGCATATCTGAATTGAATGTATTTGTAGAATGACAATAATCTTGAATTTTCACATTTAGCAGATATACTAAAAATAAAACTAAAACATTAACCATCACAAAAGGCACATAAAATTTACGCAAGGGAAAACCTTTAGGAAGAACACCAACAAAATAATTTTCCTTAATATGAGATGACTAAATTTACATAAACACATTTGATGAGCAAAATTTTGCAATGGCCACAAGGGAACACATACCAAGACAATATGAAGATGAAAAGTCTTGAAGAGATAGGTTAAGGGTTTCCTAGTTGATGTAATCCCTTCAACTAATGATGTTAGCCCTATTTTAGTCTACTATTGGTTTGTCTAGTTTTATGCTAGATGTAGCAACCATGATCCATCCCTCCTAGAGATTTTTCCACACTGCAAAGACCACTAGGACCTATGTATTCCTATGACAACCCTTATATAAGTCCTCTAGGAGCCTTTCACACTGTGGCTACCTTCCTTGAGCCCTGGTATCCCTCAAAACTTTGTTGCAACCTTCCTTAAACTCTGCTAGAGCCTTGGAAGCCCTTAAAACCTTTGTGACTACCCTCTATACATAAGATGGAGCCCTATAACTTTAAGATAGTCTGTCACTACTGCGATGGATGAGAAAAGAGGCCCTAAGTTTGTAACACATGTCCTAATCTTGTGACAACCCAGTAGAAAATGAAAAACCCTGATAGGGTTTGTGACAACCGCACATAAACTATAGAAGCCCCAGTAGGGCTTGTAACATCCCTTGTAAGCTCCAACATGGTTCCCTAGAGCTTGACTCACTTGTCCATAGACCACTGTGCTATGTCTGATGAAGTGACAATAATATATGTCTAGCATCTACATTTGGCTTCGAGGGAATCATGGATTGAGTGAGTTGTAAGATTTCTATGAAAGTATTTCAATAAGGACTGTAGCAAGGATTTCTCCCTTGCTACAGGGAAGGAATGGCTACCTTCCGTCTATAGGACGGAAGGGTAGGGTTCCTAATGGTAATGCAAGAAAAACTGAACAGAAATAAATCAATGAATAGAAAAGAAGAAAAGATATGGAAACCCTGCACACAAGGTTAGACTCCAGAAACCTGCATACAACTTAGTAGAACATAAAATAAACCTACAATCAAACTAAGTTAGAAAAACTAGAAATAAACATGACATTAAACAAAGCTTATACCTCTTGGTGGAAATGCGCCGCCATGCCCTAGCTTGGAGAAGCACCTCTCTCTCTTAGCAATGGGGGAGCTATGGCTCAAAGGAAAGATGGATGAGAGGGAGTGTGGGTGGCTTGAGAGGCAAATGGTCTCAAGGCATCCACTTGGGCAGCATAACAGTATGCAAGGGAGGAATGATTTGAGAGTAACCCCCACCCCTCTATTTATAGCTTTTTTGGGGTTTTAAGCTCCTTTGAGGGGTTTTAGCCCATTTTTGGAGTCTTTAGCCCCTATGAGAGATATTTTGGATATTTTTAGGGGATTTTAAGCCCTTTTTCTCATTCTTAATCCTTTTTGAGGGTGTGGGGGTCCAACAAGGTGAAATGAGGGTTGTGCATGGGTGTCCTTGGGCGGTGTAGGCCATGTAGAGCTGAGTGAGGGTTTTTTTGGGTTAATAGATTGCCCCATGATGTGTGAGGGTAGGAACTCATTGTATGGCTGACGGACATCATAGGATTTTCTGTGGAGAGGTGGTGCTTTCTGGGCTGGGGCATGGTGGCTTTTGGTTTTTGTATTAATATGGTTCCCATCAATGAGTGAGATACAAATAATGTGTGACATGTATATGGATGAGGCAGGCATCCCATGCTTGTAAAAAAGTTAAAAGTATAATGTGATCTATGCTCTATAATACAAAAGTCAATCATGTACAACTGATGATACAATAATGGTTACCTCAATTAGAGGCTAAATATAATACTGATCTGAAGAACTGCTATATTGGACCCATGGCATTCTAATGGAATGCTATATCTTCATGACTGATAGCCTACTAGATCTAGAATAGTACATAGTTGTATGGGCTCACTGATGGAAAGTAAGAGTCCCTGTGGTACAAGTATGTTGCATTAATCATAAATCTATATAGAAGCACTGCTGGGGCTTCTGAACACTGTCTCCAACGCAACCCAAAAATCACAAGGGACATAAACCTGTTTAGGTCCCTTGAATAGACTCATCAATGTGCTAGAGTCAGGTGACATCCGGGGTCATTGACCAAATACTGCACAGACCAATACCCTATATGAATCTCAACAGTGCGATGATGTAGTTAGAGTCGAGCACGTGAGAAACAACCATCCCGAGAGGAACTAAGGACTCCTCTCAAGTGGTCCAAGGAACTCATCAATGAGGTTAATGAAACCAGGATACAAGGACCTCTGGTTCTATCCTCTGGAATACATGTGTTGTCGTCGATAGAGGGAGACCTACCCTTGGTCAAGGAAGTGGTGTTTCCTTGAATAGAAGCACGAGGGAGATAACCGAAAGATGTGAGACAATCTACGGACTGACCCACTGAATTGAGGGGGGGGGGAGGACTTGAACAGGGGCAGAGGGAGTGTAGTAAACTCAAACTTCCTTTGTTTAGAGTATGACGGCAGGGTGGACTAGGCAGCAAATGAAACTAACTCATGGGAAAGGGATCATAGCTGTAATACTGGGAATGTCACTGCAGATGGGAAATACTTGGGGGAGGTAGACACTTTTGATATTGATGGGATTCAAGGAAGATAGATTGCAGAGTAATTTGAACAAAGGAAACCCAAAGTGGGAATGCTTCCAAACTATTATCTATGGGGTGGTGTCTAAACACACTGTTGTGGTATGATCTCATGGATTTTTGGCGAGCCCAAGAAAGTAAATGCTTAATGGTGCTTTCAATTTTAGAGAGTCTGAAAGCATGAAGAAGACTCCAGTGGGGGATCTTTTTTGTTGGTAGTCTCCTGTGCCCAAAAAAGGATAAAAGTATACACAGGAGAGCTCGCCCATACTTTTAGGGGATGGGAGACTTCTTTATCGTTGGTAGTGCAGTCAGTCCAGAAAAGGTTAAACCTATATTGATTGGATAATCATTTAGATACTTTTACGACCATGAATGAAACCAAGTTTGCTCGGTAATATTCTCTTGATGAGAAGGCTGGAAAAGAGATTAATGAAAACCCATGTAAAGTTCGGCCCCTCTGCCTGAGAAAGCATAAAAGTATGCAGAGGGGAATGGTCTTGGCTTGAATGCGCCAATGGTCCTTTTCATTTGATGGTCTACATAGTCTACAAAAGGAGATCAACGAGACGATGTAGATGCCCTTTCCTATACTTTAACAAGTGGGAAATGAAGCATCTGCGCTCAGAAATCTTTTCATTCTTTTAAGTGTCAGAAAAGAGCTTAAAAGAAACTCCAATATGGTCAACCGAACGAGGAGGCACAGGTGGTGTCCCTATGTCGAGATAATAGATAGTGGTCCAAAGGTCATCCATGTAGTATGGATGGAGCAGGTGGCTCTTAAACATACCAATACTTGCACGGGATAGATCGTGATAGAGGCACGCGAGTCGGTGTGGCAGAGGCACGCAAACCAAGGTGGATCTTGAACAGAGATTAGGAGAGTCATGTGTGAATTATGGTGGACAGAATTGACTACATGTGATGTGAGTGCAAGTCTGGAGGCAGTTATATGCCAACTACACACAAAGGAAATGATCTGTCTTCCAGACGATGGTATGGAGATCCACATAAGGTGTGGTGGATGGAGTAGACGGCTTATATGTTAAAATAAAAATGATTTTCCTTATAGGTGGTGGCTCAAGAACCCGCATGAGTAGTGGTAGGAAAGTGTGATGCAAGTACAGGTCCATAGACACTTGCATCACCATGATGTGGCTCGTAAATTGAGGTAACTTCCGGGAAGCAGTCCTGAAATTTGTTTGTTAAACATGAGATAATGGTCTGATAAGGAGATTGAAATTTGAGCCCGGTGGTGTGAGGGGTGCCTCAAACAGGCTCTGGGCGACTCTGAACCAGTAGCTAATGGTGTTGCCCCTAATGGGGTTCTCTGATTTGTGGTAAAAATGTTGCAAAACAAAAAAGGACAAGACTATGTTACAAGATGAACTACACATCACTTAAAGAGGTGACGTTAGAGGGAAAGTGGTTTTGATTTCCAAGGGATCAGTGGTGATTCCTTTGTGTGACATGATGAACCCTAGGAGATGTCTCGTTGGGACACAAAAAACACACTTGAAATGGTTCAAGTGGATCCTATACTTACGACACCGCAGGAAGGTTTGCCGCAAGTTGTCTATGTGTTGTGCTTGCTTCCATGACCGCACAATGAGGTTGTCAAGATAGACCAACATGATGTCGATGAGGTTGCGAAAGTAGTGTGTCATGGCATGCTAGAAGGTGGATCCAACGTTCTTCAGACCAAATGACATTACTCGATAGGAGAATGTGCCCCATGGGGTTGTTAATGTAGTTTTGTAACGATCTTCTTTCCGGATCTAGATTTGGTTATATCTGAAAAACCCGTCCATGAAGGAAAAGACCTCATGTCTGATGCATGCATCAATAATCTAATCGATGAAGGGTGTTGGGAGGTTGTCTTTGGGACATGCCCAATTTAGATCATGAAATTATGTGCAAACACGGATGGTACCCTATTTTTTATTCATAGGAACAGGATTTGAAAGACAATTGGTGTACGCAATGGGGTAAATGAAGTCGGTTGTGCGCAGCTTCTCTATCTCAACTTTGACCACAGCCACTTTGGAAGGATGGATAGGCCATTACTTTTGGCACACGGGGGCCACATCGGGCCATGTGTCTATGTGGTGTTCCACGATGGATGGATCCAACATAGGAATTTCAGTGTAAGACCAGGCAAACATGTCACAGAATTCTTGGAAGAGAGCTTTGTAGGCAGCAACTTCTTCTAGGGAGCAGGATGCCCCCAGCATAATTTCTTCAACAACCTCAGGATTGGTTGAGATATTGATTTTGATGGTTGGTGAGATGTTGGCCATGTTCCCTTCTTCGAATGCGTCTGGTGCTGGAATATGTTTTTTGAACTAGTCGACTTTCCCATGAATGAAATATTTGGTTTCCATAGAAAAACTGGTCAGACTACGACACAAGTTCTTCGGGGAGGAAGAACGAGTGATGGTGCATGTCATCCCATGGGTATTCCGGGGCGGTCAAGGATTCAAATATCTCCTCATCATTGCGGAAGCAATGAAGAGACAATTCTGATGGACCATCATTAGTGGTGGAGATAAGAGGGTCAGTAGAACTGGACATCATGTAAATGGACATGGTGTACGAATAAGGAGGTGGGGGGTGAACTTCTTCAATCAGGGTGATCTCAGATTCAAGGGAATGTTGTCGAAGGTCAGCTAAATCCATTCAGAACTCGGACAAGTCTTAGAAGTGGTGAGAGTAGTGTACATACAATCCATTAAGGGGTCAAGCATGGTTTGTTCTCAATGACTTGTTTCTAACTACTTGCACGCTTGGAAGTTCAACCACGGGGAGGTGTTTCGTTGTCTCCATGGCATCTAGATGCACGCGGATTATAGGAATCTTAGGTAGGTTCTCAGTTGGATGGCCCTATTCTTCATAGACAGCATAAGGTGGGATCTGTCAAGGTTCAGTGGTAGCTTTCACATTCTTTCCCTTGGCCTTTTTTGGGTGGGGCGATGCAGATGCGGGTGCGGTGGTTGGTTTTTGTGGGTCGGGTGGAGGGTGAGACTCGACCGTAATGGGTTGCACGGGGGTTAAGACTACTTGGGGCATTCATGGTTGAGCTGGTTGATCAAGATACCACACATGAAATCCCAATGTAAGGTTGGGTAAGTTTAAGGTGGCCATTACTGGCTTGCTCATGACACCATGTGGGGGAAAGAGGAAGGGAATTGTGTAGACTGGAGAGGAGCCCAAATAAATCCTTGATGGTTGTATGTGGGGATGAGGTTATGCTTGCGGCTACATGTAATGCTACAGCTGTGGATGATGTTGTGGCTACTGTTGATGTTGCGGCTGGGGATGGTGTTGTGGTTGTGGTTGGGGCTGCGGTTGCAGTTATTGTTTGGGTGCAGCTGTGCTGGATGAGAGCATGCACAAGTCCGTAGTCTCGTTAGGTGTTGGTGATGGTGACACTAAGGGGAAAGAAGCTGTCATGGTGGTATCGGTAAACAAACTAGGGCCAACATTCAACAATGGGGAGGCTGGTATGTTGTCAACCATGGTGTTGACTGCAAGGATAACATTGGTGTGCGTGGTCATCCCTTTGCGGATCAATGGTGTTAATCGTAGGGATAATGTTGGAGGGTTCTGTTAGCCCTTGCAGATTGTGATAAGTTAGTTGGTCAACCGTCATGATTTTCACTTCATGGGGGAACATCATGAGATGGAAGACAATTGATGCTACAGCTCTCATGGAATACATATAACTTCTTCCAAGGAGAAGGTTATAGTCCAATTGAGTGTGGAAAACCTCTATGTCAATCAGAACTGTCTTCCTAGCTAATGTGATGGGGACATGGGGGAGGATTCCTTGGGATTTAGTCGGATGGCCATCATAAGCCCGCACAGTTGTGGATGATGGTTGTAGAATTGGGGATCCAAGTTTCTGCCAAACTAGGGTAGACATAACGCACATGGATGCCCCCTCATCCACTACGCACTAGTGCACAACCAAATTCCGGATAGACACTGGGTTTCGAAAGGAAATGGTTGATGGCATTTGTGGTTCTCCATTATTCGTGTCGAATATGATCAACTTGGAGTCAGAGGGGTCTACGGCCCCAAGGGCGGCTAGTAAGGATTTTCACTGCGTTCGAAAAGTTTTGAGTACCTCAAGAGTGAACATGGCCGTAGGTGTTTGGGCCAAATCATCCACGATGTTGTAGATGATAGTAGCTCTAGCCATGGCATTATTGTTAACCCGGTGTATGGGGGGCACGGGAAAGGGTGTAACTGAAGAGGTGCATTGACCATTTTAGATGTAGATTCCACTGATGTGTCAGTGGGTTCGGTGTTGGTTCCGTACTAATTTCGTCTGGTTTGTAGATTGACCTCTTCAATTGTCATAGCTAGCAGGTGATGGACACCTGTTTCTGCCATGGGAAGTGCCCTCAAAGAGTTGGGATTGGGTTGGGGAGGAGGTGCGGTTGCCACAAATCCTTTGATTGGTAATGGGTTTTGGAGCACCATA
This sequence comes from Pseudotsuga menziesii, assembly GCA_001517045.1. Lineage (NCBI taxonomy): Eukaryota > Viridiplantae > Streptophyta > Pinopsida > Pinales > Pinaceae > Pseudotsuga > Pseudotsuga menziesii. The sequence goes on along the minus strand of LPNX010680651.1, from coordinate 229,559 downwards.
GGAGGAGGTACTTGTGGTTTCAGGTTGGGTTGGGCTTGATCTGTTGTATTGGTGACATGTTGAACCTCGTTTCTAATGGCCTGCTTCACACAACCCATGAAGGGACACTCAAATGTGTAGTGCCCGTAGACCTTGCATAGTGTGCATAGTTGGTTTGTCCGCAATTGAGCGTTGCGTATTGGTTCATTTGGTCGTTGAGGATTTTGGGCTAGCTGGTTTGCTGCGACATTTTTGGGAGGATTTGGTTGTTGATCGCCTCCTTGTAGTTGATTGTTGCCTTGGTTCTAGGGTCGGTTATTCCTGTCTTGTTCTTGTTGGTTATTGGGGGCTGGTTGGTTGGGACGGTTTTACTGTGCAAACACCTATCCCAACGGGGCAGGTGGAGTAGGGGCGAGGGCTTGAACAACTTTCACTGGTGGTGCATAGTAGACTTGGGTGGGTACTGGTGCCACAAATGTTTGCATTTGTCTCGCGTATTGCTGTGTCGGCCAAGCTAATGCCTGGGGCTGCTGCGGTGGCGTAGGTTGTGCATAAGAAGTTGTGGCTTTGGACTAGGACATCATTCTTGAATAGTCTGGAGTTTGGTTTTGGTAGGCAACACTAGGGGCGTTGCTTGGTTGTGGTGGTATTGCAGATGGTGTCGGATGGTGCTGGGAGAATGAGCCTATGATGCCATTTGCAGCATGGGATGCCCCTAGTGCATCCCGGTAGGAGGTGCCTACATGGGGAGTGTCTAGAATGACAGTGTAAAGGTACCTAGACTATGCATAGATTAGATCAAACTGTTGGGATTTCAAGATGGCATCCCCTTTGGATTGGGGACGTTCGGATGCGACATCCTTTGCTATAGGTGGTAGCAAAGTTTTTAGGAACCAATCCAAGAAGATTATGTCATCAAGTTGGATCTTATGCAAACTGTGGTGGTGCCGCCACTCATGGATGTGGTTGGTTATGTGGGTCGCAGTATTCTAGTGGCAAGATAACAAGATCTCCACCCCTTCGTCATATCTGGCGAGGAGTTGGAAATATTGCAGGAACATGAAAGCCAAGGAGTTGAAATTTGGGTATTTGGCTTGTGGTAGCTCAATGTACCACTTGGCTGCAGCACCTGTAAGGGTGCATTGGAATAGTTGGAGTCTGATCGAATCATCTACGATGCTATTTGATGAACACCATAGGTGAAACGTCATGATGTGGTTTTGGGGGCACTCCCCTGCCTTCCCTTCAAACTTGGGAATGTCTGAGGGAAGTTTGGTTGGCATGGGAGGCCAAAATGTTTGATGGTGGTTAGGGTCATTTGTTAATCGAGCCAAGTCACGCAAGTTGATATGTGCCATGAATGGAAGGTTTGACACAATATTGATGTGAGATGGGGCAGTGATGGTGGCGGGGTTTACAAGGATATGATGGACCTACATAACTGGGGGTACTTATGGCATCGTTGTGGACGAGCCACTGCCCCCAAGTGCAGTGAAAGGAACTGTGTGAGTGGAAGGACCATTACCCCCATGTGTGACAGGAGGGGCAATGTAGGTGGAAGGGCCACTGCCCCCGTGTATGCCAAATGGGACAGTGTGAGTGGAAGGTATACTGCCTCCATGTGTCATAGGTGGGACAACTTGAGTGGTTAGTATGGGTGGTGCTAGCTGGCTTATGATGGTTTGCATGACCATGTTGGGGCCACCTGCAAGGGTGTTGATGGTGATTTGGGGTGTGGACATGGGTCCACTACCAACCACTATGCGGAAAAATGGATCTGGGTTTGCACCAGCCATGGGGTTAGATGGTGTGGTGTGTAGATTTGGTTCAAACTGGTATGAATCTGAATCTAAATCAGAGGCTGTGTGGCCTTCTGATGGTGTGGAAGGTCATCGAGAATGGTCTCGATGATGTCGGTTTAATGACTCGTACTGTGGTGGTTTGCTCTTAGGAGTGAGGGATCAATCTTATCTATTTTGTATGTCAAAATGGTGGTAATGATTTTTTGACCCCAGTTTTAATGGATTCGTATTGGCTTCAGGTGGTCACTCGGCCACCAAGACTGCCAGAAGACAGCGCTTGGATTTTTCCTCAAGTGCATGCCAGTCAATTGGTGGGGGTCGTTTCCCATTTCGCTTGGCAATTCCTCTCAGTGGCCAGATACTTTGGGGTTCCCATGGTACTCCTCACAATGTGCTTCTGGGCTGAGCCCAAGTACTTCCCACGGTTAACGCAGTCAGGGACTTATGTCCTCAAAGAGTGCAGGTGTTTAACTTAGTGTAAATTGTAAAATTTAATGGCTCACTCAGCATCATGAACTGAGTTGGGTTGATTTATATGGTATGGTTTGTATGAATGTATTGGATATTTCTGTTACTCTTAATGGTTGCTTGTATGGTTTATGAATAGTTCGTAGAGATTGTTTGGTTTATTTCATAAATATAAGTAACGAAAGTAGTAAACATAAATTTTAACCATATACCATTTGTGATCCTGAACCGTGATAGCCTGACTAGGTGACTACCTTACACCTATATTTCTCTTCAACCAGGAAAGGGTGCTGGGCTCTCAACACAATGGGAGTAAGCCCATCCGTAGATCCACAGGTCACCCTCTAGATGCAAGGTTGGTCAACAGGGAGGACATTGAGCGCTATGAGAAGACCTCCTTCTCTATCCCCTCTACCTTCCAAGTCACCCATTTTTATTTCCTTTGAAAAATAATAGGTGAAGTTCCTATTACTATATGAGCTTTACCCTTCGTCTTATCCCAGAATACCCGAAGGGTGATGACTGGGTAGAGGAGGAAGGGCTAGCCAAGATGTTTGGTTTTAATTATAGTAAATTTTAATCAAGATTTAATGATGTTCATTAACCCAGTAACCATTGTATTATTGTTTGATTTACACATGCTGCAATTGAAATGAATAGAAACATAAACATAAACAAATTTGATGGACAGAGGCGACTAAGTCGCCCTGACAGTTCCAATAGAAGCAAACATTGAAGCCCAAAAATGGGTCGCACACCTATAAAGGACCTATTTTTGTGAAATGGATTGTGATCAAACCATGAGGAATTACATCAAATGGTTGAAATACCACTTCAGAAATAGGCCCTTTTATGCCTAATCATGGGAATATTCATAATTCAATCAACTGTTTGGGCAGAAAATGATCCCAAACACAGGTGAATTTTTAGAAATTCGGTTTGGTCATTTTTGCATAGTTGAGCGATTTGGAACTCATAGAACGACCAACAATAACCGGTATTGTGGCCGAGACAATAAGAAAAATGAAATACAAATATAAATCAACCTAAATAAGTAAAGTATATTAAACAAAACCCAACGATCCAGTGGGATCGACCTGGTATGGTCTGTGGTTTTTCAACATTTAAGCTAGCATTATGATAAGATCTTTTCATTGAGAGAATAACAAGCACAGCAATCACATAAGCACATCACAAGAGACAAGAGACACAAAGCTTTTAGGAGGGGAAACCATAAATGGAGAAAACCCCTCAACTTCCTCTAAGATAGTATCACCACAAGATGTGATCCCAAAACAGTAAGATGACCTCCCTTCACAAGAGCAGCCT